>VZTY01035455.1:23705-52273 GCA_013400935.1 Turnix velox | reverse complement strand
CCCCCCCAGCATTGCCATAGCTGCAGCATGCTAAAGAGGAGGGATGACAGACAGTTTGAAATCACAGCCCATGCTGACATCTTCAAATGCTTCACAAGGGGACACTGGGGTTGGCCTGTCACTGCAGCTTACAACTCAGCGGGTGTGAGCTAAATCTTGTCAAATGGCTATTTATGTCTGTTCTTGTTCAGCAGCTGAGGAACTGGAAATTTGGAGAGGCTCAAAGCAAGCCTGAATGGTTTTAAAGTATTTCTCATAACCTCATTGGTGACCTTTCAGCAGGTAACCCATGATATTTTCATAAGTGGACACTAGCAGACTGCTTGAAGCCAGCAGTAGTGCAGGTTTCTTCCTTATAGCTTAGCAGATGTATCTCAGTATTATTTCTCATCTCATGCTACTACTCTCAGCCACAGGCTTCATTTGGGATTCTCCACAAGCACTGCAGGCCTCATCTGCAACACCCTCTGCTTCTGCAGATCAAGTCCTGTGTCAGTAGCACAGGATCCAGAAAAGATGGGAATGGTCTGAGATCCAGCAAACTACTTCTTTAAAGCCAGTTTTAAACCAAGGATGTAAGTAGGACGTGAAATGCATGATCCCCCAGCCTCCTGGTTCTTTTCCTTTCTCTAATGTTAAATATCTTCTCTTCAATTGGACCTAATAGTTTAGTTTCCTGCCAATTACATTATCAGAAGTGATGGACCAAATGCAGTTATTCCACTCGTGTAGGTCCTGACACCTATTTCTTAACTCCAGAATTACCTTGAGCATCCATCTCTGGTCCCCCCAACCCCTCTCCACACCTGAGTTCAGTGATGCTTTCAGGCTGGGCCACCTTGTCTGTCTAAGGTTGGTGGCTAAAACCACAAGCCAATGCCAGTCAGCACTCCATAAGGAATGCTGAAGCTTTTGGAGCACTGCTAGTCCATGAGTTCCTTCCCACAGCTTTCCTAGAAAAATACAAGACTCATCTCATTCTATGTTTGGGAAGGGCTTCAGCTTGCTACAGCACATTGGATTTTATTCCCCAGAAATGCTGGCAATACAGTGAGGGAGAAAGCAATCCTCCAAGTTAGGTTTTGCAGCATGGCTGCTCCCCTTCTTCAGAGCTAAGTGGTCTCTGGTGATCAGAATTAACTCTATGGTGACAACTTGTCCTAAGACCTCCCTTCTTGAGCTCTCTAGGAAAGCATACCTCACCAGTTCAGGTCAGCTGCACCTATGTATCACCAATGCAGTACCTTTTCTTGTTCAGCTGCCCCTTTTCTCATTAACTCAAGGCATTCCCACACATCTTCTTTCCATCCTCTCCCATGGCTGATAATCTGTCAGGTGTAATTGTTGTCCTACTCCCTCCCCATCACACTCATCCTATTATTTCAGGGCTCCCAGGAATGTGCACTGCAAACAGGCCTGCAGAACAAGCCCAGCCAGACTGGGAAGGATTCAGAGGCAGGGCTGTGTATTACTTTTCCTTTTCTCTCATTCCCTCCCTCCTGAGCTTGTCTGAGACTAGACCTGCTAGCTAGGTTCTCCAGCCCTCCTTGTGTGAGAGCATCCATGAAAAATCTCCAGAGGTTCACAAAGAAGCACTTTACAGCATCCAAGAAGCAGAGCCCCCAGCCTCTGTGAGAAGAGCTACAAGGGTGAGTTTCAGATGCAGACTGTCTTGGACTTAGTGTGAAATCACACTGGCTGCACTGCTTACAGGCATCAGCTCCATCTGCACACCTTTTTTTCTCCCCAGAACCTCCAGTTTTGTACATCCAAAGCTTAGTGCAGTCAGAGCACAGCTTCTGCTTGAAGGAGAAAGGTGAGTCTAATGAGCTGGAGACTCACCTCAAGCAGGGTTATGAGACCCTCAACCTGTTCCAGTACTCACTGTGTACATGTGTGTGAATGCAGATCCTCTGGGACTCTCAAAGCACTTCAATTTCAACCAAACAGATCCCAAGGATATTGAAATAATACCTTAAGAAATTCTACTTGTATCTTTCTGTTTCTCTGTCCTCCATTTCCATACTGAAATGGAAGGGACTCCATTTTCCAGCTTATCACAGAGTTTTCTGCAAGTTTTATCAAATGATCCATTTCCAAAGAGCATTTTCCATCCTGAACTGAACAAAAGGCTAATGTGCAAATGCATATTCAATCCTATCCCCTTTTAAAGCCACCTGCACCTTCTCTGCACAGTCCTCCTTTGTACTTACAGCTTCTGTATCTCTTCCAGTGGGACTGATGCTGCAGGGCTTTCATTGCACCAACCAGCCACCAGAAAACTGCCTCAGCTTGGCTTTCCCTTTGGGTATCTTCAGAAATTGAGATTTCCTTTTGCTTGTGACAGGCCCACAAATCCATCCAACACTCTGGCAAACTGCTCCCAGAGCTGACAGCCACGTTTAGCACCAGCTGGGATGACTTTCCCTTTGAATCCTAGACTTGGTGACTAGAGAGATGGTCACTCATGGCCACCCTCCTGTGTAGGTCACACTGCCCACACCTGCATGTCCTGCTCACTCTGCTCTCCCCCTTCTCATGCCCCTCTAGAGAGGAGATCAGAGGTGTCCAAGTTGAAGCCCCACTTTCACTGCCTGCTGTTTGTGAGTGTGCACACACAACATGTGGACAGACTGACAGAGAAAAGCAACCTAATGGGGTAGTTGGGGCTTCTGAGCTGTAATCCCACCACCCACCCTTTCTTCCTCTTGCCTCCCAGTCTTTCTCCATTCAGGGGTGACTCAAAAGCACTTGAGAAAGGAAACCATTACTGCCTATATGTCCTCATGTGAGGCAAGCTCTGCCATCCACCCCCTCCAGGGGTGAGTTTTGCTGCTGTGTGCAAGTTCCCAGTCTCTGTGCACATCACATGTGCCCTTGCTCCTCATTCTCCTGCTCTAGCCATGGCCAGCAAGCCTTGCCATGAAGCTGCCCATCTGAGACCAAGGGGGAGGCTGGGGGAGAGGGTGGTGCAGAAGGGGCAAAATTTAGGGCTTTTTAATCTTTTCATCAGTGTGTGTCACTCATCCCAATGTACTGAGCTGACAAGAAAGACAAAACAAGCACTATCTCTGTGGGGCCATGGACAGGAAGGGAGGGGTGCCTGCCTCAATGGTGGCCAAAGCTTGGCCTCCAAACATTAGCCTGCATCCCTGTTCTTGCTGCTGAGAATTTGGGTCTGGCCACCTGAAACCGAGTGGCTGAGGTGGCATGGGGGAGCCCCGTTCCCACCTGGATGGACTCTGTGGGGCTCTGGTATGGCTTAGGGGACTGGCTGAACTCCACCTGGAAGGGTGCTGGAGTTGTAGGGGCAGAAGAGGCCATTTCTGTTCTCCACACTGGCTCATCCAACGTGGTGGCCGAGCGGGGTGCGAGAACAGTGGGTGCCAGGCTGCTTGAGGCTGGCATGGGAGCTGGGGTGGAGAAGCGACGGATCTCCTGGGTCTTGGCTGTTTTCACAGGGACCTGCTTGGCTGTGGTGAAGGATGAACCAGCCTGTGGGGTTGTCTGGCCAGGAGAATCCTGAGTGCTGGAGCTCGGGGGATCCCCAAAACAGAACATGGCTGACTTTAGCTGATAGGGCTGGTGACGCATCAAATCAATCACCTTGATCCCTGATTTCTGCCCAGGTGCCTTTTTCACTTTGCTTTCTGCTTTGCTAGCCTGAGATTTGCTGGCTGCCAGGGGATAGAAAGGGGAATGCATGGGGTTGTAAGCTATTGGAGGGGGAGCCCTGATGTTGGGTGAATATTTCCAGGATGAGGGTAGAGAAGGAGAAGGTGATGGGGTCCTGGGCTTGGACTCTGACCTGGGTATTGTTTCCACCACATATCTGTCCATGCGGCTCTGGCGTTTGGCAAAGAGCTCTGCCCCTTTGCCTTTAAGCTGAGGCATGTCCTGGGCCCCATTCACCAGTCCAGCATCTTGCTGAGGTTTAGGAGCCACTGGAGGTGGGGTCTTGAATTTCCTCCCAGAAGACTGCATGAAGTTGCAAGCTTCAGCACCCAGGCTGAGGAAATCCTCCTCAGGGCCAGACTCGAAGCCTGCCCCATGGTGATCACCTTTTGGCTTCTCATCCAGGTTCTGCACCAGAGAGAGGAGCTCGGGGTTAGGTGAATTCTTCTTCTTCTCCTCAAGTTTGCTGAACATGGGTTTCTTGTTGCCCCGCCGCCGAGCCTCCTGCAGGATCCCTGTGCGAGGAGCTGGCACTGAAATCCTCTGCTCTCTGGAGGTTAAAGGCTCAGAAGGAGGTCGTGGTGTTCCTGGGGAGATGGCAGGAGAAGGCTGCTTGGGCAGAGGGGAACTGCTTACAGGGTGCTGTGCTGGTGCTGGACTAATGTACAATGAAGAAGAGGCTGTTCCAGGGACTCGTGACTGAGATGCTGCAGAGGTTGCCTCCCCTCCTGGCTTTGAGGGAGCTGACAGAAAGATAGAGGTGGTGGATGTCCTGGCAGTGTTGGCAGAAGGCTTAGTCCCTGGGGCACTTCCTCCCTCTCCTGGCTGTGACTCCAGTGGTGTGGTTGGCCTTCCTGGTGCAGGAATATAGAGGGATGTGGAGGAGCTGACTGGACCACGGTGTGTTGGCACTGGTGCATTGGCAGGTGCTCCTGGAGCCAGAGGAGAGAAAGTGGGGACTGTTGTGCTTTGCCCACCCAGACTTTCACTAGGTTTTTTGGGTGCAGATGGCCTGAAGATGACAGAGGATGTTGCTGGGCGTTGGCCAGAAAAGCCAGGAGTAAAGGGCCGTGCAGACCTGTTGAACATGCTCGTTGTGCTTGAAGTGAAGGGGTCGGGGGTGCTTGGGGGAGGTGGGAAGAAAGTGGGGCTTGGGGGAGCCAAGAGCTGGGTAGGGAGGGTGGCTGGCTGCTTGCTGGGAACTTGCACATCCTGCAGGTGGATGCTGAGTGGCACACTCTCTGCCTTCTGTGGCACAGGCATCTCTCCGTTCACAGTGCTCTGCTGAGGCTGGGCAACTGGGGCAAACTGGGGATTCTTCTGTACTGGGGCTTTCTCCACTGTGTACTTCCCAGCCCGCTCCCTCTGCTGCTCAAATAACCGTGCTCCTTTACCCTTGGCCTCACTCAAACCTTTTTGCTTCTCTTCCTTCTGTTCCGAGTCAGACTTGGATTTTTCAATGTCCAGGTAAGTGCTGTCCCAGTCTGAGTGATTAGTCAGGCTTCTGGCATCAGAGAAACCTTCCTCATCAAATTCTGACTCACTGGTTGGGAATATCCCGTCTTCCTCCTCGTAGGAGCGGTCTTCGTCCACGCTCCCAAAGCTCACCAAGGTGTACTTCTTAGCTCTCTGACGACGCTTCTTGAACATCAACACCCCCTTGGAGTGGGGGTTGGGAGCATCTGTCAGCAGGGATGCAATGGTTCTGCACTTGGTTTTGGCTTCTTTCACGTTCTTCTCCTGGATGCTCTCGTGCCGGTGGAGCTCTGGAAGAGACAAAAAGAGGCAAGCTCAGAGCTTAGCAAGTGGGCAAAGGTGAACAGTGACATGGTAGGTGCCCCATCTCTGCAAATACTCAAGGTCAGGTTGGATGAGGCTCTGAGCAACTTGATCTAGTTGAAGATAGGGCTGCTCACTGCCAGGGGTTTGGGCTAGGTGACCTTTAAAGGTCCCTTTCAATCCAAACAATTGATTCTATGATTCTACAGCTCATACCAGTGCAGAGACACGGAAACATGCTGTCACCCCCTGTCCTGCTCTTTCCTGCCTTTGCTAGCAGTGACCTTAGGAACTGCTGATAGAAACCCACCTGCTGTTTTCTCTCTCCCTGCAAACAGAAGTCCATGCAGATGTGAGGAGGGGACTCCCCCCTCTCCAACAGACAGTCTCTGTTTCCTTGTCTGACCCGGATTTCCTATTTCTTCAGTGTGTGGCCAAGAGCCCCAGGCTCTCACAGGGCTTTTACAGTGCATGCCTTCACTCCTAGGAATTTTCATCCTGGAGCTGGAGCCCTGTTTTTCCTCCTACTATATGGAGGATTCCCAGGAGCAAGCAATCCCTCTCAGCCTGGGAGTTTGGGAGCAGCCATGCCTGTGTGTTCTGAGGCACAGCCAGGCTGCTCCTCCTCTGAGCTACAGAGTCAGAGTAGCTCATAGCAGCACCATTTCTAGAGCTGTTTGTTGCTTTCATGAATGTTGTCACCCTTTCCTGTGTCCCCAGTGCCCAGCAAAGAAGAGCAAGAATCCCAGACCTCCACAACTGATCACCCAGGCCAGAAGGAATCCACTTAGGCAGGCTCGCTTGGAAAAGCCTACACCTGTTGGGACACTGGCATCAAAGTGTGGGATAATCATTTTCCACCTTCTCTGCCAGCCCAGTGGTCAGTAAAGCCCCAGGGGAGGAACATTATGTTCTCTGCCCTAGGAAAGCAGAAGGTGAACAAGATGCAATAGTAAAGTGAAGCTCAGCTGCCTTAAGGAAGGTATATACATGCCTTGAATTGATGTTCAGGTGGCAGAAATCAGGGCTATCTCTGCACAGAAAAAAAAAGAGCATACCTAAACCACAGACTCCTTCCTGTTTCTTTAATTTCATCATTTTCTTAATCCCATTGTCTCTCCCAGTGCCTGTATCTAATAATTAATAAAAAAACCTAACTATGTAACACCTCATCCAGCCCTGAAATTCTCCAAAAAGGAGTTAAAAACTATGCCTGCTGAAGGGAAAAGAGGGGAGAGAAAAGGATTTCTGCCATCAGGAGCTAATAGATAGGGATGGGTCTACCACAGCCTCTCTGAGCAGCCTGTATCAGTGTCTCACCACCCTCATAGTAAAGAATTTCTACCTTATATCTCATCTAAATCTACTCTCTTTCACTTTAAAAACATGACTCCTTGTCTTATTGCTACAGTGAAAGAAAGCCTTGTCCTTTTGCTACAGAATACCATGAAAATACTCAGCTCTGGGCTAGCAAATGTTGTCAGAGAGTCTTGGCTCTGCCTCCACCAGCTCTTGTTAGTGTTAGCATCCACACACACCTTCCCTAGGAAGTTACTCCAAATTGCTCTGACCTGCTATTTGCCTCCCTCTGCTCTTTTTCCTGCTTTCCTTCTCATCAAAGACTAAAGCACATAACTAATTATACCAGACATCACAGCAGAAAAATGTTCATTGAATCTACTCTCCCACAAGAAGTGAAGAAAGAAGCTAAAGAGAACCCTTCCTGAGTCAACTTGCTGAAGGTAAAGAGCAAGAGTGAAATCATAATAGGCAAAAGAATAGGGAAAGGAGAAATAAAAATTAAGGGAAGGGGTAAAAAATTAAAAATAGAAAGGAAAAATAAAATTAAAAAAAAGAAGAAGAGGAAGCAAAAGAAAAGAAGAAAAGGAAAAAAAAAAAAAGGAAAAAAAAAAAGGAGATATGTGTACCTGCATAAGGCTGATCCAAGCTTGAGAAGGCAGAGTCCAGACCTGGAGAGCTGGGCATGTCACAAAACCCGTTTAATTCACAACTCCCCATAAGAGAGAGAGAGAGACAAGGAGAGAGAAGCCAAGCAGTTCCCTGCTGGAGCAGAACCAAAACTCTGAGGTGTCCAGGCCCTTTGCTATCAGCTCCACGAGCCTTTTAAAGCCTCTCTTTTGTCTCGTAGGCATTGCTGCCCAAAGCCATGAGGTCACTTGGTCTATTTCTGTCATGTTAGCTTCATCACTGAGCAGTGTGACGGACATTGTCACCTGGCACTTGAACACCCCTCTTCTTTCCCCCACCCTCTGCTCCCTATGAGGAAACACTCCTCTTTTTTATTTTAAAATAAGAAATCTACTCTCACTGCTTCTGTGATGCAAACTTCATGGTAGAAAGATGCTTCAGTTTAGAGATTCTAGTGCCTCTACCTCCAGAACTTCTGCACTTAAGATCCCTTCAAAGAGATGAGACTAATAAAATGCACATGTCCAACATGGACAAGCAGAGAAACCCACTCAGAAGGAAAGCAACTTTCCCTCAGAGAGCACCCAATTCCATTTAAATGTGAGGAAGAGAAGAGGAGAGGGTTTCTTTTCCTTATGGCAATTTCCTTTCAGTCCATGATACAGATTCCTGCTGTGTACCAGAAACATTTAAGAGAGGATTGAGAGGGTTCTGGGTTCCTGTAGGGAAGGAGTTTAGTTGAGTTAAAATGGCAGAGGCTGTTACCTACACCACTGAAGAACATGGCTGTGCCCAGAGAGCATTTGGAGGCCAAGGAGTTGTCTTTTGGCAGCACCATTCAGAGCTCCAGTGCTGGAGGTGTTGAAAGATGAGATGCTGATAGTGCTGGGATGGATGGGGAGGAAGGGAACAAAGGGTGCTGGGAGTCTACACATCTCTGCAGTTGTGGTCTGCTCAGCATCTCCTCACACTTTTGCCTGGTCTCTTACTCATTTTTTCTGCACACAAGCAATATACATCCTGTGAGAGTACCCTAGAACTGTGATTCTCCATCCCAGCAGTCCCAGCCTGCTGTAGGAGAGACCTGTTGTACCTCATAGAATAGTTTGGGCTGGAAGGGACCTTAAAGATCATCTAGTTCCAACCCCTCTGCCATAGGCAGGGACATAGAGAGGCTCTTGCAATCAGTTTACTCTCTGGTTAGATGAATATGAAAGTATCTTTGTAAAACCTTGTAAAATCTAGTATAAACAATATGCTGTTGGACATGGAAATAAAGCTCTGCAGTACAGAAAAAATTCTCTATTAAGAACATTCAAATGGAGTAGATAAGAGTCAATAGAAAGATTATAAAACTCCCAAATGCTGGAACAGAGGATCATTTTTGTGGAAAACCTGATGTTAAATTTTAAAGCACTAAATTATGTCAGAATAATCCACAGAAAGGACAACATTTCTATCAAGCAAAGCCTACAGAGATTTTCCCATGAACTTGGCAAAATTTCACAGAAGTGAATTGAATTATGTTACTCATTACAGTAAAGAGAAGTGTAAAAAGTATAAAGCTTTTCAAGATCAGGCCCTATTGAAAGAAAGCATTTTAATGTGTGTTGAGGAAAACTACTAAACAAACAGGTTTTTGTGATGCCATATAGTTAGTGTGTTCACTAGGAAAAAAAAAAACAAAAACCCAGTAAATTTTCTTACCAAAGACCACATTCTACAAAAGCCATTACCATGAAAAATAATCACCCTGCTAATTTCAGAAACAAAGAGCTCATTCCTCTGTGATGAAACACTCCTTGTCTACTATTTTTTTCACATGGGATCAACTAGAATTTTGTTCTTCCAGCTATTTCTGTTAGACAAGGTCATTTTTCCATGGCTAGCATTGCAGATATCCCAATAAGTCATTAGAGGCTATGGACACCTCATGCTTTTCATACCTGGAGTCCTTTCAAAGTAAGATTTGGATAGGTTATATTGGCCTTCTAAGTATTTCCCTGTTGAAAGCTCCAACCTTCCAAGCTTCAATTAATGTTTGAAGTGCAAACTGCAAAGCAGAGGTGTCTTTATTCTTTGACTTAAAAGAAGTGGCAAAAACTCTTGGGAAAGAAAACTTATTTCTCATTCTTCTCACTCAAATCTCTCTTGGCTGAGTGAAAGTTTCTTCCTGAACTGGATGGAAATGTGGCCTCAGTGCAAAAAGCAGTGCCCATGGCCAGCTCTACTGTGCTGACAGCTCACACTTGGGCTCTGGATAGTTTTCTGTGACTCCATTGCCCAAGGAGAGGTTTCTTTTGCCAGGACAGCACCTGTTGAATGCTCCAGTTAGTCTGTCGTTTGCAGTTTTAGCCTCATTTCCTAAGAAAGCTCAATGCAGTCATCCTGCGTGTCTTTTGAACTTACTTGCTTCATGCTGATAGATTTTCAACCTGTTGGCTAATTTTAGAAGCCTGAAGTCACAAAACCACAATGCTTCTACAAGTTTACATGAAACTGAGGAGACAGACCCCACCTCAGAAGCCTGAGCACACTCTTAATTAGGCACCAAAACCTGAAGAACACACACACACACACCAGAGAGATTATGAGTCCTTATTTTGCATGTGAGAGACATCAGAAAGATCTGCACTCTACTAGACATGAGATAATGAGATATCAAATGCAAGCCATAAATTAAAAGGACACTAGGACCTGTTAATTCTGCTGCTCAGAAAGCTGCTTGATGTCTGTCAGCAGGATACCTCTGACTCATCTTCCCTTTGTCCTTCAGTGCTTCCACCATCCACTCTCTAGTACAGACAAGCACATGCTTATCATCTGGGGCTGTGGACTTGATTGATCCCATAGCCCTTGCCAAATATTCTTATTATCCTATTGATTTTCTGCAACTAGTCAAGTCCTACTAGATTTAATAACTCAGACAGCTGTTTACCTTCCATGCCTTATGCCATTAGCTGATTAATACATAGCAACCTCTGCTGAATCTTCAATCCTTCCATGAAGAATGCCATTACTGCTATCTCCTGTTACTGCTTGATAGGTGCAACCCATTCAAGAGAAATAAAAATAATTTAAAACCCTTCATCAGCAGGAGTTTGGAGGTGAAAAAGCTGATAGGAAGACAAGAGTGTTGCACCTCCTCAATCCAAGTAACTCACCTCCCTCCCCCATGTCCCACACACACACCTGAGTTTCTGTGGGTAGAAGGAGCAGAAAAAAGCTGCAGGGTGTCCCAGGAAGGTCCCAGTTCTGGGGAAGAGCAGTTTCAGGGCTGTGGGGTGTCCCACAGCACATACCACTCCTTCTGTCTGGATGCAGCCAGCGTATGAGATCCACTGACAGAAGAGAGGAGGGTTGGGATTTTTAATCATCTGTCTCCTCACCAGTCATGCAACGTTGAGGTGGAGAGGACAGCTGATTGACATACTTCAATGTTTAAAGCTCCATGGGGGAAAATATAGAGGTAGTGCTGTTAGATTCAGAAGCCCAGTGAAACACTACTACCAGCTTAGCCAGTTAGCCAACCTGACATCATGAGCCATTAATAGTTCTGTTTTCTGATCTATTCTTAGCCAATTGTGCAGTCACCTTACAGTAGTCCTAACTCATCCATATTTCTCTCCTTGGAAAAGTCAGGAGGATCTGTTTCAGATAACTTACAGGAGCCAACACATGCTGCAACCACCTTATTTCTTTGCCCACAAAGCCCAATCTTACTGAACCAGTCAGAGATTTTCTAGAAGTTTTTTTATACTTTTTGTTAGTCCTTGATGGTTTTACTGTTTTGTTTTCCACAAAGGTGCTCAAAAGAAATACTTCATTCACAGAATTGAAGATAAATATATTGGGGGTTTATCCTGATCCCCAGAGCTTGTGTCTGTCAGAAAGGTGTATTTCCCTGAGAGTCTTCTCATTATTCCAGGTCATTTATCAAGAACTGAGGGGCTGTTTTGATGCATTTTTTTAACATTCTTTACATTTTATCTCCATGGAGAATATACTTCAGCCTTGTCCTTTCAGTATAATCAGTGTATCAAGAGATGCTGAATCTACTTGCCCTTGATCCTGCTCCTGTTTTAGACAAAGGGCTTGATTCTTGGCAAACAGAAGGAATAGATACACTGATGACAGGGAATTTTCACTGATTTCACAACAAACTGATCTCCCTTCCTGCCTAAAAACAATTATTTGTCAGGTTTACCCCTTTTTCTCCTCCCTAGCAGTAATTTTCTCTCACTTTTGTTGAGCAACGACTCTGTTGTTTAATTGCTCCTTGTCAAAGTCCTCTTATGCCTCACCCTTTTACATCTCTCCCTCCCCCATCACTATCACTTTGTCTCATTTCAGTGTTGTCCCTGAGCAGATTGTCCCACCCCTGTCAGCAAGTCCCATATCACTTTCTAAACCAATGGAAACAACACTGGACAGGCAGAGGGATTCCCATTTCCTGTTTGCATNCATAGAATCATAGAATCATAGAATAGTTTGGGTTGGAAGGGACCTTAAAGATCATCGAGTTCCCATTTCCTGTTTGCACTATGGTTTCTCAGCAACTCAGCTCTTAAAATCCCAGAGCCTAGAAACTATCAGCTTGGCTAATAGGGGTTATATTCACAGTTTGATCTCCTTGATATCTGAATTAATGGCAAAAAGCAAAAGTTTGGCTTAATCTCATTCTTCCACATCATCCTTACACATCCTGAGTCCCTCCAGAAGTGCATGTACAATGTTCACTTCATGTGTGTGGCAGCATATTCTGAGAAATCACTAACTGCTGCCCTCAAAGGAGCTGGGAAGAGAACTGCTGATGCAGTTTCACCAGCAGCAGCCTTGGACCATGCTTGAGGAACTGTGACCCAGAGTCAGAGTCCTTGTGCTGATGATAATAGCACTGAGAAGTAATGCCTGAGTAGCTGATAGTTTAAAAAAGATACTCTGAATGGCATCACATATCATGGAAATACTAAGACAGAAGAAAGTATGTATCTTCTCATTTTAGGGATCACATACAGCTTTCCTCCAAACATTTTTGAATACCAAAGATCTCCCTCCTAACCCTAGGTGTATTATATGCAGCTAGATTTTTATATATATTTTCTAGATCCATAATCTCTGTTGGATTCTGGGGTAGCAGGACAGCAGTGAGGTACAAAGGTGAAGATAAGCAGAGCTGCAACCCACAGCATCTGCAATGAAACAAGAGTGATGCTTGAGGGAATGATGCTTGAGGAAGAATGCAAATAATTTGTGACACTTTTGGGAGGTGTAAGGGGAAAATTCATCCCCACTAGCAAAACCGGACAATGCTAGCTTAAAATCTCCATCTCCTGCCCAAAGAGCCTGAAAATATAACTTCTGTGATATCTTCTTCTTTCAACAGAAGACTTTTAACTGAAGGCATGAAATCAAACCCTCTACTCAAGACTAAAACTGGAGAGAGCAGTGTTTATCTCATTGTTGTGTTCTTTAATAAATGACTTCCAAGCTGCAGAGAATTCAGAACTGAATGTTGGTTATCAACTGGGATGTTCCTCAGCAAAGGCACACAACCAGCTCTGCAAGGAAATTGTGAATTTCCAGTTCAATGTGTGCCAAAGTGAGATCAGACTCTCCGTCTGTGACCCAAGCATGGAGGCTGTTGTCCTTGCATTCCCTGTGGTTGGGCTGCTCCTTGAGTAACAAGGGCCAAGGGTTATCCAGCATTGCTTCATGCTGCTAGGAGCAGGCTTCCTGTCAGATCAATAGTTCAGGTAATTCATTTTAATCTCCCTGGCTGAGCAGAATGCTTCTCAATCCCACTTTAAAGCAAGTAAGATGGGGACAGATGACTGCTATCCTAAACCTTTGTTTTTTTAGACTGCAGGGGATGACAAAACCAGTGAGCTGGCTTCATAGTCACGGAACTGTGTCCATTAGAGACAGTAAAAAGGTGAAAGCCAAGGGCTGAAGGCCATTTTGATGCAAGCAAATGGCATGAAGTTCAAAGCACCATTCAGGTCCTTTATCTTGTTCACAGCTCCTATGGCCTATGCTGATTGTCACAGGCTGATGGGTGGCTGGCTGAGCAGAATCTCTCTGCAGGGAGAGGTGACTGCAGCCACTCCTGGAGGGGGTAATCTCTATAACCCCCCCAGGTGAATAGGCCACTTATTTATAAGCATCCTATCTTGTGAAGTGATGCTGCTGCACATCCGCTTTGAACAAGAAGCATTTCCTTTTCTGATATGGAATGCAGTGACTTTGATGACTCTGCACAGGCAGCCAGACCCATATAAAGCAGAGGAGAAAATTTTCTCCACCCATTTTTCCCTCCCTTCCCCTGCCGTACATGGAGAGGCTCTTGATCCTGGGAACTAAAAATACTCCAGTGGATAAGTTTAAATTGAGATATTTTGAAGCACTTCTTGGACTGACACAAATTCCTACAGTGTGATAGCAAGTGAGGGATAGATTGTTCTCCTGCTACATCTGTCTTCTGCTAGCTGTTGGTATTTCCAGTTGTGACAGAGACTGAGCTTGTTGGCCCTGGGAGATGATTTAGGAGGGGAGTGAAAATGAAATTTCACCATGAAGGTGGTGAGACACTGGCCCAGGTTGCCTCCAGGGAGGTGGTGGAGGCTCCATCCCTGGAGACATCCAAGGCCAGGCTTGCTGAGGCTCTGAGCAACTTGATCTAGTGCAGGATGTCCCTGCTCACTGCAGGGGGTTGGACTAGATGGCTTTAGAAGGTCCCTTCCAACTCCAGGATTCTACCAAATACATTGCAGAGGTGGTTGAACGCTGGTCTCCACACAGTTCCACATCCTCCTGTGTTTATTCCAGGTGTAGGAGCTTCTTAGCTCTGCTCACCACACAATGAATACCTTCCATCCTTCTTCCTTCCCTGCTTTCTTCCTTCACAGAATTACTGGCTGTTGATGGTGACACTTCTTTTAATGGCTGCTGTTCTTCCGGCACCATCAGGATTTCCAAGTTTTACCTTCATATTCACTGCCAAGATTCCTAACCCAAGAGAAGGCCAAGCTGGGCCTTGTGAGTTGCCATCCATGGCAGAGTAACTCTTACATAAGGACATCCAAGGCCAAACAGAAAGCAGAAGGGGGGGTGAGTGGTAGCGGGTAATAAGAGAATAAAATATTATCTCAGCCTGCAGTGCTTCTGTGAACCCTGCCTGCCTCTAGCTGGGAATAGAGTTGCATCACCCTCCTGCCATGGGATATTATTTTGCCATCAGAAATGCTCTGCATTAAATCCATGGCTTTCCTGGGAGACTTCTGCACTGACACTACTCATGGAAATAAGTCTTGATGTAAAGCAATTGCTCAGCCACTGGTGGGACTATCGGGTGGCAGGGAGCAGCTGAACATGCCTTTCTCTGCATTCACCTCATGCCTGTACATTATTCAAGGGGAGAAAAAATAGCTTCAGGCTCAGGAAGGCTGAAATCCCTTTACTTTGCTGTCCTAAGGAAAGGGAGTGCTAAAGAAATAGTACAAGGCACCACTTTGGCTGCATTGCCCAGCAGGGCCAGGCACAAAAGAGCCAGCTGAGTCTGTCCTCCCAAGGGTAGTGCAGAAGGGATCTTTTAGATCATCTAGTCCAACCATCAACCCAACTCTGGCAAGAACCATCCTTAAACCATATCTCTAAATTCTGTGTCTGCCCGTTTCTTAAATCCCAGCAGGGATGGTGCCTCAGTCACTTCCTCAGGCTGCCTGTTCCAATGCTGGATAAACCTTTCAGTGAAAAGATTTTTCCCAGACTTTTTCTCTCATCTGTTCCTTGGGACACCTTGGCTGAGGCAGCACCTGATTCCAAAGCTGCAATAGGACAACCCAGCCCCTCAAAGTCTGCTTTGACTCTGCTTCTTCCCAAGTTAGAGGAGCTAACACACTTCACATTTTCATGAATGAAACTTTGAGAAAGAGATCCAGTGTAGGGTAGGACCTTTTAATAGGTTATGTGATGGAAGGACTAGGAATAATGGATGTAAAATGGAAGAAGGGAGATTCAGACTAAATATAAGAAAGAAATTCTTTATGGTGAGGGTGGGGAGACACTGGAAGAGGTTGCCCAAAGAGGTTTTTAAGAGGTGTTTAAGGCCAGGCTGGATGAGGCATTGAGCAACCTGGTGTCCCTGCCTATGGCAGAGGGGTTGGAACTAAATGATTTTTAAGGTCCCTTTCAATCCAAACCATTCTATGACTCTATAAGAGGGAGTAGGTAAGTGTTAGGGTGCAGAGCACTTACTGGCTTGCTTGGCTTTCTCTGCATACGTAGTGGTTAGGTCTTCATCAACAGGGTGCTCCACTGGCCCCACCATGGGGATGAGATGACGTTCTGCTCGGATAGCCTTGGTGCCATGGGGCAGGAGCATGGCCTCTGGAGAAGGCTCCCGTCCCTCTGCTGATGGTGGCCGCAACTGTCCCTCGCTGTCTGAGAAGGGAGTGTCCGTGCGGCTGCCAGGCAGGCAGGTGATCTCCCTCTTGGCCACCCCACTGGAGCTGGCTACCTCACCTGTCCCTGGGGCAGCAGCCTCTGCCATGCTCTCATAGCCACTCTGTTCAGAGAGGGACACTTCATCCCCAGTCACCTCTCCCTTGCTGTTGGTGCTGTCGGGAGGGGAGCGGGGGCTCTTCTTGCGAGCTCGACGGTGCTTCTCCTGGGCCACATTGTCAGCATCACTGTCTGTCTCACCATAGTAAGCCTCGCTGTCTGGAGGGGAGGTGAGGCTCTCCAGGTGCCTCTGTGACCTCCGGGGCTGAGGTGGCTGTGTGGTGGCCGGGGCTCCTGTTGGCTCAGAGCTGAGTAGCTTTGCTGGGGGGCTGAGTGGGGAGGTCGGGGAGAGCACTCGCTGGCCTGGAGAAGGGGAGCACTGGAGCCGTGGGCCGGTCTGGTCCCCACCAACAACCCTGTGGGGAGAGGGAAAAGAAGTGAGCAAGGTCTTAGGATCATAGAATAGTCGGGGTTGGAAGGGACCTTAAAGATCATCGAGTTCCACCCCCCCTGCCATAGGCAGGGACACCTCGCACTAGATCAGGCTGCTCAGTGCCTTGTCCAGCCTGGCCTTAAACACCTCCAGAAAGGGGGTATCCACAGCCTCTCTGGGCAACCTGTTCCAATGTCTAACCACTCTCACTGTAAAGAATTTCTTTCTTATATCTAGCCTAGTCTTGTTGTTGGGGCTGAGCTGGAAGGAAACTCCATATTTGAGAGAAGACTAAGGACTGAGACAATATTTAGGGTGCCTTTCAGATGGTACAGACACCTGAGTGCAGACACCAAGAGCAGACTCATCTCTGACATCAGGTGCATGCCCTCATCCTCATTTTCTGCTTCACACACTTGAAAATCAGAGCATAAAGATCTACTGAACCAGCTTAATTAGCTCCCCAGGGCATCTCTCCAGGGGAGAGGGATTCCCGCTCAGCAAATGTTCCCCAGTCTCTACATACCTGCTGCTTGCTTGGGGAGGTGGGTGTTTGCCTCACCACCACACTGCTCCTGCAGCTGGGGCTGCACAATGAAGCTCTGTCAGCTCTCCAGATCCCATTACCCCCAGGCTGCTGTAGTTCCAGCAGTGGGCTCCAAACAAAGAAGCTGGTGCTGTTTGTTTGCCCCCGACCTCTATTGTGAGAACAAATAGCTAATATTTAGGTTTTCTAAAAGCCCAAGTGTTTTTTTGAGGGTAGGACTCTCCTGTGGTAGGAGGTCACCTTGCTGCATGGCCAGCTTGCTGTGGAACTAGAGTACAGGATGGCAGGACTAGGAGTAATGGATGCAAATTGGAAGAGGAAAGATTTAGGCTGGAGATAAAAAAGAAATTCTTTCCTGTGAGGGTGGTGAGAGACTGGAAGAGGTTGCCCAGAGAGGCTGTGGATGCCCCCTCAATCCTTGGAGGGGTTTAAGGCCAGGTTGGATGAGGCACTGAGCACCCTGGTCTGGTGGGAGGTGTCCCTGCCCTTATGTCAAATGCAAACCTCTGTGAAAGCTAAAGGTGGGACAATTTCTCTGAGTAATTTAAAAAATATTTTTCTATTGTGAGTTTTGAGTGGGGGAGGAAACTCAAAGCTCCCTAAGCAAAACAGAGAGGTCCTTCCTCTTTAAATATTTGGCCAGATAACTGAAAAGCATTAGTGCTCCTGAGCCAGTTTGTCCTGTTCTGCACTGTCAGGCCATAATCTCTGTCCCTCCCTCTCTTTCTTTGTTCACAAACATCCCTCACTGATAGAAAAACATGTGACCTCCATGCTCCAGAGACATCCAGCTACCTCCCCTATCTGAGCAGAACTGGTTGGTGTTTTCTCTGGGAACACAAATATGGAGTGGGAATAGAGCTGTGATCAGAAACCAGTATTTGATGAGTTCTCCAGTACCCCAAGGTGAACTCAACTGGTTACACTATTTCCAAACCATCTGCTGCTGGCTCCCAGAGGGCTGAGGAGCCTGCCTTTGTCACTTCACTAATTCACAGTGTGCTGATTTTGGCCCAGTCGAATTTGCCCAGGCACCTGTTGGCTGTAGCTGAGCTCCAGCAGGGTGAGATAAGGCCTTGGCAAGGGACCAGGAGCTATTCTGGACACCTTGTGTAGGGCTCACTCATCCCACTTAATCACAGCCAGGGTATAGGGTGAGCACATCAGAAGGTGCCGGTGCTCTCCCTGAAGCCAAGGGGAGGATCCTACATGTCCAGGCTTTCCTTCCCTAAGCACTGCCCACCTCTGTCTACAACCTCTCCTGCCTGCTCATGCTGCTCTCTTTTCAAGGCTGTAGAACATCACATCTCCCAGCCTCCTTTACCGAGGTCTTGTTTCCCAAGGTTGTCTTCTGCTTTGGCAGTAGCGTGAACTAGCTGGGACCTCACACAGCTCTACTGTCATCGACTTTATATGATTCATTTGCAGCTTGACCCCCGTCCATCATGATCTGAGGCACTGAGTTAGCACAGGTAGAACCAAGGATGTTGCTGGGACTGTTTTAGTGATTAAATTTGAGCCTGGTCTCCATTGTTTTGCTAAGCAACAGACTGCCAGAGGTATTTCTTGCTGTAAAGAGGGACTCAGCTACACACCTCTTCTCTTTCTGCAAGTCAGTTCACACCTTTTTAGACTACAATGGCCTGCTGGATTGCTCAGGTAATCTTGTCTTGGCTTAATTATACAATATATAGTCAATTGTAGAACATCATCTACAAAACAGTTATGATCTGAAGTCTCTATAAATTGCTGAGCTAAACTGTCCTATGGAATTTTGGAGTCTAAATTGCTCATTCTTTGCAGCACAGCCCTCACACCCCAAACATTTCCCTCCAGCCTGAGAAGCAGGGAAGTTTGGGGTCAATTCAGCCCCAGGGACTCTAGAGAGCAGCACAGACAGTGCAAAATTTTGGATGGCCTTATGTTAGACCTGGGGAAGTCACAGAATCATAGAATGGCCCAAGTTGGGAGGGACCTTTCAGATCATTGAGTCCAACCATCAACCCAGCTCTGACAAGAACCAGCCCTAAACCATATCTCTAAGCTCTGTGTCTGTCTTGTCTCTGAAATACCTCCAGGGATGGTGCCTCAACCCCTTCCCTGTGCAGCCTGCTCAAGTCTTCTTAGTGCATCTCACAGTATGGAGAAAAACAAGGCTTGCTGCCTGCTTTCTTCCTGCTAAGAGTGGCCAGCTGCTGCCACAGGTTACCTTTTCACACGGATGTTGAGGGTGCCGTTGGAGGAGTCAATGATCTGCATGGCAGAGGCATGGGAGAGGCCAGCACATGACTTCCCATTGATGGACACCAGCACATCATTTTCCCAAAGGCCTCCACGGCAAGCTTTGCTTCTCTTTCGGATCTGGAAAAACAGGAGAGAGAAGGTAGGGATGAAGGCAAGGAGTGCAGCTATTTAGTTCAGTTTTTTGTCTCCTTCTGGCCCCTTTATTGCTCCATACCAGGTAGAATGAAACATGGCTTAAGAAAACTGTGGTGCCAGGGTGAAGGAGCAGCCCTTCTGGATTCCATGAATTCCAAGAGGCCCTCTGCTTACCATAGCCTGACCTGATTATCAGCTCAATTCAAGTCCTTTAGTGCCGATAAAAGACTCAAGAACACCTCTATCCTCATATCTACTCATTCTCTATCTCCTAAATTGCTTAGGGAGCCTGTGTTCTAGAGAGGGAACATGAACTCTTTTCCCCTCTACATGACTGTATGCCCTTCCATTAGGCTCCTACTGTGCTCCCTTGGCATGATCCCTGGCACGGATCCCCTGCAGGTGTCATCCTGGAGGGAGCTGACACCAGGAAGAGGATGGCTCTGAAACACCCTGCAGTCAAGCATTTCTGCTCTAATGGCTTTGGCCAATGTATTTCTGGCCATCTGCATCAGGCCATGTGGCGTCCCCTTACACAAGTGTAAACATGGAGCAAACCTTTAGCCTTAATGGGACCAGTGCAGGATGGGCTTTGGAGTATCTGAGAATGGGATCTGGGTCTCTTGTTCCAGGTTAATTCCTAGATCTGGCGTCCTGTGGGCATCTTACACCAAGTGTTTCCACTCTTTTTTGTTCCATCGTCCATCAGACTTCTCACTGAAACCCCCAAAACAGCCTCACCTTCCCACTAGGGCAAGCAAGCAAACCCAAAGCCCACTCAGCCCCAAACCAGAATCCCCTCTCATATGGGAGAGTCTTGTAGGACAGCTTAGCACCCATGATAAAAATAGATGGGCAGAAACACTCTGTCAGGGCAAATCAAATCCAAGGTAATAATGCCCACATAGTGGGAAAGCAAGAGCAGCAGTACTGCCTGGTCAGACAGTCAGCAGGACTCAGAGGTGCTGGGGAAGAAGATGGAAAAAAGAAATTTATGGTCTGAGTTGTTTGTGCGTTCACTGGCACTTTATCACTCCGTTGCCTCTCCAGCTTGACCCCAAATTTTGCCTGCACGCTTAAAATAGGGCCTGGCTCATCCCAGCTGCCACATCCATCAGCATCTGTCATTTTAGTCCTTTATCTCCCTCCTGGTTAATATAAGCCTGGAATGAGAATGTGTGGGGTCTGTAATGAACTGCTGCTTAAGAATCACTTTTCTGCTGTTAGAGGAGAAATGCTGCTTAAATGATACTCCCTCAGGGCTCAGCTGTGAACTGGAAGAGACAGGGGCACGTTCTCCAGTGAGGTTAGAAAGAGGGTTTCCTTCTGGTATTCCCCAAAAGGCCAACTGCTGCTCCATGGCCAAGTGCTGGGTGCTCAGTGCCGGATGGGAACACACTTGTGAGTCCCAATTATGGAGTGAGGGGTGAGTGGGGGTTAAAGGCTGTTAGCAGGTGCTCAGGGCATTCCTCACATCCCTTCAGACTCCTCCGTGCTCACTGAAACCAACTGCCTGTGGGCTGCTGACCACCCAGAGCAGAGACAGTAAGGTCCCACAGTACTGTAGGACTTTGCAGGCAAGTGTTTGGGATTCCCAGGCAGGGAGGGACAGGCTGTGCTCACAGCTCTGCAGGCTGCTGCTGCTGCTTCTGGCAGCTTTAGATCAAAGCAGGCTGTCCAAGGTGGGCTGAGCAACATGAGCAGCAAAGCCTTCCTTTTGTAACTAGTGAAGATGCTGGTGCTGGCTTGGTCTGTGCTCACAGACTTTACCAAGGTTGCAGGAAGTCCCACAGAGTAAGTAAAGCAACTACAGTTACCTCAGTACTGTTGCAGAAGCCCCCAGAGAGGTTGTGGATGCCCCCTCTCTGGAGATGTTTAAGCCCAGGCTAAACAAGGCACTGAGCAACCTCATCTAGTGGGAGGTGTAGGGTTTGGAACTTGATGATCTTTAAGGTCCCTTCCAACCCAAAGTATTCTATGATTCTATAATTCAGGAGAGGAAATCTCCTTGTCTCCATTCCTCTTTGGGAAAACAGGACCAGTGCAGGAAGAGATCTTGAGAGTCTGAAAACAGCATGCAAATATTCCTGGCTGTTAGGATCCCACAGGATTATAAGGCCATCCCTAGAAGTTTATGAATCTATTTCTCAGGGGCAGAGGGGAACAAACTATCCATAACATCATTTTAGTGACAAGCCCTCACCTCACTGCTCCTGCTCCTTGACAGGGAAGGGAAGGAAAGTAGGGAAGAAAAGGGAAGTGGGGAAGGGAAGGAAAGAGAAGAGTTAAAGATAGAAGAGGATTATGCAGGGAGAGAAAGAAGAAAGCACATCATACAGAAAGGACAGGACTCAATCCACAAGCAGGACAGCAGGGTGCAGTGTGTGGAAGGCTGGAGAGCCTGCAGACAGAGCCTGGCACAAGGCTGCCAGTTCTCATCTGGCTGCCAGCTCAGTGCTGTGGAGACCTTTAACAACAACCCATGGCCTGCACATCTCAGCCAGGGCAGTGCTGAGCCTTTGAGGCTGCTCAGTCCTAAAGCCAGGCTCAGTGCCCACCCTGAAGGTCAGGCTGCCCTCGGGCTCAGCCACTCACTCCCCATGTCCAAAAGATGCCCTCTCCTGGGCACCCTGTGAGACACAGGAAGCATCACCAAATTGGAGCTTCTGCTCAGGCTGCAGACAGGTTGGAAGGTGTTCTGAAGAGATAGGAGAGTGTGGGGAAAAGTGGTAGCAGATCCCTGGAGAGCTGTTTGTGGGACTGAGTAGGAGGAGTAGCCCCAGATCTGGCCCTGGGGGGATTGAACTGTCTGATCTCCAAGAACATACTGTAAGGATTGACCCCTCCTTTCTAATGGGAAGCCCCACAAATTCTCTGACCCCCTTCTAAATGCCTGTTGCATTTCCCACTCCCTGCCTCAGTGGACACACCTTGGCTGACATGGGAGGAAATGTCCTTTTTAGATTTCAGCTGAGTTTAAGTAATTCCAGCTTCAGGGCCTTGCTGATTTATGCTACTGGAAATACAACTGGAACTAGAAAGTAATTAAACACTTTGTTGAGGAGATTGTCTGTCTCAGTGGGACTTCTGTTGTGACAGAAGAGCTCTTGTCACAGAGTTTTGTGTGCCTGCAAGACCTACATCCATGCACATACAGGTGTGTGTTTTCTTTCATTAATTTGCCCTCTTTTCATACTGAATTAGACAGAGGTGAAAGGAGAAAAGCAGCTGAAGGGGAAGAAAAAAAGGCAAAGGGAGAAGGTAACAAATCAGGAGGAAAGGAAAAAAGATGTTGAAAGGAAGAGAGGTTGGGAAGATCTTTAACAACAGAGGACAAGTTTCCTTGTACAGCTCTGGGTAGACAAAAGGACTTTCTGATCATTGGACATGTCTCAGAGGAATTCAGCCTGGTTTTTGGGAACAGAATGCAAGAGAAGAAGGGGTCAGATGGAACTTGGCAGCATCTGTCCTTCGGTGGGACTATATTTAGATGGTGGTATGTGGGGGTGAACACACCACGGGGTGCTAAGAATAGAGAAACCCTGATAGTAACACAGTGGCTTCACATCTTGCCTGTGCACAGCCCAAGGGAGCCTGCCTTCAAATTTTGCAACCACCCTCCCTGCTGGCCAGTGTTGCTTCTTCATATGAAAGAAAATATGCTGGGGGTAACCAGAAGTGGTTTGCAGTGACTTTTAGGAATAATCATATAATGGTTTGGGTTGGAAGGGACCTTAAAGATCATCTGGTTCCAAGTCATGGGCAGGGACACCTCCCACTAGACCAGGTTGCTCAATGCCTCATCCAGCCCGGCCTGAAACACTCCACAGCCTCTCTGGGCAACCTGTGCCAGTGTCTCACCACCCTCATGGTAAAGAACTCCTTTCTAATCTACATCTCCCCTCTTTCAGTCTAAAACAGTTCCCCATCATCCTCTCACTACATAGAATAGAATCATAGAATAGTTTAGGTTGGAAGGGACCTTAAAGATCATCTAGTTCAAAAGACCAGGAGCCAACATCCCACACTGCCATAGGCACCCTGTCCTTTGGAGGGAAGGGAAGAGGCAAAAAAATAAAAAGAATAAATTCAGAACAAAGTGGCTTGGGCGGTGGGAAAGGAATAGTTTTAAAAATAGCTAAAGATTCTCTGAGAGTAAATTCTAACAGAGTGGATGGCATAACCATAGATCCTGTCCATCCACACAGCCTTGTTTTGGGAGGGAGTTCCAGTGTAAGAGCATTTCCCTGGCAGGGGTGAGGCACAAGGGACATTGAAACAGATCATTAGCAGATACAATCAGCAATGGTGATCTGCAGCAGTGATAGTAGAGTTTTCTGAGTAGGCTGCTTGCTTATCAGTGTCCCAGAGGTCCTTTTCTGCCATGTCTGCTGGGAAGGAAAGGTAGAGCTCCCTTTCCAAGTGCTGCACCTTGCCCACTGCTGTCCCAGTACTTGCAGCTTCCCACATTCTCTCTTCAGCTGCTCCTCGGAAAGTTCCACCTCTCAGCACTCCCCTGCTGGCAGCCAAGGGTGGCACCTGCCCTGAGCACCAAGAGGCTATAAAACATGTCCCAAAGCTGTCTGAGGCACTCTTTCCCCAGCCCTGGCAGATATATATTGTCCCTCCAAACCAGGGTTAGCAGAGCAAGCTGCCAGCGAGGCATTTTTAGGTGTGATGGTAAACATTTGTGAGGGCAGATAAAGAACAGGCTGCTCAGCTTTCCCTGCAACAGGGGAGAGGAAGAGAAGGTGCTTGGAAATCTGGAAGCCATCAGACCTATTTGGGTTGGAGCTGGCAGCCTCCCTGAGGAATAATGTCACACCAGCAAAGGTGAAGGGGACAGAGCAGCCTGGGTGACAGGGAACAGCAGCATGGCAAGCAGGCAACAAGAGCAACAAGAGGACAAATAGTGAAGCGTCAGCAGAGAAACACAGAGGAGAAAGTGGAGAAATGTGAGAAAGAAGGAAAAAGGAGGTGGTGATGAACTGAGGTTAGGGAATTCCAGCCTCAGGGCCTTGCTGCTTTATGCTACTGGAAATACAATACAACTGGAACTAGAAAGTAATTAAACACTTTGTTGAGGAGATTGTCTGTCTCAGTGGAACTTCTATTGTGACAGAAGAGCTCTTGTCAGAGAGCTTTGTGTGTCTGCAAGACCTTTATCCATGCATACAGGTGTGTGTTTTCTTTCATTACTTTGCCCTCTTGATGAACTGCTCTTAAACAACAAAACAATTACTTGTTTTAAAAGTTATACAGGTTGTGTCACTGCTTCCCCTGATACTTCACTGCAGCTTCTCAGCCAGTCAACAGCCCTGGAGCCCTCCATGTTCTCCTTTCACACAAAGATTTCTGCTCTAGTAACAGGAAACTAAAAGACCTAAGCTGTCCAGAGAGGTGGTGGAGACCCCATCCCTGGAGACATCCAAGGCCAGGCTTGCTGAGGCTCTGAGCAACCTCATCTAGTGCAGGATGTCTCTGCTCACTGCAGGGATTGGATGGCCTTTGAGGGACCCTTCCCACCCATTCTGTGATCCTATAGTATATCTTTTCTCATCTAGAAGTTGAATAATCTGAGAAACCAACTGTATCAGGCTGCTGACTGGCACCTAGTGGATACTCATGCCTGTTTCCTATCATATTTTCCCCAAATCTATCCATGTTCCTGTCCTGAAAGCATTAATATTTTTGTCCTGCTGAACCAACCTTTCCCTGGGCTCACATGAACACTTCTCTTTCTTCCCAAGAGTCCTTTCTTTGACAGCAATCAGCTGCTCACTACTGAGCCCTCTCATTTATCTAATCTATCCTTCCACACAACACATTCTTCACCCTACAAACGAGCACTGTGGTGTTGTTTGACCTTTCCTCTGTG
Organism: Turnix velox; assembly: GCA_013400935.1. Classification (NCBI taxonomy): domain Eukaryota; kingdom Metazoa; phylum Chordata; class Aves; order Charadriiformes; family Turnicidae; genus Turnix; species Turnix velox. The sequence continues at coordinate 27,151 of VZTY01035455.1, read as the reverse complement.
AGGCAGGAGCAATCTCAGTGACACCTCCTCCTTCTGACCACACTTCCCAGTGGCTCTGATCTGGATTCAGGCCTGGGAATGAGCAAATTGCTCATCCAGTGAGCTCCAGCTCTAATAAACCAAGAGAGGAACACACAATACTTCCCTCTTTCTTTAGAGGTCAGGCTTTAGTGGTGGGACCATTCCCATCTTTGGCTCCCAAAATACCCCAACAGACAACACTAATGATATTTAGAGTTTTGGAAGATGATTTGCAGGCAGCATTTTGGCCCAGACTTCATCTTGTTGGTGTCAATTACAGAATCCCAACTGCAGATGAATGATTGATGATATTTCAACTCAGAGACCTGAAAAACTGAGATTCAAATGTCTACATTCACAATGGCAAGAGGAGGACAATCAAGACTCCATGGCTCCTGGGGGTTCATTCTCTTCTAAGCAGTTTACATTCTGATATGATCTCACTGTGTTCCCAGTAAAGCTCCATAAATTCTTTCTTTGAAGACTGTTTAAATGGTATTCCCTTGAAGGCAGTGAATGTGGTTACCTGGACACCTGTCAGAATCACCAAATACCAGAATGGTAGGGGTTGGAAGGGACCTCTGGAGATCATCTAACTGAGATAGAGCAGGGTCTCCTACAGCAGGCTGCACAGGAATTCATGCAGGCAGGTCTGGAATGTCTCCAGAGATGGAGACTCCACCACCTCCCTGGGCAGCCTGTGCCAGTGCTGTGTCACCCTCAAAGTAAAGCTCCTCCTCACGTTTAAATGGAACTTCCTGTGTTCCATTTGGTGTCCATTACCTCTTGTTGTGTCACTGGGCACCCACTGAAAACAGACTGTCCCCATCCTCCTGACACCCACCCTGGAGAAAAAACAGCTTTCTCTAAGAAACACCATCCTCAGGGACAAGCTCTGGGATTTATTGTGAGGGTGGTGAGACACTGGAAGAAGTTGCCCAGAGAGGTTGTGGATGCCCCCTCCCTGGAGGTGTTTAAGGCCAGGCTGGATGAGGCATTGAGCAACCTGGTGTAGTGGGAGGTGTCCCTGCCCATGGCAGAGGAGTTGGAACTTGATGATCTTTAAGGTCCTTTCCAACCCAACCCATTCTATGTCTTCAAAACACATGGCAGAAGTCACAAACAAGCAAATAAACACTCCTTGACCTGGGCTGAGCCAAAGCCACAGAATCTTTTCACTTCAGAATTCTCTATCAGAGGCACAATGTACTCAGGAAACTGAAGGAGCTGGGCAGGGCATTTTTCATCCCTGCTGCTGGGTACCTTCCAGTGAAACGTCCCAAGATATCATTGTGTCAAGGCTAATGCAGCTGTTATGGGCTTCATAAGCACAGGACATTTTTTTCTCCTTATTTTTAAAGTACTTGGGAGTTTTTATGAAAAGAGAACACCCTGAGCCATTTATCAAAAGCAGAACAACTCAACATTCATGGCTATTCCTCATTTGTTATTTCATCCCTCATCCAAAGAACTGCTTTTCTTTCGTTCTTGGAATGTAGCCTGTATTTGCTGCTTCAAAAACATTCACTTCACAGGGTATGGAGAAAGTTTCACCCACCCAAGACACCCCAACAAACACCTGCACCCGTGTTGAAAGCTGGAATATTGAAGTTTTAGTGACAGTTGAATTAAAAACATGGCTTTTGTTGCTTTGAATTATATTTTCTTTTGTTGGAGGTCTTACACCTCCCATGCTTGAGCTCTTCTCTGCTGACAGCTCTTGTTGGGCACTATATATAAAGTTTCTGAGCTGTACAGACCTGCACTGGAGCTGGTCTTCACCTGACACTTGCCTCTACCTCAACAGCATCTATTTCAGGACCCACATCCCACCCCACACCCTGCTCCACCACTCCACTGTAGTTTTCCTTTTAAGACCTGTGGCCAGAGTAAGGAGTTCCTGCATTCCTTTAGGGCCCCGACTGAGCAGGGAGAGCTGAGCAGGGAGGAACAGCCCTGCCCTTAGGGTTTGCAGCTCAAGATCCTACCTTGGACACTTGGAGGGGTTTTTTCTGCTCTGACCCCCCTTGCAGCCGGAAACCCCAAGGGGCACCTCCAGACAGGGTGATGAGTATTTCTTCTTCAGCACCCATGATTTCTGAGCTTTGGATGTTCTGTCTTCCCAACTTCAAAAGACACTCCAGTTCTCAGCAGCTGGTATGTTCTACTCCCATCTTCACCATTCACACCTTGATTTCCCCCAAAAGGCCTTCTGGGCACTTTCTCCTTCAAGTTCACACTACAAGAGAAGAGTTGAGACTGTGAAGCCCAGCCTTCCCTGCTCTTCTGGCCTCCCAGCTGCTGCTCTCCCTGTCATTAGACATTTGATTCTGCTCTTGGTAAGGGGCCAGAGTTGTCCTATACACGTGTCATGTCAATCTCACCCTCTGTGTCCCCCCCCACCCCATCCCATGGATCTCTCACTGGAGCATGGCTGAAAATAGCTCACCTTCTGTCTCTCCAGAGCTTTATCAGACACTTCTTCACTCATCAAGCCATGCAGTAAAAACTTTGATTTCCACTTCCCATTCCAAATGCAAACCCTGGAGTCACCCAGCACTTGGGATTCATTAGTAGGAGCTTCAGACAAGGATGTGACATGGGCATAAACTTGTGTGAGATCAGGTGATAGCACCTGACCATCAGCAACCAAACACAACCAGTTAGCAAGTGGTGTAGCCTCCACCTGTGTTTTCTCCATGCAGCTGGTGTCACCTCTGCCTTAAAAGTCACAGGCAGAGTGTAGATGTAATGTCCTCCCTCCACAGCTTGCTGCTCCCCAATATTCCCTACAGCCACTCCTAATATTACACACTGGGACCAGAATAGCCAGGACACAGATGGGATTGAAGCTGTCCTCTGTAGAGCACTGCATGCAGAGGCTCCCCAGTGGCCAAGAGAATGGCTTTGCACCCAGGCCTTTAACTTTCTTCTCTTTAGGACCATGGCAAGCAAGCTCTCCTGGCTAACCCAAGCCACCTGGATTCCCTGGAGTTACAGTTTCTTTTGTTGCAGATCCTGTTAATAACTTAAGGACAGTTATCACTGAGTCATAGAGTTGGCAGGGACCTCCACAGGCCATCTTGTCTGACCCCCTGCAGTGAGCAGGGACATAGAATCATAGAATAGTTTGGGTTGGAAGGGACCTTCAAGATCATCTAATTCCAACCACTTTGCCGTAGGCAGGGACACCTCCCACTAGATCAGGCTGCTCAGTGCCTTGTCCAGCCTGGCCTTAAAAACCACCAGGGATTGAGGGGGCATCCACAACCTCCCTGGGCAACCTCTTCCAGTGTCTCAACACCCTCACAGGAAAGAACTTCTTATCTCCAGCCTGAATCTCCCCTCTTCCTATTTACATCCATTACTCCTAGTCCTTCCATCCGATATCCTATTAAAAAGTCCAGTCTTCCTGTAGCCCCCTT
>VZTY01035455.1:0-22911 GCA_013400935.1 Turnix velox | reverse complement strand
GGTCCCTACAGCGGCCCGGATCTGTCTCGGGAACGTGTCAAAGCCTGGCGGCCCGGCTCCGCTCAGCCAGCGCCGGTGTGCGGGACTGGGGCCGGCTGTGGCGGGGCCTTCCCTTCCAGGGCGCTGGCTGCCACTGGAGATCCGTCGCGGAGGGTCCGTATGGGGCTTCCCGGGAAAACCGAGCGGGTTTCTGGAGTCCGGGCTCGCTGTGAGTGGGGTACTCCCGAGGGTCTCCCCTAAACCCTCCCGTCTTTCCCCCGGTGCTTGTCTTGTGCCGTTCGAGTTCCCCTTCCTTCCGGGCCTGCGGAGGCCGGTCCTGCTGCCTGAGTTTGGGGGGATTTAGGAGGTAAAAGCTACAATCACCGGCTTTAAGAAGGGGATGGAGGTAATGGAGGGGACTCTTGCGGACAAGGGTAGTCTTGAAAAGGCAGAGGGATTCGGGATCCCCGCGTAGGCTTTGGGAAGGGTTTGGTTTGTGCTGTTGGAGATTGCTTTTGCTCTGTCTGAGCGGGGGGATTGGTGTCGTTTGTTTGGATTGTTGGGGTGTTCTTGGGTTTAGTTCTCAGTGTGTGGTGTCTCAGCTCAGAAATCTTCACTGGGGAGCTGGGTCTCTTTAGCTTGGAGAAGAGGAGACTGTGGGGTGGCTTCATTCATGTTAATAATATATGAAAAGGGTGAGTGTCAGGAGGATGGAGCCAGCCTCTTCTCAGTGACCTCCAATGATGGGACAAGGGCCAAGCTGGAACACAGGGGATTCCACAGAAATAGGAGACAAAACTTGGGGTGAGAGAAGAGTGGCACGGGCTGCCTGGAGAGGGTGTAGGGTCTCCTTCTCTGGAGACATTCAAACCCCACCTGGACACCTTCCTGTGGGACCTAATCTGGGTGTTCCTGCTCCCACAGAGGGATGGGACTGGATGATCTTTCCTGGTCCCTTCCAACCCCTGACATTCTGTGATTCTGTGTGATCCCGAGATGTAGAACCATCCAGGCTGGGCCTCTTTGCTGCCTGTCACACTGCCCTTGAAAAGATCTGTTTAAATTTAGTGGCTGATGGAAGTGGTTGTTGTAAAATGGATGAGAAACATCTACACCTACATTACAATTTATTCACCAGAGATAACATTTGCACAGGCAGCTTAATACAGATTTTTTTGTCAGTTTGGATGGTTTTTAGCCATTAATGTGATAATTCCATAGAATATTTATATGGATCTTTTTAAGGGTTCCTCTGTCAACTTTCCCAAATGACAAGGGGAAAGATGTTAGAAACCAAATGTTAGGAGAGAAATCACTGTCTGAGACATAATGTGCAATGTCTTCTTGTTGCTGCTTACAATCGGTATAAAATCTCAGCTGTAGAAGGGCAGATGACTCCTTACTAATTTTTTATAATGTCTTTTTTAATAACAAAGTTGTCTTGCTAAGGCTCAAGGAACTTTGGCTATAAACTCTTGTTTTCTTTTTCTTTTTTTTTTTTTTTCCTAATCCCTTCCCATAGAGTAGATGTTTTTGGTTATGGGGTGGATAGAGATGTAGGTGGCCTGAAACTGATCTTTATCTTCAGAGGAGCATGACCTTCAATCTTGCATATCCACAGTGTTTTGTGGAATCATGGGCATTTCTGTCTGGTTTTTTGTGTTAAAGGTTCTTGTTTCTGGAACTGTCCTTTTCTGCTTGAAGCTGTGCCCCTCAGGGCTCTTTGTTGCTATAGACAGACAGAAATGGAAATATGAGGATTATTTCTTTTTTCTTTGCTGGGATGCTTGCTACAGATCTTAGTTTCAAGGCTGAAAGTTGAGTTACAGATGTCTAAGGAGCTATTTCTTTAACAATGTGTGTACCTCCTTGAGTGTTTATCTCCTGCTGCTGTAGGACTATATTTTCTTCCTTGTAGCACTTATCAGAAAGAGGGTCAAAAATCCAAGAAAGAATTGATGGTTGGCTAAGGAAGGGCAAGGTACAAGGATTGACCTAAAAGCTATCACCAGCAAGGTCTCAGAAGAGGAAAGGTGGATGTTTCTTGATCTTTAGCTTTGCAAAGCTTTCCTTAGTGATGAATTGTGAAGCTAGAATTCACTCTTTTATGTTCAGCAAGATTCATTGCTAGTACAGAAGGTACTGAAAGACAGTTTAAACAGAGCAACCTGCCTTAAGAAAAGCTAATTTTGAGCTTTTTAGGTTTTTTTTTAAGTGATGAGAATTGTGCAATGCTTATCTGTACAGAGGAAGTCAGAAATTTTGTTTTCAAGATGGCCAGTGTTACAACTTATATGAAGAAAGAACGTGGATGAATAGGAATATATAGAATACTTCCTTCTGGCCTCTTCTCTAAATTTTAATCTATACTTGTCACTTTTTCTAATCAATTATACTGATGCAAAGGTCACAGAGATGAGTTAAATGGCTTCATGCATGTAACATGTATGTAGAGGTAGCTAAGAAAGAGAGATCTTTCACATTTGTGTTGCTAATGTCATATTTTCAATGAATTGACTCCACTGGTTGCTCTCCAGAAGTAATGCCCATAACTGTGTGGTTGGTGGCAGGGGTTGGAAATAGTGGTAGGTTTAAGTTAATTCAAGACAAAGATCTTTATGTGTTGAGTTTTTAATCACTTTCACTCTCTCGTAACTCTTATGTTGTATTGGGTCATGGCCAAGATAATGAATCAGGCTGACAAATGGGGTTTAATGTGGCCCTTCTTCTGAAGAGCTTAGAAATGGTCACACCTTAGTTATGAACTATGATTTTTTTGTGTCCTAAAGCCCAAAATACCTCTTTTAATTAGCCAGGACTGCAAGTGTCTCCTCCACTGTTTGCTGTGTAGCAGCTAATCTATCCTTTCTTCTCCTGAAAATGTGTTTGGTGAAAATATTGGGGCTTGTTGGATGGTCAAGTTGAATTGTCAAGTTTCATTTTGAAAAATGTGTCTTATGCCTCTTGTTATCTACTAAACCAGATTTTTCTGGCATTGAATCTAAACATGTAGATGAAGAAGATATTACCTGTTGGTGTGACAAGTTGAGAATCTTCTTCTTCCAAATGGAAGGTCAGTTCCAGTAGTGCCATTTCTATTGATTTGACCAAATGTATGTGAGGCCTTTGTGACACTGACCTGAGTGTTTCCAGAGTGTTCTTAGCCTCACAATCTTTACAAGAATAGCATTGACTTTGAGGCTTCTCCAAAAAGTTGCAGAGGAGGAGCGTTAAAAGCATTGTAGGTGATATGGTGAGATCTGAGTTGCTCTTTGATTGGCCCTTCTGGTCTATATTTTTGAAATATTTTTGCTTTCTTTGTTCAGAAATTAAGTAGATACATTCCCTTCAGTTTCAGCTCTTGGCAATTTTAAAATATTTTAATTTTTTTAAGGTTCATTCTCCCCCAGAAGTTGAAACAAACAGTTTTTTATTTCTCTGAGACCAGTAAAAAAGGCAGAAGCATCCTTCTGAAGGGAAATATTTTTGTTGGATGTGTTTGCTTTAGAAAGTGATCAAGAGCTGATGAGATCAAGCTTTTTGGTTTCAAAAAGGAATGAAGAGTGAATGCAGACAATAAAAAAATGATGAGTGTGCAGTTTTCAGTGGTTAGAAAGATTTGCTGATTGAAACAGGCTCATATGAATCACTAGGGTTTTGGTTTTTTTTTTAAAGCAGGCCATACAGACAGCACTGTGCACAGCTTTGTCTGAGTACTAAAGAATCTGGAAACTATTGTAAAAGTTAAATGATTCCTACTTCCACCTCAGCCCAGTATTATTTTTCTCCCATCAGTTTGTTGCTGATGAACACTGTGTGTCTTGTATAATGAATTTTAGCTGTATTGGCCAGTATTATTGCAAAAAGCACAACAAATTATAGCTATTATGTGCTCAAGGGGGAAATAGGGAGGGAGGATTGAAAAGAGAATAGTAAAAGATCTGAGTACACTCACAAGAGTAAGTCGGAAGTGGTTTGTGAGGGCTGTGCTTGAGTTCTTGCCCTATCATACTTTAAAAAAAAGGAAAAGTAAAAAAGCATGAAAAATTGATCATCTTTTGCCCTGCAGTGATTCCTTATTTAAACATTAGATCCTTGCAGGGATTTTTGTAGGTGAAACTGTGAAGAGTGTCTTAGTGATTCCAGTTCAGGAAGTTTCCTGCAGGATGCTGCCTGCAGCTCTTCCTGGAGGAAGGATCTGTTTGTAGGAGCAGTGACTGGGAGCTGAGCTCCTCCTGCACTGTCCAGTTAGCAATAATCAGGGGCAGGAAGTAGAGAAAGCAGCCCCCCTTCCTTGGCAGAAGCCCTGCCTGGATATTCTAGGATTTGTAGGTAAAGCAACCTTCTCCCTCCCCTTTATGCCCCCTTTGCAGGAGGAACTCCCCTGTTTTCCTGTTTGCACTCAACATGAGTTGGTTTGGGGTGTATCTGTGATTGGGATGTGGTGCTGACACTACTTGTCAAACCAGGAAGGAAGAGGTTAACCTTCAGGGGCGCCTGGGAAGGGAGCAGTCCCAAAGTCCAGATTTCCTGGCTGTGTGGCTGCAAAGGTGGAACTGAGTCAAAGGTGGTGTGGGAAGCCAGCATCTTTAGCAATGCCTCTCGTGCTGTCATGTTCATCATGTATAATCATGTTTAAAAACAGTGCAGGCTGGTCAAAAAAATCTGTCACACTGTCATAAGCTGTTGCAAATGACATGATGTATTACCCTCAAGAGCACATTCCCCCCTTTAAGTAGTTTAGTTATTTTTCTAAACGAAAGCTCTGTCATTGCCTTCATACTGCTTGAAGAATAAAAATATAGATCTTAGAATCATAGAATAGGTGAGTTCCAACCCTCTGCCATAGGCAGGGACACCTCCCACTAGATCAGGCTGCTCAGTGCCTTGTCCAGCCTGGCCTTAAACACCTCCAGAGAGAGGGCATCCACAGCCTCTCTGGCCAGCCTGTTCCAGAGTTTCACTACCCTCACAGTAAAGAATTTCTTTCTTATATTTAGCCTGAATCTACCCCTCTTCCAATTTACATCCATTATTTCCTGTCCTCCCATCACATATCCTATTAAAAAGTCCTACCCCAGCCTTTCTGTAGCCCCCTTCAGGTATTGAGAAGCTACTCTGAGGTCCCCCCTGAGCCTTCTCTTCATTTATTTCTTTTCATAGGAAGTTTAATATGTGTCCTTCCTGTCCAACTGTTGTGTCAGTTGTTGAAACAGTTCTTTGTCATCATATTTTTGGCAGTGTGAGGAACCAGCCTCAGCATTTTGGCTGCTCTCATCAATGTGCAGGCAGAGGAGCTCGGGTGTTTGTTATCCGCTTGAGTTAAGCTCTGAATTGCTTGTTGGGATTTGCCTCAACTGTCCAATGGCTGTTAGCTTGTCTCAGCTGGGGAGGGTACCAGTGACATACAGGGTATCCAGAGGATGTGAAGGATACAAATCATCCTTGATAAATGGACCATGAAGGCATCTTCCACCTCCAAAGTCATCTCTGTGGCTTTCCAGACCTTGAGGGTGCTGTGACATATCTGCCTGCTTGGCACTGTGATGCTGGGTTTGGGATCTCTAAGGGCCATTTCTGCTTTTCTCATTACATAGTAAGTCAATCTCATTATTCAGTTAGTTTGAGGAACTGGGAATCTGTCCATTAAGCAGGATTTTTTTTTTGCATAACTTTGCAGAGAGACATCTGTCTCTGGTGTTATTTCAGGGCTTTACACTTTGATTGAACTCTCTTGGTGACATCTTTCCCTGTTATGTTTTTCCACTTGGAACATCTTTCTTAGGTGAAAGTGAACATGCTGCTTTTGGGTTTACTTAGTTTTATGAAATTTATTTACATGACAAGGACTTTAAATCATCTTTTGTTTCATATAAATCAATCCTGTATTTGTCCTGTTTTAGTTTCTATCAAACACTTCAAGAAGAAGCCTTTGTGGATGATGAAGTGTGTGTTGCTTGCAGTAAGGAAGGACAATTAAGTAGACTAACAGAGATGAAAGTGTTGTTTTAAGGAATCTCTCATTTGTTTCAAGAAATCTGTTTTTTGTTGGCTCTGTGAGGTGAAAGTAACTCATCAGGTGACTCAAGAAGATGATGTAACAGAGATGAATTGCAAAGTAAAGTGTTTTTTTCTAAGATGATGATCAGAAACTAAACCAACATGAAGTGAGTAAGTTGATAGGAAAACATAGTTTCTGAAAACAGTTTTCTAACCACTTCTTTAACCTTACCTTGGAAAGATTGCTGTGCAGGAATAAGTGACCATGTTTTACCTTGCCTTGTGTCTCAGTAGTTCTCATTTCTGTGGGGACAGAAGAGAAGTTCACCAGTTTGGTTTTATGTACACTAAAAATAATTTTTGTTGCTCTTTTTACAGGTGAGATTAGTTTGGGGATGTGAATACAATGAGTGTAAACCAGCAAGCTCACGCAGGGCCTCCTTATGGGCAACCTCAGCCTGGCTATCAGGGCTACCAGCAGCCAGCCTACGGAGGACAACCATTGCCAGGGGTTCCTCCATCACAATATGGAGCTTACAATGGTCCAATGCCAGAATATCAACAGCCAGTCCCTCCACAAGGTACTTGTCAGTCAAATTAATTGTTGCTGTGTGCATTGATTTATTGTTGTTTGGTTATTTGTTTTAAAAGCTTCCTGTTGTCAGTCTTTATTTTGTTTCTTCTGTATGTAGCTTAGTTAAACATCATGTTATTCCTGTAGGTTCTGAGGTTATTGTTCTGTCCTTTGTCCATTTCAGTGGGGCTTACTCTTCTTTTTGGAGCTCTCAGAATGAATGGGTTGTGAAGTACAGTCTGCCTTTTCCCTTTGTGATGCTGAAGCACCTGACTAGGACAGCGTTCCTCATGAGGTCATGCAGGGGGGCAGCAGTTTGGGACTGTAACACATTTATAATTGAGACTCCCTTCCATCCTTACATAGAAAGTTTGTGGACATGTGGCAATTTGTCCCAGAATTTTCCTGCCTTTTCAGAATCACATAGAATAGTTTGGGTAGGAAGGGATCTTAAAGATCATCTACTTCTAACCCCCCTGCCACGGGCAGGGACACCTCCCACTACATCAGGCTGCTCAGTGTCTCATCCAGCCTGGCCTTAAGCACCTCCAGGGATTGAGAGGGATCCACATCCTCTCTGGGCAGCCTCTTCCAGTGTTTCACTTGTATTTGTCACTTGTATTTGTTTAAAAGCAGACAAACTAATTCCTTCATCTCTTTCTTCCCTCTATTCAAAATTAAGACTTAAAATTAATAGAGAACTTCAGGCTACCTGAATTTCTTTGTGAGATTAATACTGACTTGAAGATACTACTGGCTTTGGGCAGAAATATTTCTGCCTTTCATAATCATGTGGATGAATTCAGTACTTCTGAGATCAGCACAATACCACCAGCTCCCACTCTTGAGACATCTGTTGAGGTTCCAGTTGGGTGCTCTGAGGAAATGAGGAACATCCTAATGATGCTAATGGTCTCTGTGTTACTCTCTTCTCAAGTAGAGGGTGATTTTTGTTGCAACTACTTGAATTTTCCATGAAACTCAGTGAGAAGAATAGAAAAGAACAGTCCAAGTGCTTGTAGTTGTCTTGAAACTGAAAGAAGTTGGAGATTCCAATTTGGGTATTGAATGATGATCCTGTCACTTTTTTGGCCTTAGCAGGGTAGAAGGGTTTAGTGTAGTGTGCTAAAGAAGGGGTTATTTAGTTGCTCCATCTTCCTTCTCTGTCCTTAATCCTCCTCCTCCCCTCCTCTCAGCAAATCTCTTCCAACAGCACTTTTAATCTGTGAGTTTTGAACTAATTTCACCCAGGGTTTAAATTCCTATAGGATGAGAATCAGCACCAGACAAAGGAAAGAAATCCTGCTTCTTGGGAAGGCAGAGCTCAGCCATGGAGCACTCTGTGTGGCTGCTCAATGTAGCCATGGACTAACTAGAGCTTCCTGTCCCACAGAAGAAATGAGGAGAAATTGGATTTGCTTCAGTGAAGGAGAGGAAGAGATTCTAAAAGGAATTAGTACAGATTCACTAAAAAAGCTTCATCAGTGCAGCTATTTATTGAAAGCATGTAGGAAGAATGTTTAGGGTGTTTGTGAAAAGAAACTGATGAGCATCTTCTATCAGGTACATCAACAATTATTTAAAAGGATGAAAAATATTTTTTTAAAGGAAATTAATTCTGAATTATTTGTGGTTTGTATCAGGCAAAGGCCACCCATGCTTTGTGGAGATTTTTCTTCCATCTCTTCTGAAATCATCCTTCCTAGGCTTAGCCATCTGTATTAAGGAATTTTTAGTTGTCAGTTGTGCATTTTGGAGCTGTTACTGTGAGTCCAGGATTCCTGTATTCAGAAGGAAGGAATGTAGAATTGAGAACACTACCACAGCAGCCAGAAGCTGAACTGTTAGTAGCTGCTGAATATGAAAAAAGTGGTGAAATCCCAAATCAAATGGTCCAGGAAGGTGATAGAGAAGATTGTGGTGGTTATTGTTCCTACCTCCATCATGTTAGATTTATTGCAGGTCTCTGTAGCAGGACTTGTAGCTGCTTAACAGAAGAGAGAGAGGCACTGGAGTGACAGGAACCAAGTGAACATTGAGCCAGTGTTATCTTGTGATCTCAAATTAGTTATCTTAGGGATTTATTTCTTAAAAAAACAATGAAATTGATTGGAGGATGGAGTAGAGCAGTGTCAGGAGGAGGTGCCATCCTCAGCATAGCAGCCTTTCACATCTGATTTATGTGACAAACCCTAACTCCAACTGATGGAAACACAGGAATGCTGTGCCAGCTTGGGAGCAGAGGTAGAGTGCTTTGCTGCTGCCTGAAAATAGCTGCTTCGTGCTGGGAGAAGGTTGAAAGAACCTTAACAGTTTTGCCCCAGCCTTTCAGTCAGTCTGTTGTGTCCCTGTCCATGGCAGAGGGGTTGGAACTAGATGATCATTAAGGTCCCTTCCAACCCAAACCACTCTATGACTCTACCTGTCTGATGAGATCAGGCAGTTGACAGTGACCAGTAGCAATTCAGCTGCTGCTGCATTGTTTCACACAGTTTATAATACTATTAACTTGTGTTAATTTATGAAATCTCTGGGCATAGTGTGTGGTAGAACAGTGAGATAAGGGATAAAGTGGTAAATTTGTGTCCTGCTTTGAGACAAAGTGATGTGGATTTTCTGACTCCAAGTTATTTTCTGTCCTCAGCTGGAGGACAGAAACACTGTCTCTTGGTGCTTTCTCTGAGGCTTGATTTACTGGTGTGTTCTGTCTTTCCAGGTTACTTTCCTTCCTTGGGGTTCCCTTCGAAGGGCTCTCCTGTATCTCTCAGCTCTGACACTTCTTCTCTTGCACCTAATTTCATAGGTAAATGGGAGTGTTTGTGCTTTGCCACTACGTCTGTGCCAAGCTCACATTTAATACATGTATTTATCTCAAAGGTGTGGGTGCTTGATTATTCAGGCAGGGGTGGGTGGGACAATTTCCAATCTATTTGAAGGCAGCTCACCAGAAACATGAATGGATATGAGGAAATATTCCTTGTGAAATCCCTTATGCCTGCAGATTCATAGATAAAACCTGACCTGTGACTAATGTTTTGGGAAGACTTAATTTCAGAACCTGAATTGGCCCATTCAGGTTTTGCCAGAGAGGAGCCTAAGTTTAAAAGAGGACAGTCTCCCACTTGAGGGGGAGCCAAGGTTTGAAAGGTTTGAAATGGAAGAATTACAATCAAGAAAATAAAAATCTCCCCAAGCACCAGGAGATTGTTTTTGGAATTCATGGGATTTTTGTAACTTGTGCTTTCATTCAAAGAAGAAAAGCTTCCTTGGCTATAGCACAGAAACCAAATAGATTTGAGGAATAATTATGATTCCAAAAGCTGTGGCTTGAAGAGGGAAATAGTTCTGCAAAGCTAGCAATCAAAATAAAGGATGAGAAATCACACTTTATTTTTTGTTCTTTCCTTCTTTTGGAAGAACTGTTACTCTAAATTGCCTATTTCATTACAGTTCTTCACTGGAAAGTTCTAGAGCCCCTTCTAAACTTGTTGCCCAGGTCTGATGTGGCAATTTACTCCCTTTATTAATTTGTGTTTAATGATATCCCCTATGTGAAATATGTTCCCCTTGTGGATAGCAGGCATGGGCATATGGTTATTCTAATTACCAGCCATTTTAGCATAATCTTATTAAAATAGGAATTTATATTCTCTTTTTTTGTAAATAGACACTGCTGATGGTCTCCTGGTAATAAAATACATCCAGCATTGTGCAACCTGTGGGAGTGCAAAGTCTTCTTTCTGAGGCAAATATGTTTTGGCTGAGACTGAAGCAGCTCAGTCTGAATGATGAGAAAGTTTTCTCCAGCCCTTAGAGGTTGGGAAGGACAGTCTGTGCTTGTCCCCATTATGTCATATATCAAACCAGTTAGTCTGATGGAATTTTTGAAAAATTTTGAGTCTACTCACATAACATGCTTACCTTTCAAGCTGGTCTGTAGACAACAGTAGGTTCCACTTGAAAATTCTCCTTGATACTTGGACAGGGGGGAATTTAATACCTTATTAACAAAATAGTGAGGTTTTTCTTCATCAAAAATGAAATTCTTTGAAAACCTATTGGAATTCATATTTTCTATTTGGTCTGTGTGGAAATAGTGACTAATGGCAATGACTGCAAGTATTTGTTCCTAGTTTTACAACTTCTAATACAGTTATTTGTTGCTTGTAGATCTGATCATCACTAAGCTCTTTCTGCACTTTTTTTTCCCTTTCCCAGACTTTTCATGGTATTTGATAAAACCTTTTTTTTTCTGTGTATAATTTGTGATTGTATGTAATTTCTTTTTTCCTCCCCTTTATGTCTGTAGGTTCATTAAGAGCCCCTCCAACATCTGGAGCTCCCCCTCCAGTCTCTGGAGTATCTCTTCCTTCTGGCCAACTGCCCTACAGTCAGCCTGGACATGGAGATGTGCAGAATGGGATTCCAGTCTCAGCAGCCACAATGCAGAGGTACATAGAAAAAGAGTAGATCATAACCTGTGTTAGCTCTACACCTTTTGTAGTCTGAACCAAAGGAATTACTCTCATTTTTTCTGTGGTTGTCTTCACCTAAAGCTTTTGGCCATCTTCTGCTCAAAGATACTACCGTTATCACAGCATTAAGGTGGCAGTAAGTCCTCCCTGCTTCATTCTTAGGGTTTTTTGTTTCCTTCTGCTTAAGCTCAGCACTGTCAACTGGAGATTTCAAATCCTTTGAGCAGCAGAGCATCCATACTTACCTGTGCAAGCCTGACTTGCTCACCCTGCTGGCTCTCTTGCAGTACTTCTGATTTGTTGTGATGTCTGGAAAGCAATTAACAAAAAACAAATGCAGTAAATGTAGAATTTGTGTTTTTAGAGCTAATAGATTTTTTAAATTTCAATGGAAGAATTCAGGTTCATAGAGGATATGAAGAGGCTGTACAAGCCTGACTTGCTCACCCTGCTGGCTCTCTTGCAGTACTTCTGATTTGTTGTGATGTCTGGAAAGCAATTAACAAAAAATAAATGCTGTAAATGTAGAATTTTTATATTTAAACTAATAGATTATTTTAATTTCAATGGAAGGATTCAGGTTCATACAGGATATGAAAAGGCTATACAAACCTGACTTGCTCACCCTGCTGTCTCTGTTGCAGTACTTCTGAGTTGTTGTGGTGTCTGAAAGGCAATTAATAAAAAACAAATGCTGTAAATGTAAAATTTGTACATTTAGACTAAGAGATTTTTAAAATTTCAGTGGAAGGATTCAGGTTCATATAGGATATGTAATAATTTTTCCTGAGTCTTCCTCATTTTTCCACTGAGCCACGGTGTTTCATGAAAACTATTGAAACACTCTGGTAGTGTTTGTGGGTAGAAAAGCTTTGGAAGGCACAGAAAGTTGTAACTGCTTGTGTAAAGGGAGATCCAGTGAAATTTTCCATTTTCCTTCTCAGGCCACCTACTTCTCAGCCCTTTCTGCCAGGCTCAGCACCCACGCCTGTCAGCCAGACATCTACGTTCCAGCAATATGGTCACCCCCCAGCCAGTGTGCAGCAGCTCAACAATCACATGGCAGGGATGACAATTGGCACTACTGCTCCTCCCCCAGCTGGGATGGGCTATGGTGAGTGTCCCTGGCTGCAGAAATATGCTAATTCTTTT
This sequence comes from Turnix velox, assembly GCA_013400935.1. Classification (NCBI taxonomy): domain Eukaryota; kingdom Metazoa; phylum Chordata; class Aves; order Charadriiformes; family Turnicidae; genus Turnix; species Turnix velox. The sequence goes on along the minus strand of VZTY01035455.1, from coordinate 10,731 downwards.
GATTTCTTTATTTAATTTCTTAATTTCTTTGGTTTCATAATTTCCTAAAGGATTTGTGACTGTTTCATTAATATATAGTGATGGGAATTCTCTCTGTGTTGCTATCTGCCATAGTAGAAGGTAGTTTCTTTGATTGTTAAGGTCATCATGGGGGAAATGAGAACTGAAACTATTGTAGGACACAGTGCCGGACATGAATAATGACAGAACAACTATTTTTCTTCTCAACTAGGTGAATCTTAATGTGAAACACAAAACCAGTCTGTTGAATAAGCTGTGAAGACTTTGCAGGAAAAATAGGACTAGAGAGTGCTGATTTTTTTCTGCCTTTTGGCAAGGGTTTTGACTCTATAAATTATAGAAATAATACAGTGTGAAGTACAGAAGATGCTGTTAAAAACATGTAGCTCAAAACAGTTCTTGAACTACAGGTTCTAACTTATTGTGGAGTTTAAGATAAAAACAGAGTTAAGAACTCAGAAATTCTTGGCAGTTCTTGTTTTGCTTATTTTTGGCTTTGCCCCCTTTCTCTGGCTGTGAATCCTGAAATGTGCTCTGATTATGCAGAAGAGGAAGTTCAGTCTCTGAGAGGAAGGACAATGAAAGAATTATGTTTCAGGCTCCTTGAAGGAGTTTCAACTGATAAATTCAGGGGAGTGTTCACTTGATGTTTGCCTTTGAAGATGGTAAAATCATAGACCTCATTATGTATCTAGAACAGATGGCTTTTGCATCTTAATTGTCTTCAGAACAGGAAAACAAATTATCCTGTTTTCTTCCTATTAGGTCCTCCAGCATCGGTTCCCCCAGTCTCAGGAAGCTTTAGTGCAACAGGATCTGGCCTCTATACACCTTACACTGCGAGCCAAGGACCCCCTCCCACCAGTGTGTCTCAAAATCTTCCTTTGGCACAGCCTCCATTTCCTGGCCAGCCTGTACCAGCTCAGCGCCTGCCTGCTCAAGTCCCTGGTTTTGCACCACCTCCTCCTTCTGCAGAGCTTGGAGCTTCTTCTTACCCTCCTACCACAGGTGGCCCCAGGCCACCTGCCATGCCAGGGCCACCTCTGCCTGGGCAGACACTCGCTGGACCACCAGCTTCCCAGCCTAATCACGTTTCTTCACCTCCACCTCCATTGACTATGTCAGGGCCTCACCCTGGGCCTCCCATGGGTGGCCTGCATGGACCACCTCCTCCTCCCACTCATCCCCCTCAGCCAGGATACCCAATGCAGCAGAACGGTGAGTTCTTCTGGTTTCCAGCATAGCAATTGCAAGTTTGGTGTGTTCTCTGCTTTGTAACTTGCAGGTTTCTGGCTACAGTTCAAAGCTTTCCCCTGGTTTCCCTCTGCTGGTGACTCCCAAGATAAACAATCCCATGTGTCATTCTGACATGGTTGTCATTGCTGGTTCTAATCAGAATAATCTTGATTAGAGGGATCCTGGCTTACTTATCCAAAAATAAATTGTGCCACAGTTCCACAAGAATTTGTGGTGAAAATTTTGGTATGAACTTTAATTTGATGTCTGCAAACTCATCTGTTCAAAAGTTAGGGATTTGAAATCCTGAAAAAACATCTTTTTTTAAAATTATTTTAATTGTGGCCAGTGTGTATATACAATATATACAAGAGGAGCTGAAAAGAAGTTGCTGCTTTTTCTTATTAACTCACAATCCTGTTGTTTTTCCTCTTGGAGAAACTTTCACATTTTGGATGTGTTTAGAAGTAGTATCTGTTAAGCTTTCTGAATTAGAAACAGTTTTGGCTGATTTTTAATCAGTAATAGGATAAAATACCATGCTGCTTTTCACAGTGGACAGATAAATTATTGAAAAATATCTATTCAAAATGCTTTGAACATTAAAAAATACCAATGGGGCAAAGTTATGCTGCTGTTTTCTAGCTGAATGAGATTATCTAAAGTTGTATGAAATAAGGTAGTTACAAAGCAAGAGGTAACACCATGTCAACCTGTTACTGTAATTTCAGGCAAGCCAGAACTGCCCCAGAGAACTCTTTGGCAAATCTTTAGTTTGAGGAATTATGGGTGACCCAGTGGCTATGTTGCTTTTCTGTGTGTGTACTTTCTATTAGGCAGTTCTGCAATTTCACTTTAATGTTCATAGTGAGTGATCTTAATGCATATTTTCACCATATTTGTCTAAAACCCTGTATTTCCTCTGGTTTTAAGGAGGAAAACCTTTATTTCCTCCATTTTTTATCAGTCCATTACATCACTGATAGAGATCTAAGGTAAAACACTGGGATAAATATTTTGAATCCTAATTAACAGAAAACTGCGTGACTTTCTTTTGATGATGACAAGTAGGAAGCACCTAGTGAGGAAATGTCTAGCGTTAGCCAGTTTTTGATCTCACTGTCCCTTTCTTTGAAGGTTCCTTTGGGCCAGTGAGGGGTCCCCAGCCCAACTATGGAGGAGCCTATCCAGGATCACCAAATTATGGAAGTCAGCCCGGAGCACCACCTCCACCAAAGCGCTTGGATCCAGATTCCATTCCTAGCCCTGTAAGCTTGCTTTGTTCTTACCAGTGTGAACTCTTCCATTGTGTAAAAAACATAGACACAAGCTGAAAAATGGGTTTCTTGTTCTAAGGAACATCCATCTCTTTCCCTGCTTAGTTCTCTCTTGTATTTCCAGCTTCAGTCTTTTGTTATGCAGCCGTGTTTTCTCTTGGTGTCTGAAGAAAGGCACTGCATATGCAAATCAGTGCTCTAATTCCTCAGGTCTTTTTCTGTGCTATGTTACACTTTGAGAATCCTTGAGAGCTGGTTTCTCCATTTCTGGATTCTTGCTTGATGACTTTCCAAGGTGAACTAATTTCAGGCTGTCAGCTGGGAGGAATCTATGAACTGTATCATCCAGGCTTGTAGTGTGGTTAATAGGAGAGGATTGTCATAGAATGATAGAATGGTTTGGGTTGGAAAGATCCTTAAAGATCATCTAGATCCAACCTCTCTGCCATAGGCAGGGACACCCCCCACTAGATCAGGTTGCTCAGTGCTTCATCCAGCGTGGCCTTAAACACCTCCAGGGATTGAGGGGGCATCCACAACCTCTCTGGGCAACCTGCTTATTTGTATTTTAATTAAGTTTTCTACACTACTTCAGTCAAACTGGAAACATCATTCAGAATAGAGGTTCTGAGAAGGGATGAGCAGTGATGTTGTCATAGTTAGCAATGATGAGTGAGGCAGCATTTTTGCCACTACTCTCCTGTGCTGTTCCTTCTCCTGCTCTTCTGTTGCTGTCTCAGAAGGCCACAGTCACTAGATAGCAGGAAACTTTCCCAGGGCTCATAATGAATTTACTTAAGAACTTGTTTAGTCTTGAGTGATGTGGATCTGGACTGGTGCTCTCCAGACACTATGGCTATTCAAAAAAGTTCCTAAAAACCCTCCAGGTTTATGTAAACTTTGTGGTCCTGTTATTTTTCATAGAGTATAAGAAATTTAAATGCTTCTCTGCTTCTTTTCTCTTCCACTAAATGAGATCTCCAGTGGGTTCTCTCAGTTGCCTTCATTTTAGCATGTTCTTAAAGTGTAAGTCAACAGTTTCTAACCAAAATGAGCACGTGAGCCACCACCTCGGTTAGGATTTGAGAGCCCAAGCCCTGGCAAGACAATTTTGGGATAGATTGTGCTGCAGAAGCTGATGTTTCCTGTTGCATGAACCGATGTCCAAATGTATCTAATTCCAGTGGTACAGTTTTGAGTGGAGAGAAGTAACGCTGTTACTTTTTGGTTTATTATTCTCTTTTTTTTTTTTCTTTTTCATTTTCCTTTTTTTTTCGTGGCACTCTTTTATTTCCTTAAAAAAAGCAACTTAATGAGCTGCCACCCCAGCAGAAACCCAGGCACAGAATAGATCCAGATGCAATTCCTAGCCCAGTAAGTGCTATATGTGTGTCAATTGTAGTCTGTGTGTTGGTGACCATCTGTGCATGCCTGAAACCTGAACTTCACCTCACTAACCCTCCATCATTGATCCTCTACCCTTTCCTTGCTGTCTTCTGCTTGCCTTATCAAAATTAGTAACATCACACCACGAGAGTTTGTTAAAATCTTCTGTGATGGGGAGGTGATAGAAAGCAGATTGTTTGAGAAGCAGATCATGAAGAATGTCTCCCCTTCACTTTGTCTCATCTTTTAAGTTTGTCCTTCATCAGATTCCATCTGGCATTTTCAGTGTAAGCCATCAGTACAATTGTCTGTAGGGTGTTTTTCTTGTGTTAACATGCAGCATGAGCCTTTGTAGCCACGTTTTCTACAAGTTTTGAGTAGAATTTGCTTATCATTGTACTTGCTGCAGCAGAATTGTGTTCATGATTTGGAGTTCTAAAATTGCAGCTGAACTGTTTTGTTTTGATATTAATTCCTGATGTGAATCTTCTATTAAATTCATGAGGCATGGGGAGTTATTCTCTCATCGTCTGTGTTCATATATAACCATTAAACTTTGAATTTGAAAATTTAATGGTTATGTGTAGAGGAAGAAAAAAAAGCAGCTACCTTTTAGATTGGAAGAAAAAAAATTGCACGTGTGACTTTGTTATCCTCATATAACTTCTTCCTTATTTAGCCAAAGTTGGTCAGATAACCAGTGATGATGACCACCAACATCAGTCTGGAGGCTTTGGAAGTAGGACTAGATATATGGAGTAGAATCATAGGACTCATTGAGTTGGAAGAGACCTTCAAAGGCCATGTAGTCTAAGCCCCTGCAGTGACAGGGACATCCAGCACTACATGAGGTTGCTCAGAGCCTCAGCAAGCCTGGCCTTGGATGTCTCCAGGGAGGGGGCCTCCACCACCTCTCTGTGCAGCCTATCTCTGTCTGATACAATGGGAGGCTTTGTGCTGGCAACTTAATTACTGTTTGAAGTGAAACTGAGAGGTGACTGCTTGACAAAACTCATTTTGCTTTAGACTTTTCTTATTTTTAGAAATAGTACCATTTGCCTCAGACCCCCTTTTGACTACCTTACAGATCTAAATTTTGTATTTTACCAAGCCTCCACGTATTAATGTGATGTTTTCTGTCACAGATTCAAGTGATTGAAGATGACAGAAATAACCGTGGCTCAGAACCATTTGTCACTGGAGTGAGAGGGCAGGTCCCACCTCTTGTTACTACAAACTTCTTGGTCAAGGATCAAGGTAAAAGATTTTTCATTTTCTAAAGAAACATGACGCAAGATCTCTTGAATTCTCTTTGAATGAAAAGTTTGAGGAATTATTTCAGGACAGAATTACTTCACCAGCAGAAGTTTAAAGTTAAAAGTTAAAGTATTGTGTTGAGTTTATCTCAGTGTAGATGCTCCTAATTGTTTGGTAGACAGTATCTGATTTGCAAGTAAAAAAAGTTTTCCATTTCTCTTAGCAGAGATACTAGAATGCAGCAAATGAAGCCTTTTCTGTAGAGCTGTATCAGTAACAGCTAAAACCTGAAATTTATTAGCAATATCCTTTGAATCAGACTGTGAACAGTATTTTTAAAATCATGAATGGGATAGCAATTGTTCTGTGAGTTTCAAAGAGAAAGGGTATTTCACCCTTTAATTTCCTGTGTTTTACTGGAGGTTTAAAGCTCTTTTACAAATTCAGATTCCAGTTCTACAATCAAATGTCTTACTGTTGAGCCAAAATTACAAAATGAAATCATAATAATGAGTTGAGTTGTAGTGGATTTTAGTTTGCAAAAGAGTGAAATAAGGGTTTTAGAGGCTTAATGTTGATGTGGGGTAAAGTCCATTAGTTTTAAGTGCTAATTTTTAGTTAATTATGGAGAGGCATTTTGTTTGGAATTTGGATTTCACATAGATTAACGGTGATTGTTTAGATGAGCTCTTTGTGGCTTAAAAAAACGACTAGAGGTACCTAAATTTTATTTAAATTTTATAAATTTAACTTGTACAGAAATTTATGGAAGTTTTTTTTTGTTCCCAGGTAATGCAAGCCCCCGCTACATAAGATGCACATCTTACAATATCCCCTGCACCTCAGATATGGCCAAACAGTCCCAAGTTCCCCTGGCTGCTGTCATAAAGCCACTGGCTACTCTACCCCCAGAGGAGGTAAGATGTGTGTGCAGTGTTACATGCACCCTGTAGGCACTCTGAGCACCTCGGGACAACCTGTGGAGAAACACTTGTTTGTGTCAAAGTAGGGTAACCCATTAGTGACTGCAGCACACAGAAAGAGCTTGAGTTGAAAAGTATTTAGGAAATACTTCAGGCTTTCCCTGCTCTCACACTCTGTCCCTCAGCTGCCAAAATGCAGAATGCTATGCCATATACAGGGAGATTTTTTTAAACTCTGCAATCCATCTGGTCACTGCTTTGTCATCATTGTGGATTATTCTTTTTCTTTCTACTTCCACAGACCCTTCCGTATTTGGTGGACCATGGAGAGTCTGGTCCTGTCCGATGCAATAGGTGCAAGGCTTACATGTGCCCTTTTATGCAATTCATTGAGGGTGGAAGGAGGTTCCAGTGCTGTTTCTGCAGCTGTGTCACTGAGGGTAAGGTTTCTTCTGGAAAATGCTCTCTGATACCATGTTCAAATGAAGTATCTGTGCAGTGCAGCATTACTATACCAAATTTTTAACTACATATTTTGATCTTTAAGGACCCTTCCAACCCAAACCATTCTGTGATTCTATGATAATGAGCTGCTGTCATGTTTGCTCTCTAGTCAAGGTGTTTATCATGAATTTGTCACTGAATTCAGTGTCTTTCCCCAGTGCCAGCTCACTACTTCCAGCACTTGGATCACACTGGAAAGCGAGTAGACTTCTACGATCGACCTGAGTTATCCCTGGGTTCTTATGAGTTTCTAGCAACAGTCGACTATTGCAAGGTATGTGTAGTGCAAGTAGTTTCTTTTTAATTACTGTATTTTGTTGTGCTTTTAAATAAAAAGCCCATTTCCTAAAAGTAAGAATGATATTGTTTCTTTCCAGCTGGCAGAGATAATGAACAGCATTAATCCAACCCACTTTGTTGTGTAAGATAATGTGCTTGCTTCTTTGCTTCCTGGAATAGAGGAAGTCTTAATTACCCATGGTATAATACAATTTTGTTAGAGGAGTCTCTGTCATTTGTTTCTGGAGCTGTATAAGCAGCTGTAGCTGTTATCTGAGCAGGAGGGACTTTTGGAGTAGTCCTTGGGGCAGGAGAATGCAGGAGAAATTCAAGGCAGGTTCAGCAGTGGCTGTGCAATGTACCCCCCATTGCCTAAGACAAATTTCACCTATTGATCCTAATTTTTAAATACAGTCACAGTGGTTAAAATCACAAAAATAGTGTGGAAATCTGTGTTGTCAGAGCTGGTTCACTTTTAAATGAAAGATTTAAACATAATTTGATTTATGAAGAATAGGTGCAAGTGTTTATTAAATTAATTTGGAACTGTGTTGAAATAAATGTCAAAAAAATAGATGTCTAAATGTTGCAATTCTAGACTGGTTGCTTTCTGATTCCTCAGATTTACTTTGAGATAAGAGAAAAAACAATTCTCTTGCTTCTAACAGCATAAGAAACATTTTTAATTCATGTCAGGTGCAATTTTATCAGCTTTTTTGAAAGATCTTGTGTTTTGCTTTTTTTCCTTTTTGCTCTTACTAGTATGGAATTAAGAAAACTGTTTTTCACTTCATATTTAAGTAGAAGGGAAAGGTTAGAGTTCTCCAAGGTGGAATTTTTTTGTGTTGTATTGATAAAAACATGTATAATGAGTCTGGTCAAATTGCAAAGTCTTGAGAACTGGCAGGAAGTTTCCCTGTCTGGCCCCTTCATGTAACTGGGGTAATTTTAATTCTTTACTGAGCAAAGTCAAAATCTATCTAGGGCTTTTGATACTGGGCCATTTCAAGCATCAGTGCAGCTAGTTGTGACCACAACTCAGTTGTCCATGTTGGAGACCCGTTACATGAACTGCATTACATGGCAATATGTGACTTTTTTCTCCCTCTTTCCACAGAATAACAAATTTCCCAGCCCACCTGCTTTTATCTTCATGATTGATGTGTCTTACAATGCTATGAAGAGTGGCTTGGTGAGGCTAATATGTGAAGAATTGAAGTCTCTCCTAGATTACCTGCCCAGGTAGGTATATTGTATACTACTCTAGTGGGGGAACCTATTTTTTTCCCCTTTAAAAACAGCTAGAAATTGAAGAATTATTCGATAACCCCAGTAAGCTTTTCAAGCAGGACATCTTTTTGAATAAGTTTTCGAGGTGAAAATAGTTTTTCCCTCCTTGCATTTTTCCCTTTTATTGTGGTGAGTCATTTATAATGCTTTCACTGTGGACTTAGGTGTGAAAGCAATTGTGTCTCCTCTTACAGGGAAGGCAACATGGAAGAATCGGCCATCAGGGTGGGCTTTGTCACCTACAACAAGGTGTTGCACTTCTATAATGTGAAGAGCTCACTGGCACAGCCACAGATGATGGTGGTGTCAGATGTGGCAGACATGTTCGTGCCACTCCTGGATGGCTTTTTGGTGAATGTGAATGAGTCCAGGACAGTTATTACCAGGTAACAGAAACTTGATTTACAATATTTGTACTAAACTTCTTTGGTAGACTCTAGTGTTGTGTTGAAAAGTGTTACATTCACTGCTAGTTGCTTAGTGATCCACAAAGTCATCCCATGGATTCTTAACTTCCTGTGCTTTGGAGCTTAAGATGGGAAAGTAGGATGGAAAAATTCATGGAATAAGGTTGTATTTGACTTGTAGCACAGTTTGGCACATGGTAGATAAAAGGGGATTTAGTGCAGAAGGGCATTTCTTGGGGAAAAAAAAAAACAAACAACAATCCAAACAAAAAAAATCCAAAAGAAACAAACAACAACAAAAAAACCCACAGAGAAACCCAAACAAATAAAAAAACCCACATCTAGAATGATGCCAAGTGAAAGTTCAAGGAATAGTGCATAACTGTCTGTAAAGCAGCTGCCAAAATAACTAAACTCAGACAACAGTAGTGTCTGATTTTGATTCCGTGGAGAAAATGAGTGGGATAGAGATAAAATCTAGAGTGAAAGTAAGAAAAATTAGCAAAATTGGGAAAATATTTTACTTAAGCTATGGTAACTAACTGTGCTGTGGGAACTAGACATGATACTGCATGTTTTTAAAGAAAATTTCTAGTTATTTTTGTGTTTATACACTGCAGAACCTGTGGATTAAAGCTTTGAATAGTACACAAGGATGCTTGGCAAACAATCAGATTCATATTTTCAGACATGCTAGGGATTTCTTTTTAAACCACCTCAATCTCTCATGTTACCAGCTGCAACTGTGTGGCTTTAGCAATTAAGTGAAATTCCTCCTTTTTCTTTACCAGTTTGCTGGACCAGATTCCAGAGATGTTTGCAGACACCAGAGAAACAGAAACTGTTTTTGCACCCGTGATTCAAGCAGGGCTGGAGGCACTGAAGGTTAGTAAATACATCATCAGAGTAAATTGCTTTCTGAGTACTCTGAAGTTTGTATTCTGCTAGCACCCACTAATTAGACAGTTTTAAAGCTTTTTGTGTGTTTCCTAGCAGTAGATGTACCACATGTCTGGCTTGTTCTTCAAATGCTTTCACCTCTGGTTCTGTGTAGGCATCCATTTGTTCTCTTCTCTTTTTTTTTAAAATAATTTTTATTCAAAGCACAAGATGTGGCTTAATCAGTTACCTGGCCATGCAAAACCTTTTGTAGCTGAGTCCTGCTTACTGCCAATCCTTTTCTCTCTGCTGCAGAAGTGGCACAGGCCCAGTAGAACTGAGAATTGCTTTTCTGTGACTGAGCAGTGAGCTGTGCTCCCTGTATTGGCCACTGGTGAAGTACCAGTGTATCTGACAGACACCCTTCCTGACATAAAGCAGTGCAGTAATGAGGATGTTTGAAAACTTGTTTTTTAATCAATGTCTCCCTTAGAGGTTTTAGAAATGTTTCTAACCTGTGCTGTGGTATTTTCTTTCCTTCAGGCAGCTGAGTGTGCTGGCAAGCTCTTCATTTTCCACACCTCTCTGCCCATCGCAGAGGCCCCAGGGAAGTTAAAGAACAGGGATGATAAGAAACTGGTCAACACAGATAAAGAGAAGGTAATAATGACTTGTATCAAAATTCATTGACTGGGATTAGAAACTCGATCTTAGTTTGCTTTTCTTACTTCAAACTTTTGATCTCATCTCTGACTTCTTTTGTTCTTAGACTTTGTTTCAGCCACAGACGAGCTTTTACAATAACTTGGCCAAGGACTGTGTGGCCCAGGGCTGCTGTGTGGATCTCTTCCTGTTTCCAAACCAGTATTTGGATGTGGCAACGTTAGGAGTAGTGACTTACCAGACAGGAGGCTCTATTTATAAATATGCCTATTTCCAGGTAAGAGTGACATTGACTCAGACAGGTATTTGATCTAAATAAGAATTGTTTAGTTAAGAGTTCTTTTTCATAGTGTGAATTGTAGTGAACAAGTACAATTTGGAAACAAATTGCTACCTGAAATGCAAGGTTTTCATCAAAATAATTTTGATATCTTCATTTTGATGCCTTTATAACTCTATTAATAACAACAAGAAGAAAAGCCATGCTGTTACCTTTTAGCACTGTATTTTAGCACTTCGCACTGTCTGATGGCTGATTGTTAAAGTAAGACTGCAGGAGTATCTATTTTCAAATTTATGGCCCAGTTCCAATTTATGAGAGTATAAAAC
>VZTY01035454.1:68291-85036 GCA_013400935.1 Turnix velox | reverse complement strand
AAACGAGGACAAACTTTTCAGACTCGGTTTATTACACACACAGAATACTGTGTGTACACCTCGAAGCATTACTTAGTTCTCTTTAGTCTTATTTATTAAGCAGAGACATTCTTGCACTAAACTTTTATGTAAAAAAAAAAAACAAAAAAGAAAACAACAAAGTCGCTGTGGACTCATCTGCATGTGTTTAAAATGTAACAGTAGGATTGCTATAAAACCCTGCTTTTCTCCTTAAAGGGGATTCATTTAGAACTGATTTAGGTAGAAAAAAAAATGAAGTTTTCTCATGCACTCACCTTTTCCATCTTGCATGGAATGAAATATTTGTGTGTAGGAAAAAAAAAATGTTTGTTCCCCTTTCTGTAGGATTATAAAGAGGATAAGCTATTTGAGGAGAGATTCAGTAGGTGCTTTTGATGTTTCCTACCCTGGAAAAAAACCCAGCAGAGATTTTTTTTCCATATGAAGTGTTGGGTGGTTTATGGAGGATTTGTCTTGTCCTTTTTAATTTTCATGAACTTCTCTCTTTCTGATAAAATTCACTTTCAGGCAGTGGGAATGCTATGCCAATACCAACCCTGCTTCTATTTTTTTCTATTTTGAAAGGCAAATTGTCTTTTTTTTGGTTTGTTTTGTTTTTACTTAGAAGCTTTTGGCATCTCTCAGGCACAGAGTTACCAACAGGGAGGAAATAATTGGTGAATTTTGTGCATCTTTAGCCCTTTTGAGGTAACAAAACTTTTCTATCTGATGTATTCTTTCCCTTTCAGTGGTAATTGGCTCATCCTCATCTTTTTTTCAGCTATGTTTACAAACTTTTCCCAAACATCTTCATCAATCCTGAGAGCATTAAACTTAGATTTCTTCTGCCAGGGAAGTGTTGATCTTGCCACCTCCTGATCATCCCTGTCTATAGTGTAAATAGAAGACTTTGTATAAGTGCTCTTTTTGAGAGCATGTTATTTAAATGTTTTTACAACTGTAACAGAACAGTTCTAGAAACTCTCTATTTTAATAAAATCCATGAAATTACAGTTCTAGGTGAGGAGAAAAAAACAAAACAAAACACAAGTTGGGAAGGTGAAATCCTGGCCTGGTGCAATGAGCAGGGGCCAGAAACTTCTCTGATTTTACTCATCTTTCACCTAATCTGTCACTTCAAAGCGTGTATCTTTAAACTCACAAATCCAAATTCTAATGCTTTAGGAGATGTCTAAGTTATTTAACCTCTTTTTGTAAGAATTCCAATGTCATTAATATATTCAAATTGTACATAGAGATGATTTCCCTCCTGTTTAGTCTTGTTGCTGTCACGTTGAGCTGCTTTTATTGGGCTTTATTCATCTGTAAGAACAAAACCTGTTTCACTGTTGTAAAATTTTATAAATCTCTTTGGGTTTTTTTGGTTGACCCAAAATATAATGTAAGTCTTAATGACACAAAGGAGTTGAAAAAAAAAAAGAAAAAAAAAAGGATGTTGAAGCAGTCTGTGGTGTTTGTAAATGTGGGTAGTAATGCTCGAGTTGCTGCTGCTGCTGCTGCATGTGATTCATTTGCCAGCATGAGTCTGTTCTGCTTTTGTGAAAAAACACTTTTTTTTAACTGTAAATTAAACATAGAAGGATGTGGTTGCTTAGAACAAGCAGAAGGATCCTCATTGAAAAAAAAAATTCAAACCATCTGTTGAGGTGAGTCGCTCCTCCTTTAATGCCACTTTGCTTTAGACTCTGAATTTTGGCAATTTGAGATTCTTAGTAGTAAAGAATCCATCTAAATAATTTGATTTAAAAAAAAATACCTTCCATCTATAACCAAACCCCAGCCAAGAACCTTTTAAAGGACATAATTTGACTATGGTAATTTTTAAAACTCCACAGTAGAGAGCAGGAGCCTCATTTCTGTGTAACTCTGCTTCACATAATTAAAATTCTACTTTATTTTGACTTGCCCAAAGTTGGTCTTAAAGGATTCAGAGCAATCAGAGCATTAAATCAGTCACTGTAACTTCTACAGTATTTATTTAATATTCCCCTCATGTACCCACAGCCTTTCTCTGGGACACAGCCCTTTTTTAACTGTGTTTCTTGTGTTATTTCAACTGGAAAAAAAAAACAACCCACTGTTGCTTAAATTATTTTCACACCAGTGTTTGGTTTGCCTTTGAAAAGCCATTTTACAGTAACTGTGATTTTTGGTCTGTGGTATTTAAAGTTTGTAAATGTATTAAAAGAACTGAAAGAAAAGTTTAAAAAAAAAATACAGGCTATTATTACCTGTCTTCTCTCCCTTCACTCTGTGTAAAAGGTTTGCACAATTATTTAATTATATGAAACATGTTATACTTTATATATATATATCTCTATTAAAAAAAAAAAAGCTTATTTAATAAAATGTGAGCCATTGGATTATTTGTTTCTTCCTTTTGATTTTATAACACTCTGGAGGTAAAAGCCCTGCTGGTGTAGTCTGTCCATATTATTTCTCATTATTTTTAGCCAGTTTTACTGGGAAATGCTCTGATTTTCCATCTGTGCTTAAATCTGTGGAGAAACAGGACAAGACTTTTGCTTCATCAGGATTTCCTAATTAACCATGAGGAAATGTTGGGTAAAATGAGACATTTCTGAAAACTACTAGAAAGGGGAAAAGCTGATGTGAAAAATCCCTCCTTAACAGAGAGAGAAGTTTGGTTTCTTCTGCATGAATTTGAGAGACAACATACAACATGTCTTCTGTGTCAAACAACTTTTGCCTGTAACTACAGTAAAACAGGATGACAAAACCCCCAAAGAAATGGACACTGGAGCTATTTACCAGGATCCAGCTCAAAATAACCCACGAGGTTGCTGTTTGGAGCTTGAAATTCATCCTCTCCAAGCTGTTGCTACAGAAAGACTCCAAAGGAATTAAATCCATCCCATTTTCCATGCTCCTCTTTGATTTGTAAATGCTGCAAAAACCATGAGACTGACTCAGAGAAGTNTAAATCCATCCCATTTTCCATGCTCCTGATTTGTAAATGCTGCAAAAACCATGAGACTGACTCAGAGAAGTCAAGTTCTTCCTGAGGACTCCTGCCATAAACACAAGCTTCTGCTCCTGTTTTTTGACAGATAATTGCAGAAACCTCCAGGTTCTGAGAACTTTTAACCCACTAAAGAAAACTGAATTTAGGAAAAAAACAAGCTGGAAGTCTTTTTTTTTTTGTTGTCTTAACATCTTCACACCAAGGTGCTCAAACCCATCTCTGCAGCTACTGGTTAGAAAACATCAAGCAGAAAACTTTAATTAAAAAAAAGAGACAGCAATGGCCTCAGAACTATCTCTTGGAGGAAAAATTGTGAGGAAAACCATTTTCAAAGATATTTATGGATTGGAGAGTACTCAGCCATTGCTCCCTGAGAAGATCTAGCAGATAAAGCAGTGAGAAAGCAGTTTGGAACAATCCTTTTCTAGGAACTAAAGCTGGAATGAAAGCACAATCCCTGAAAACACTCCAGCTCAGGTTAGATGGGACTTGGAGCAACCTGATCAAGCTGGAGATGGGACTTGGAGCAACCTAAATGAGCTCGAAATGGGACTTGGAGCAACCTTATCAAGCTCAAGATGGGACCTGGATCAGCCTCATCTGGATCATGATGGGACTTGGAGCAACCTCATCGAGCTCAAGATGGGACTTGGAGCAACCTCATCAAGCTCAAGATGGAAGTTGGAGCAACCTCATCGAGCTCAAGATGGAAGTTGGAGCAACCTCATCGAGCTCAAGATGGGACTTGGAGCAACCTCATCGAGCTCAAGATGGGACTTGGAGCAACCTCATCGAGCTCAAGATGGGACTTGGAGCAACCTCATCGAGCTCAAGATGGGACCTGGAGCAACCTCATCGAGCTCAAGATGTCCATCCTTGTGGCAAGGGTTTAGACTAGATAGCACTTGAAGGTCTTTTTCAACTCCAGCTGTTCTCTGATAACTAGACTGGATCCCTCTAAAGCTTCATGTGAAATCCCAGTTAGGTGAAGATGGCAGCACCATCTTGTCCTCATAAAATCATGCAGCCAACCCAAAATTATCATCATTGAAATTGGAAGGGTTAAAGAATCCAGCTAACAAGGACCAGGGGACACTTCCCAAAAACTTTAATTGAGTAAAAAAGGAAAAAAGAGGATGCAGAAATAAGGTTTTAGAAAGAGGGCTTTTTCTTCCCTCATCTGTTTTTATTAACCATCAAAAAAATGAAGGATCAATATGGGATTCCCAGGTGGCTCCCATTGTATTTAGCAAACATCAGCTGAAAGTTCACAAGAAGAAGACAATGCAACCACTGCACATGGAACACAAACCAACACCAAAACCCCCAGTAAATCTTCAAGAAAGAAAAGAAAATGAATCCTGGAGTGGCTTATTTCCTCATCACCCTTTGCATGTTCTCCCACAACATCTTGAATGATGCTGAGAGCTGTAGAGACCTCTCTCTCTTTCAGAAAAGCTGAAGGCCACTTTTTATTTTGTGGAAATCATTCTGGGTCCACAGCAACCCTCCTGGGCCAGGAGTGTTCAGCTCTGCAGTGCTGTGAAAGAGAAACAAAGCACGTGAACATCCTGCTGATTTCAAAAGCTTACATCACAGATATCACCTGAACTTCTGCTGAGTTCTTTTTCCACATCAAAAATGTCACAACAGCCATCAATCCCACCCTGGAGGAAGGAGCTGCTCTTGTGGCTTCACACAGAAACTGCTGCGTTTGCAGGAAGTTTGGTGACACCCACACCACGCAGTGTAATGTCTGATTTTAGAAGGGAACTTGCTCAAACAGGGTGTAAAATCCCTTTTCCTTGGGGAAGTCACCCAAGGCTGATTCCCAGGAGATCCCCAAAGAGCCATTTAGGTGACAACAAAGCAGACAAAGGGACAGGCAAGGTTTCACACTGTCAAGCTCAAAGAACAGCCTGGGATCACCTTCAACTACCCGAAGTTTTAGTATGTATGAAGGAATTTAAATCATTACCAAGATGTTGAGTAGGATCATCTGTAAATCTTCAACTACCCAAAGTTTTACTACTGTAAAGGAACTTCAATCACTACCAAGATGCTGAGTGGGATCATCTGTAAACCTTCAACTACCCAAAGTTTTACTACTGTGAAGGAACTTAAATCACTACCAAGATGTTGAGTGGGATCATCTGTAAATCTTCAACTACCCAAAGTTTTAGTATGTATGAAAGAACTTAAATAATTACCAAGATGTTGAGTGGGATCATCTGTAAAACTTCACCTACCAGAAGTTTTACTACATTAGAAGGAACTTAAATCACTACCAAGATACTGAGATAAGGGTTGTTTTTACTATTATTATTCATTCTATGAAGACACATCTTTAAAAGGATCCACTCTACGACGTGGTGGCTGACATTGCAAAGGAGAAAAAGGAAAAAAATCAGTTTGTCTTGAGCCTGTTCCTATTCCTCATGCTCAAGGAGAGCTTGTAGACTCCTAGAAACAGCCCTCCAGAAGTACATAGTGGCTGCCTACTTGCTGTCTTCACCCTTCAGCATTTATTAACCATCCCTTATCACCTACCTGCTGGTTCATCTCATCCTTAGGACACTGAAATCCAGTCATTAAAGAAAAAAATCCCATTTTAGAAATATCAGTGCAACCACTCCACGTGGTCCCTAAAGGAATTGCCTGTCCCCATCTCCGCCTTCAGAAAACTCTCCAAAAGGTCATTATTTGACAGACTGAGCCCTGCTGGCAGGTAAAATTGATGCTGGGAGTAAACAAGAAGCCCAGATGCTCATCAGAAGGCACCAGAAGGTCTGTCTGAGGATGACAGCAGCTACTCTTAAGCTTCAGACATCACCACAGCAACACTAAACCCAAACTTCAACCACACACACACCACAGAGGACAATCCTTTGGGAGCAGGGAGGAACTGTGAGCTTTCCCCAAGCTCTCCAAGCTCCACAGGAACTTGCACCTCAAGGTAAAACCCCCAAACCTCTGAAAACAGAAAATAATCTCTACAAACCAGACTGAGGTGTTTGGAAAGTTCAATTGAAGCTATGGACTGAAAAACAATGCCTTTTCCAGATGCTGAAGACTGGAATAACTCACTCCACAGCAGAGGCTGCTCCTTGGA
This sequence comes from Turnix velox, assembly GCA_013400935.1. Classification (NCBI taxonomy): domain Eukaryota; kingdom Metazoa; phylum Chordata; class Aves; order Charadriiformes; family Turnicidae; genus Turnix; species Turnix velox. The sequence continues at coordinate 78,896 of VZTY01035454.1, read as the reverse complement.
GGCAGATCCAGTTCTCCTTGATGGCCAAAATCTCTCTTAGACACTCCCTGCTCAGACAAAACACCACCAGAAGCCTTGCAAACATCATCAAGGCAGGGGCATCTCAGCTGTTATACCCTGAGTGACACTTCCAGCAGCTGGAATTCTGCCTGTGAGTGGGATAATTATTCCTCCCCTATTTTTGCTCCTCATTATTGGTGACTTCACAACTGCCACTGCCAGGACAGGGACACAGGGGACAGGCACTGACATCACTCCCTACCTTGGTTGTGCAGTTTGAAAGTTGCCAAGAGCAAGATTGTGGTTGCTTCTCAAGGAGAGATGAAAACCAGAGCATGGCCAAGCACAGACAGCATTTTATGATGTGGGATTCAAGGCATAAAGTGCTTTTATCATCATCAGTGTGACTTTGTCACATATTTAGCTGCTTTTTGCAGATAAACAATTGGAAATGAGTTGTGACACACAAATGGTTAAGGGGACAATGGAGGGCAGGATCAAAATTCACTGCTTTTGGGCTGGATTCAGTTCTTTTTTTGAACCATTTTGCTCCACAGAGATTCAGGCTGTGTTGTTTCCAAAACTGAAAACAACACATGTGTCTTTGGGAAGAACCTGACAGCAAAGCAGGGAAAGTGTGTGTCAAGGATTCCACAAGAGACCAAACTGGGTGATAAATGGGCAGGCATAAAAACCAGGAGCAGGGAAAGAGCAGAAAATGACTGAAAAAGCCTTTTATAGAGAGCCAGGCTGTTGCTTTAGCTGCACAGAAGGCATGTTCTCAAGTTGTCTGAACCTCCAGAAGCAACAAAAGCAGAAAAAGAAGTGAAACACAGGAACAGAGATAGGCTCCTGCCTGTGGCTCATGGTGGAATTCACCTTTAAAAGGGAAGGGATGGAGGATGTCAGCTGAGACCTGTTTTCCCCTGCACATAATCAAGTTCATACATAGATTTGTAGGTACTCACTAGTGAGAAGCACATCCAACAAGGCTGGAGAATTCAGGCAGAGGTTAAACACACCTTAAATAGATCCTAAAATCACCAAGCACTTCAGTCTTGATGAATCAGAGTCATGGAATGGTTTGGGTTGGAAGGCACCTTAAAGATCATCTAGTTCCATCTAGAATTAGGGCTACAGCAAGAGTTTCTGCTTGTCCAAAGCCATTTTTCCACGTTTATCAAACTCTATGCTCTAGGAAACCCTTTCTGCAGCCCACCAAGAAGTTGTTCTTCCCCATTAGGGTGGTGAGACACTGGCACAGGTTGCCCAGAGTGATGGTGGAGGCTCTATTCCTGGAGACATCCAAGGCCAGGTTTGCTGAGCCTCTGAGCAACCTCATCTAGTGCAGCCCATAAAAAACCCTTCTAAGTGAAAGCAGAAACCCCTCAGAGCTCCAGGACAGCAGAAAAAAATTCCTACAGAGAGGAATCTACCTGAGAAACAGCCAAGAAAATCTGCTCAGGGCAAGCCAGACAACCTTTCTGATGCCACGTGGCCTTTGGCAAAGACAGAAGCTGCTACAAGAGGGAAATGAGAAGGAACAAGCTGCTGGCGTAACGGCTCCTGATGAAACTTGGGTTGTTTCCAGGCAGAGCTGCAGGAAGAAATCAGGTTCTGCTTCTTCTCATCTGTCGTAACAAGAGGTTTTCCTCGTGTTTCTCTCAGCTTTTTTCTCCCTCAGCCTCCTGCCAGGCTGTCAGGCAGAGCAGCAGAAGCTGTTTGCCCCTTTCACCCACGCACAGACTCAGAAATAAATCTTCACTTTTGGCCCAGGTTGTGCTTTCTCATTTTCTACCAAAGGTATTTTCTAGAAATATGAGCTGTGCAACCCATTACACTCTTCAAACAACCAAGGGAACAAGGAAGCTACATCCTTGCTTGAATACAGATCAAAGTCTTGCAATTGCTCCTCTCCTTTTTCCTGCAACACCAAACGTAGTTTACAACAATAAACTAAAATTAATCCACCCTCTGGGTTTGCCAGTGGCTTCTCTTTCCTATTTTTCCACATCTTTTAGCCCAGAAAAACCTCTTTGAACTGCTACCCTGGTGACACCTTGAAGGTCACAAAGACACAGAAGCCAAGGAGGCATGAAGAAGAATGGGTAAGATTTTTAGGATTTGAAGCAAAGCCCCATATTCTTTTGAGGCACCTTCTGCACAGCAAAGACCTGTAACTTCCACGAGAACCACACACAGAATGATTATAAACCTTGTCACTGCCATTATTTAAAAATGAGGTTCCTTCAAAGATGACATCAGCAAATTCTGATTAAAACACCTTTTGAGACAATTTACTAATTCCTAGAAGCAATGAATTCTCTCTTCATGGGAATTTCACCACTGAACATCTGCTGAAGTTGCTTTATAATAAAATGTAACGAAGAGGCATGCAGGAACCATTGCAGAAGACCTATTTTCATGTTAGTATGATAAAATATAAAGAAGGAGCATGCAGGAACCATTGCAGAAGACCTATTTTCATGTTAATATGATAAAATATAACAAAGANAAAACACCTTTTGAGACAATTTACTAATTCCTAGAAGCAATGAATTCTCTCTTTAGGGGAATTTCACCACTGAACATCTGCTGAAGTTGCTTTATAATAAAATATAAAGAAGAGGGCATGCAGGAATCTCTGCAGAAGACCTATTTTCATATTAATATGATAAATAACCAGCCTACAATTAGTAGAAAGTGTTAAATGTGACCTTTGTTAGTAGGAGTTTCCAAGATTCCACTTACGCCATGCTTCTCCTTGCTGCTACCATATTCCACCCAAGAGCATTGAGGTCAGCAAGACAATTCCTCAGGCACCTGCTCTGGTTTTCTCTGCAGTGAGACCTCAAGAAATACAAGTGTTTTTTGGTGCTACATGGAGCAGGTCTGCAATGCAGCAGGTAGAAGGGACTCGTTCTGCTCTGAGAGATAATCACAAGGCTCTGCACTGCAGCAGGAATCAGCTTTCTCTGGGAAACAGCAACATCACATCCATCCCTTCCCCTCTTCTTCTTTTTCCACAATGCACAATGAGAACACAAAGCTGGAGGTCAAAAAGTAAGTGATACCCTCAGCCTTAATGTTAGCAAAGTGCTTAGTTGAGGGCTCATGCTTCCTCTTCCTTTATTTTTTTTTTTAATTTTTAAAGCAAACTGTGTGTAACTGGTTTCACTGATGGCCACTTCCATGGTAACATCAATACAAGCCTTTTTACAGAAGAAATTCTATCCTTGTCCCCAGGACAGGCATTGCAGATAAAGATCTAATCCTCTCCAGGTGCAATCTCCTACTTTGTTCTATAAAATCAAACAGAAGCTTCCCCTTAACCATAAAAATGTGACCAATCAACCCCCTCTGGTGCAATTTCCTTAATGTCACCACATTTTTTTTTTCATTTCCAAATAACTTAAGCATTACCTACAAGGAAAGCAACAAAGAGAATGGGAAAACCCCGGTTCCTTCCAGCTGTCTGCTTGCAGACATCAAGAGGAAGGTTTTAGCCTAGGTAAGCAGGAATTTACTATGCAAATTAGGTTTAATTTCTTCCAGGAAGAGAGAGAAGTTGTGAGCCCTGGCAAACATTTTTCTTCCGGTTACTGGCAGCTTGTTCATCTGGTGGGGCTGGTCAAGAGTTTAGGCAAATCCTGGGGCACACAGCATGGTGCTTCATGAGGATAATCCATGTTATTCCAAGGTTCTTGCCTTTATTTAGGAATTCCTCCAGCTCTGGAGCCCCCAACACAAGGGCAAAGACCTGTTGGAGAAGCTCATGAGATGACCAGAAGGTTAAAGCACCTCTGCTGTGAGGACAGGCTGAGAGAACTGGGGTTGTTCAGCCTGGAGAAGGTTCTCAGGAGACTTTAGAGTCCTTCCTGGGTACCTTCAAGGGGGCCTAAAAGAAAGCTGGAGAGGAAATTCTTAGGATGATGGCTTCAAACTGGAAAAAGGAGAGATTTAAATATTAGAAGGAATTCTTTCCCCTGAGGGGGATGAGCCCAAAGAAGCTGTGACTGCCCCATTGCTGGAGGGGTTCAAGGCCAGGCTGGATGAGGCTTGGAGCAACCTGTGCTGGTGAGAGGTGGTAGAAAGGTGGAACTTGATGTTTGAGGTCCTTTCCAACCCATTCTATGATTCTCTGATGAAATAATTCTTTGATCTTTAGCAAAATTTCTCATTAGTTCCACAAGCCATGGTACAAGGGAGAAATTCCTGGAAATTTATACACTTGAGTTAAGCCTCTTGGAAATCTTTAACTTGACAGATTTTTTTTCTATCACACAGCAACACATTTGCCCTTCTATCCACAGACTGGTTGAACTATCATTTGCCCATAGCAAACCCAGAAGCAAAATATCACTTGTTTCTGACTTGATGCAAGCAAGGAAATCATAAACAAGCCCTACAAAGTAAAACCTAGAGAAAACAACCTGAAGAACAGATAAAGAACAGTTCAACCTGTTGCAAAGAACAGCTTACAAATAAAGAAAATGCTTCATTCATAACTATAAGAATCCATTTCAGTATCTAATTAGAAATATAAATATTTTTCTCATTTTTTTTTTAAAACCAGAGCCATTTTTTAATAGATCTACTTATTACAGGCTGGTTTTGATCAAGTATAAATCTGATTTTTCAGTGCTTTTTACAACCTGGAGGGAAGAATTTGACCTAAAAAATACCCCATTATGAGAAATAATCTTTTCAAAGAAAGAAACAGCCAGGCTGATTTCCCAAACTATTAACATAGAGGGAGAAGGGAGGATGAATGCACATCAGGACATCTTCTTGAGTGTGTATCACACTGTTAAGGTCCAGTTTCAGCTCCAGCACATGGAAACACCTGCAACAAGCTGAGATCAAAGTTGCCCATCTCCAACTGTGTTCAAAAGCAGATGCATAAAGAAGCAGAGAACAGAAGAGTGTTCCCAATTACCCTCCCACCCGCCAGCACTTAGTGAATCAGACACTTGCTGAGCCCAAAGGTCAGCCTTGTGTTTAGATGCACTTGGCAGTGTGTGGGTGTTTGCTTTGCATTTGCTGTTGGCTTTTTTTTCCCCTTTCCCCCCCTCCAGATCCTTTAAATATGTGTCTTTGCAGATTCTCCAAGTAGGAATCTCAAAGCACCAAACTCTTAGAACCATCTTTTCAACTTCTATGTTGTCCTTTAAATATGGCTTTGCTCTTGAAGGAGAAAAAAAAAAAGTTTGGGGGGGAGAAAAAAAAACCTAAAAAAATTTTAGATGTTTTATGAATTTGCAAAAACTTACAAGCTTCATCTCCCAAAAAACTCTTTGCCATTACCCTCCAAATGCAAAGAATTAGATCACATTTATTATTCTGAAGTCACCAGAGGGTGACATTCAAACGAGGGGCAGACTGGAAGCTTTACCAAGTCACGATTTAATCCCAGCACTCCAGAGTAACTGCTTTGTCAGTGCTGCAGAACTGCTGAGACTTGAGCAGCTTCACATGAGTCACAGCAACCACCACACATCACGAGAGTGGCTACAACTGCCAAAGTCTGATGAAGAGGAGGAGAAAGGAACATCACGCTGCAGGTACAGCAGGGACAAGCCCATTTGATTTTTGCCTGCTTCCTGGTGCTTCTTTCTAGTTGTTAGGGTTTAGAATGGCTTTTTTCCTCCCCTCTTCTGGAGTTCTTCTACTCTACACTTCCTGCTATCTACTTTATTTGATGTCTTATTAGATAAGAGGAATTTGGCAAGGATGGAGTTTGTCATTCCCTTTCCCATGGAAGGTTGGCTAGATGATCTATGAGGTTCTTTTCAGCCTGGGCTATTTTATCACAATATCTGAGATTATTTAAATGCCACAATAATTCAAGCAAGAATTTATATTCTTAATTCTACTCTATATTCTGAATTCTTCTCTATATTCTGAATTCTACTCTATTTTATTTAACAGATANTCTATATTCTGAATTCTACTCTATATTCTGAATTCTACTCCTTTTTATTTAACAGATGTTTCCACCCTCAGAGTAAAAATTTAACTAATTATGCTTCAATATTAACACTCACTTGAGCTCCTGCTGGCACTACCAAAGGTTCTGGATGTCCAAAGCAAAATGACAGAAAACCATTTGTTAGTAAAAAATTAACTAAAATTACTAGTAAGTGAATTGAGTAATACATGCTGTGGGTTTTCAGACAGCAGACTTCAAGCTCCTTTGACATCTCATCAGTGGCATGATGCAAAGTTTGCATCAAGAGGAATTCCTTTGCTTCTAGAGCAGAATCTCAAATCATCAGGTGATTTTTTTTTACTTCTGTTACTCTAGAAACCACTCTAAGAAATTACTGGGGTTACAGAACACCCAAAGCTTGCAAAAACAACTAGTCAAAAAGGGCACATCTACAGCTGTTTCAAGCATCAAGATTCCAAACCAGCCAGAACAGTGAATCACACCACTCTTTCCATTTCTTACAGCCTCTCTAATGATGATTCCAGTCACTGTGCACAGAAAACTCAACCAAGCCAAGGAGGATCACATTAAGAAACCTCCACCCACCTCCTGTCAGTGCCTGCTGATTAGATGCCAAATGGTACTGATTACTGCAGCCCCTTAAAATCCTGCTGCAGCTCCTTCTGCTCATCACTGATCTCATCTACTTAAACATCAAGTCAAAGAGCTTTACATATCAAGTCTGAGACCAAGGTTTCCATCCCTTGTGACTACAGATGTTAACAGGAGAGCTGGGGCTCTGCAAACTAACAGCAGATCTGCAAATTCCAGAAGTTTGCCTTATTCCCAGCATGGAAAACTGTTGCAAGACACATGATCTGTCTGACAACAAAGGGCTTTTGCACTAATTCAAGAGTCTTTGCATCCATCTTTTCCTTTTAGGATGATAAACTACCAGAAGATATGTGGTTACCTGCTCACTTCACAGCCCAAAGGAGAATTCATGCAGTGCCCACCACTCAAGAGGTCTCCAAAAGGATAACTCATTTACTCTCCCTGTAAAAATTCAGACAAATTTGATCCTGTTCCTCCAAGTGTTGGAACCAAGGACTTCATCAAGTGTGTGGACCATCAGAAAGAGGAGCAAGAAGGAAAGAGAATGATTTCCACCCTCCAAGATGCTAATGTTACACTTTGATGGGGCAAATCAAGCAGAAACTGAGCTGGCAAAGGAGAAATCTAATCTCAAGGAGGGTGACCAAGAAGATGGAGAAGGATTGGAAGGTTTGGAACTGGAAGCTAACCTGAAGACAGCTCTGAACAGGTGAAAATAGAAATATGTGCAATATATTGCATATTCCCAATGTGACAAACTGCAGGACTGGCTCTTATTTATGTTTTTTTAAAAGCTAGCAGATTGCACTCAATTACAGAGAATTACTGATTAGAAAGTTGTTCTATCAAGAGTTCAAGAAAATAACTAACTATTCACACTGTGAAGCATTTAAAATACATATAGACCCATTTCTCATGATGTTTGTGATGAAATTAATGAAATCAAATCCCTTTCACTTCAAAGGGTACAATAATGACCTGGTTGAAATGTCCTCAGTGGGTCACTTTAATTGGATAAGCTTCATCTACTAGCAGAGGTGACCCAACTAAAGCTTTATAGAAGGTTACCATTATTTCCATGACAACCTGTTTTTCTGTGCTGAGGTCAGATCTGCAGCTTAAATTACCAGCTGCAGCTCTGAAAAGGTCACTGGGCAAAAAAGCTGTTGCTCTGTGGCTGAGGATCAGAGCCCCAGCTCACACACACTGAGTTTTTAAGGCTGCTGAGGCTGTGCTAATAAGTCCCCAAGTGCCAAGCAGTGCTAGCTTGTCATCCTTGCAAGGGTTTCTTTCAGAAAGGGCAGGAGGAGTGAAGATAGGAAGGTTAGAAGATTCCTCAGAGGGTATCACAGCAATCACATCTTTGATTGCTCGCCATGACACTGTGTGAATAGTGCAAAAGACCCAAAGAGAGTAAAACTAAAGCACATTCTCAGAAAGGAATGAAAACACTAAGACAAGAACCACTTTTACATTCACTGCTGAGAAACTCTCAGCATATTAGAATCATAGAATAGCCTGGGTTGGAAGGGACCTCAAAGATCATTGAGTTCCAACCCCCCTGCCATAGACAGGGACACCTCCCACTAGATCAGGCTGCTCAGTGCCTTGTCCAGCCTGGTCTTAGCCCCAAGAGACACACAGCACAACCACAACCTCTCTGGGCAACCTGTTCCAGTGCTTCACCACCCTCACTGTAAAGAATTTCTTTCTTATGTCAAGTCTAAATCTACCCCCTTCCAATTTACATCCATTGTTTCTAGTCCTCCCATCTGATATCATATTAAAAATTCCTTCCCCTGCCTTTCTTTAAGAACGTCTTAGGTACTGATAAGTTATTTTAAGGGCCCCTCTGAGCCTTCTCTTCTCCACCCCTGTTATGAACAGGCTATTCTTTCTTGGGATATTACAGAATTAATCTACAGACAACCATTTCCAGTGGCTACTTGGTCAGGCTTTCCCACTAATGGACCCCAAAGAGCTTCAGCAAACAACTTTTTGTTTTGGAATGACTCCTCTTTCCCATACACAATTAGATAGCTTGGGAAGACACTGAGGGAGGTGAAATTACTTCCAAGACAGTTCTTCCCATTAAAGCAGTACATTCCAGTAGAGATATTCTGCACCTGCTGTAAAATGTCAGCATTTCCAGATTAGGAACTATAAGAATCATCAGAATAGATCTTCCCAACAGCATCAGGCAACATTGAAAGCTGTCAGCACAGTCTGAAGAGCAGACTGTTACACCAGCAAAGGTCCAAATCTTTCCAAATCACTTGATAAATCCATGCAAAGTGCTAGAATATACTAGAGATGGTAGATATTTGGGTCAAAACAGAAGTAAGAAGGAAATATTCCTCCTTAATTTTTCACATCATGTCACACAGAGCACCAAGTGACAAATGCAAAGCCCTGCCCACACCATTCCTCACCTGGTACTGGGAAGCTTCCACTCATCCCTCACTGGTTGATCAAGCAGGGACATCATGGAGTAATTATTCAACATGAGACCATCGGGGTCATCTGTCTGACCTGGGAGTTTCCCAAGAGGAAAGTCTTTCCATCGTATTTCATCTGAGTAAAAACAATTCATAGACATAGAAATCTGAGATCTAAAAACAGTTGCAGCCTCATGCAAGTCAGTCCTTCAGCAAAAATGAACAATCTCAGATAATCAGCACAAATAAGCCCAAAATATAGATCTAATTTTATCTCTAATCTTACTATTTCTTCAAAAGAAGGTCACTGGAGTATGTGAGACTGTAGGATGTGTGGGTTTGCACCCTCCACCCCAATGAGAAAGCACAGCTGCCACATGAAAGCTAAACAAACACCAAATAAACCATTTGTTCCCTCTAAAAAAATATGCTTTACTCCTTTCTTTTGCTGCCAGAGTGTCCCATCAGCAGTTTTTTCCTGGAGCACAGAATTTAGTAAGTAAATGCTCAGTGCTTTCCAGCACAGCTATATTGTACTTTCAAATACATCAAGTCTAACAAAAAGTTCCAGAAATACTCTTTTTTGCCATTCATAGCTGAAAAATACACTGCTTCACTGAGATATAGTGAAATTTAAAACAGTTTAAGCCTGATAAAAATAATTCCATGAGGCAGTAACATGATGCTCCTCTCAGGATTTTCAACAGTTTAAGAGAAATGATTTCTGCTACACAAACAGAAGACTAGAAAAGAAATTTAGATGATTTTTTTAAGCACACTTCAGTTCTGGCTGGGCCCAGAGGGCTGAGATGCCTTTGGATTTCAATTAAAATTTGAACAAGATTAAAGTCTTACAAAATCATCTCTTACCTGCAGCGACCTGCCAGGGGGATCCCTTCAATGCTGCCCTTTTCTCAGCAATAGCCACCATGTTCCCAGGATGAGCAAGTCCTTCCAAAGGATTTGTTTCAGTGACCATCTCTTCTTCCTCCTCTTCCACCTCCTCCATCCCATCATCTCTTTCCAGTGCATCATCTTGTTTCTCTACATCCTGCCCTTGATTTTTAACCTGATTTTCTTGCCTGGCCCTCCACTGTAAGCTCTCGATGGTGTAAATTGGTTGTTCACTGTAGTCTGAAGAGAGGCCTGGGCTGGATAAAGGGCCAGCTCCTTCTGTGTAAACAGAAGCAAGGTAGAGAAGGTTCTTCCGTGAAGAACGAGGCAAGCGAGGTCTCATGATTGTGAGGATCCTAGAAAGGGCAATATAAAAAAGTCACAAAAGCAGAAGAGATTCCAAATGAAGCTTTATCTAGCCAAGCATTCTTTTAATTCTCTCTAAAACAGTTCATTCATGTAGATCTTCTAATATAGAATCATAGAATAGTTTGGGTTGGAAGGGATCTTAAAGATCATCTGCTTCCAATAGGCAGGAACCCTCCCACTGCACCAGGTTGCTCAGTGCCTCATCCAGCCTGGCCTTAAACACCTCCAGAGAGGGGGCACCCACAACCTCTCTGGGCAAACTGTTCCAGTGTCTCACCACCTTCACAATAAAGAGCTTCTATCTAGCCTTAACCTCCCCTCTTTCAATTTACATCCATTATTCCTAGTACTTCCATC
>VZTY01035454.1:42671-59426 GCA_013400935.1 Turnix velox | reverse complement strand
CATCCATTATTCCTAGTCCTTCCATCCCATATCCTATCAAAAAGCCCTCCCCCAGCCTTTTTGTGCCCCCTTCAGGTATTAAGAAGCCAATATGCGGTCCTCCTGAGCCTTCTCCTCACCAAGATGAACAACCACAACCCCTACATCCCCCATGGAGCTGCGGGGGGGAAGGCTCCACGCAAGGGGCAGCAGCTCCGAGCTCCGCGCACCGCCCCAACCTCGGAGCTCCATCGGGCATCCCACCGTCCCCCAGAAAACCACCGGGGAAACCTCACAGCGGCCTCAAAGGGCTCCAGGGAAGCGGAGGAAGGCCTCCCAGTGCCTGAAAGGGCTCCAGGGAAGCCGAGGAGGGCGTGTTTGCCAGGACATGGAGCCACAGGATGGTTTGAAAGTAGCGCAGGGCAGGTTTAAACTCCCCCCAGCCGCAGCGCGCCGCTGCCCGCTCTTACCGGCTCTTCCAGGCCGAGACGCGGTCCAACGCCTCCTGCTGCAGCCGGCTGTCCCCGCAGTACAGACCCACCATCACCTGGTCCCACTCCGCCCTGCCCCTCCATGCCACCACGGTCCGCAGCGGCTTGAGGGGCCGGTGAGAAGGAGACGAACACCGGCGGCCACCGCGCTGAGCCCGGGCCGCTCTCCCGCCGCCCGCCATTGCACCCGCCCCGCCCGCGCCTGCGCCGAGGAGCCGCTCGCCCGCCCCGGGGCGGATTCACGGGCGGGACACCGAGGTTTTGGTCCCGCGTGGGTTTGATGCGGGGTTGTGCGACTCGTTTTCCAAATGCACACGTGTAGGGACAGGGATTGTGCTGCTGCAGGGCCCCTCCTGTGGTGTGTGGGCGCTGAGGTGCTGATGGAGTCGGGGGGATGAGGGAGTCAGGGATGGACTTTGGGGGGATGTGGAACCCGGTCCCTGCGGCCATTGGGTGATCACAGAGTGGGGAGGGACTTTCAAAAGCCATTTAGTGCCACCCCCTGCAGTGACAGGGGCATCCTGCACTAGCTCAGAGCATCAGCAAGCCTGGCCTTGGATGTCTCCAGGGATGGTGCCTCCATCACCTCCCTGGGCAACCTGGTGTCTCACCACCCTCATGGGGAAGAACTTCTTCCTAATGTCTCATCTAACCCTGTCCTGCTCTATTTCAAACCATTGTCCCTCATCCTGTTGCTCCACACCCTTGCAAACTGTCCCTCCCCAGTTTTCTTGTAGCCCCATCTGGGAGGCTGCTGTGAGGTCTATAAGGTGAAGAAAAATGTGGAATATGGAATTTGTGCTCCTGTTGCTGAGAGGGGAAATCCCACCGAGATCTCTCCAACAAGTTGCTGCTGGGTTATGGGGATGGATGGATGGATGGATGGATGGATGGATGGATGGATGGATGGATGGATGGATGGATGGATGGACGGACGGACCATCCTGTGTCTCCATGCCCTGGCAAACAGTCCCTCCCCAGCTTTCCTGTAGCCATTTCAGTCACTGGGAGGCCACTGTGACATCTCCTGGAGCCTTCTCCTCTCCAGGCTCAACAGCCTCTCAGCCTGTCCTCATAGGAGAGGGTGTCCAGCCCTCAAATCATCTTCCTCTGGACCTTCTCTAACAGGTCCATGTCCTTCTTGTGCTGCAGAGCTGAATGCAGTAATATGGACTGTGTCAATATGACCACACAAAACTGGGTGCTGGTGAGAAGGTAAGACTAGCCATGGGTCTAAAGGAGGATGGTGGAAGATCTTTTGGCTAAAACATGTCACATGTGCTTCCAGTGTCCTTCAGCTTGGCTGAACCCCAGGCAGTGCTACAGGACTGGGGCAGAGTGGATGGAGATCAAAAAGTGTTGGTTTACATGTGGCTGAAGATGAGACAGCAGTGTGTCCAGGTGGCCAACAGCATCCTGGCTTCTATCAGGAGCAATGTGGCCAGCAGTTCTAAGGAGTTGACTGTCTCCTTGTCTGGAGGAAAAGTGTGTGAGGAGCAGCTGAGGGACCTGTGGGTCTTCAGCCTGGAGAAAAGGAGGCTGAGAGGAGAGCTTCTTGCTCTCTGCAACTGCATGAAAGAAGTGTTTCTCTCCCAAGTAAAAGGTGATAGAAGAGGAAATGATCTCAAGTTGTGCCAGAGAAGGTTTAGATTGGATGTTAAGAGAAATTTCTTCATAGACAGGGTTATGAAGAACAGAAAGGGGCTATCTAGGGAAGAGGTGGAATTACCATCCCTTGGAGTATGAAGATGAGTAGAGGAGGTGCTGAAGAACATGATTTAGTGGTGGCTTTGGCAGTGTTAGGTTAGTGGTTACACTTGATGATCTTAAGTGTCCTCTAGACCTAGATGGTTCTATGATTCTGTGTGTATTAAGATTTAACTGCTTTTCCTTTCACTTTAGGTTTTTGCAGTATGGCTGAATCAATAAAAGGGCTCTAAAATCATCATATTTTTGAAGGCTTCTTAAGAAAATCTTTTCACTGATGTGTTGGCATAATCATAGAATGATTTGGGTTGGAAGGGAACTTAAAGATCCTCTAATTCCAACTCTGAAATAATCTCTGGAATAAACTTGAATCATAGAATGATTTGGGTTGGAAGGGAACTTAAAGATCCTCTAATTCCAACTCTGAAATAATCTCTGGAATAAACTTGAATCATAGAATGATTTGGGTTGGAAGGGAACTTAAAGATCCTCTAATTCCAACTCTGAAATAATCTCTGGAATAAACTTGTTGAAGGTTAGAAAGGAGGCATCCCCAACATGGATTGGGGAAAAAAATCACTGGAGATGGAAGATCACAAAAGCTACTTATGCTGCTTTTTGCCAGGAGAAAAGCTAAGCCTGTAAGTTCCAGCACCTAAAGAGTAACTTGACCTTTTCCTGAGGTCTTCAGGATTTTAGGATGGCTTGAGTTTATCACTGCTCTATTCTGAAGCAAGATTTTTCTTTGCAAAACTGTTACTCATCCCACCCACCAGAAATACTTGTGCTGTTCTTTGCTGTTCATAAATGCAAGCCAAACTGAAACAAGACTTCCATTACTCAAAAAGAAGTGCAAGGTTGAGGGGAACAAGATTTGAGGTTCTCTGCCAAACTCCTGCAGTGAAAGTGAATTCTCAGAAGATATGAGGCGGGGAGAGAAAACTTGGCACGGGGGCCCCTTTCTCTGGAAATGGAGTTGCACTTTTCATCTGCTTAAAAAATGTTCTGAAAGGACAAGCTGTTTACTGCAATCAAAGGGGCTTATTCAGAGTGTAGGAACACCATGTGTCATTTTGCTTGCCAGATTATTCCTGGGTTTCAGAACTCAACTGGAGTGCAAAGGTTGTAAAAGGCAAGCAACGCAGTGCTGTGGAACAGACAAGATAGATCAGGCTCGATCACCTGCTTTTAGAACCTCAGAGACACGTAAAACTAAATTAAAAATGCTTTTCATTCTTATTTGCTGTGGTGAGGGAGAAAGATGTGAAGAGTTTGGTGTCCTAGAGGGAGAAGAAGGGAGGAAGGACTTCATTTGCTTTCAAATTCTAGATCTCTGGGGAATTAAGTCTGTGCTGATGCTCTGCTTGTGATGTCTGGTTACAAAGCTGTTCAGTACAGAGCTGGGAGGTGATGGGCAAAGATGGCTTGTTGCCCAGAATCATAGAATCATAGAATAGTTTGGGTTGGAAGGGACCTTAAAGATCATCGAGTTCCAACCCCCCTGCCATAGGCAGGGACACCTCCCACTAGACCAGGCTGCCCAGTGCCCTGTCCAGCCTAGTCTTGAACACCTCCAGAGATGGGGCATCCACAACCTCCCTGGGCAACCTCTTCCAGTGCTTCACCACCCTCACTGTAAAGAATTTCTTCCTTATGTCTAGTCTAAATCTACCCCCCTCTAATTTATATCCATTGTTTCTAGTCCTCCCATCCGATATTATGTTAAAAATTCCTTCCCCTGCCTTTCTGTAGGACCCCCTCAGGTACTGAGAAGTTACTCTGAGGTCCCCTCTGAGCCTTCTCTTCTCCAGGCTGAACAACCCCAACTCCTTCAGCCTGTCCTCATAGGGCAGTTGCTCCAACCCTTTGATCATCTTCGTGGCCCTTCTCTGGACCCTCTCCAACAGCTCAATGTCCTTCCTGTGTTGAGGGCTCCAGAACTGGACGCAATACTCCAGGTGGGGTCTCACCAGTGCCGAGTAGAGGGGTAAAATCACCTCAATGTCCCACAAGATTGGCAGCAAGTGGCCATCCTGGTGCCTGCAGCTTTGCTGTGGTGGTGGCTGAGAGAAGTGGCACAAGGGCTGTCTTGGTGTCCCTATGTGGATGCTGAAATTGTGGGGGAAAGATGAGACTGAGGGGTGACCTCATTAATGTCTGAAAATATGTAAAGGGTGAGTGTCAGGAGGATGGAGCCAGGCTCTTCTCAGTGACAAGGGGCAATTGGTGCAAGCTGGAACACAGGAGTTTCCACAGAAATATAAGCAAAAACTTTTTCAGGGTGAGGGTGAGAGAAGGGTGGCACAGGCTGCCCAGAAAGGGTGTAGGTTCTCCTTCTCTGGAGATATTCAGAAGCTGCCTGGACACCTTCCTGTGTGACCTGGTCTGGATGTTCCTGCTCTAGGACTAGATGATCTCTTGAGGTTCCTTCCAATCCTTGATATTCTGTGATTCTGTGATGATAACCTTTGGGAATGTGGGTGGTTAGAGTGGGTGAAGTTACCTGTACCTGCAGGTGAAATGGCCTGCTATCTTGGTAAAAGACCTAAATAGAAACTCTATTTTTTTAAAAGAAAGATTTCAGTGTGTCAAGATAATGTATGTAGCAGATTAAAATGGAAAATCCAGCGGGTAAACTATGGTAATACTTCCACTAAGGAGACATGAATCTACTTTTCACCTGTATAATTGAAAAGGAACCCTCTAGAACCTTCCTGAACAGTCTGGCTTTTGCTGGGAGTAAGGACATTCTTTTTCCTACTTTTTTTTTTTTTCCAGTGAGTTTGAAGTAAGCAGAAGTGGTACCTAGAAACAGCTTTGGAATGCCAGCTGAAAGGGAATTTCACATGCAGTGTGTGCTTTTCATGAGTGGGATTAGCAGCTCCCTGCCAACCTTCTTCCTGGGGTAATCAATGACAAAAGGTGCATTTAAAATCAGTGGGTGCCAAAGATTAAGCTTTGGATCTTCCAGAGTTGAAGAAAAAAAAAGGAGAGGCTCAAGGAGAGGCTATGACAAGAAAAGTGGGAGGTTGGGTGGTTTTTTATTTTATTTGTTTCCTGCTGTTCTTTTCTATATTTTTAATTCAAACTTGGATAAATCACAGCCAAGAAGAGCTCTGATTGTTTTTCTGTGGCTTGATGGTTTCACCTCTCATAGATCCTAAAGCATTTGAGCTCCAGGTATTTCCCTTTGAGATTGAGCAGTGGGTGGCAGAGTGTGTCTGTCCTGGAAGTTATTCCCTCCTCGTTTGAGTGTTACTCCCTTTATTCCCTGGAGTGGGGGAGAGAGACTGCTGATAGGGCAGAGAAGAAGGGAGAGGGGCCTCTGTCTTTTCAGTGCTATTGGCTGCTTTTGTTTTCTGGCATCTCCGAGGCTTGAGCTTTGGAGACCAGCCATCCAACATCCTGTTTTCACTGCGTTTGTCTCTGTTCTTCCCAGCCTCTTCTCTCTTTTCTTCTGCTTGCAGAGCTGCTGCAATTGTTACTTCCAAGGTAAGAATACAGAAGGGCACTTCTCAGCTCGTTTCTCACGATGGGGATTGTTAGGTTTGAGTATCTGGGATCCCAAAAACCACTGTACTCTTTAGAATTGAATAGCATAACTCCAAGTTTGCAGAGTGCTGAATTAATCTAACCTGCTTAGAATCATCCCGTGTGGATTCCTGTGCTGCAGGTCCTAAGGGATGCCTGGACATTTTTAGTCCTCCTGCTCTCTTTGAAGTAAGGGAAGTTTTAGGGTGAAGCTGCATCAAACCTCAAGCTGAAGGAGTTGGGGTTGTTCAGCTTGNTGGGAGGGTCCCTGCCCATGGCAGGGAGGTTGGAACTTGATGATCTTGAAGGTCCCTTCCAACCCAAACTGTTCTATTTGGGATTGGTGAGAACAGCAGATGGGCAGTAATTCTCAAGCTGCACTTTCTAGCCTGAGTAAGCTGCTGTGTGAAGTTCTTTGCCTCTGGGACTCTCCCCTGATGCAGAGTTGGCTTTCCAGCTGGCAAGGTTAGTTGGAGAAGTGACCTGTGACTCCCACACTCAGTGCTTTCTGCAAGAAAAAGGGAGGAATTATTTCTGTGTCAGGCTTGTTCTGTTATGAGAAGGGACAGGACTAGAATTGTAGGGCATAAGAAGAGGCTGCATGGAAGTATGTAGGAATTGGGGAGGAGAAGTGGAGAAGTACCAGCAGTCAGAAGTGGATACTTGGTGAAAGTTAGCCCTTTTCACTTTCATTCTGCACCTCTCCCACATTCTCCTGCTGCTAGGGAGAGCCTTGCTTTCCCTCCCTTCTTAGAATAATGTTCATAAAGCAGGGCTCAAGTTTCTCCAAAGTGTGTTGGATTTTGAAGAGCAAAACAGGAGATAAGCAACCCAACATGATTTCCAATGCTTGGCAACAGGTTCTGGTGCCATGAGCAGGTCAGGCAGTCCTAAAGGAAGAAGCAGTGTGTAATTCCCTATTTTTTCTCTGTCCCAGGAATCCTGTGTGTAGATTCCAGGTGAGAAGCAGCTTCCTGCAGTGGGCAAGGAAGGTAGTTTGGCTCAGTGGGAAGACTGGAGGAAAAAGCATAACTAAACCAACCTAAAAGTACCCACCAGGGAGCAGAGACTCATGTAAAACTATTTACTCTGGGCTTTAACACAGGAGAATGTGTTTAAAGATTTGTTTGGAGAATAAGCTGCTGACTGCTTTATCTCTTCTGTGAGAAAGTGCTGGTGGAGAAAGAATTTTAGGGCAGAGACAGAAGAACTAGGCGAGGGGAGGGATAGTAGAAGGAATGTGTTGGGAATGAGAACTTTACCTCAAATGGATTTATTTATCACAATAAATATGTGGACAAATGGTGAAACAGACCTCTGGACTGTGTGCTCTGTCCCCAGGAGGAAGAGGTAAGAGGGAGAGCAACACAAACCAGATGTTTGTCATTTTGTTTTGATGCATCTCCTGAGAAGTGCTCATGGAGCAAAATTGAAGAACAGGCACTGAATGAATCATAGGTTTGGGTTGGAAGGGACCTTAAAGATCATCTAGTTCCAAAACCCCTGCCATGGGCAGAGACATCCTGCACTAGATCAGGTTGCTCAGAGCTTCAGCAAGCCTGGCTTTGGATGTCTCCAGGGATCTCCTTATGGTGAACACTCCAGTCTTTCCATTTTTCCCCTCCAGTTTGCCTCCAGGCAGGTTCCACAAACCCCTCTTTCCCCCCATCTCCTGCTTCTGCCCCTGAACATGATGGGGAATGGCAGAAGTGTAAGAGATGCAGGTTGCAAGTACAAAGTTGCTTTAAAAAACCCTGGGATGGGGTTACTCTGGGAAAACTTCCTCCTCCATAACTCAACTCTTCTTTCCTATTTTTAAATTTGTGGCTTTCCTCTTTTGACTGAAGACAAACAGGAGCGTATGAGGACTTGCACCTCCCTCCCAGATGGAAGGCTCCAAGGAAAAAATCATCCTGAACATTGGGGGGGTCAGACATGAGACATACAGCAGCACCCTCCGCACCTTCCCTGGGACCAAGCTGTGCAGTTTAACAGAGCCTCATGCCCCAAGCACCTACGACTATGATCCTGTCACCAAAGAGTTCTTTTTTGACCGCAACGCTGAGATCTTCAGCTCCATTTTAAATTACTACAGGACCAAACACTTCCACTGCCCCGTGGATACCTGTAGGTCTGTCTTAGAGGAAGAGCTGGCTTTTTGGGAAATCAGTGAGACCCAGCTGGCTTCCTGCTGCTGGCTGAAGCTGAATAAAAAAGAGGTGCAGCCAGAGGAGTTTAACATTTGGGATGAAAACGAGCAGACTGATGAGCAGTGCCTCATAGCCCAGGCAGAAAGAAGGGATTTTGGCTGGAGAACCAGGTGGCAGCCAAAAATTTGGGCTTTATTTGAAAAGCCCTTTTCCTCTTTCAGTGCTAAGGTAATCATTGTGTGTGTCCTGTACAAGTCCTTGGGATTACTGGAATGGGTCTATGAAGTGCTAAAGCATTTGATGAGTGTGCTTGGATTTTCAGATTAGAAAATTCTTCTTATTAACAGACACCTCCTTCTACTCTCCTCCTTTTATCTCTGTTCTCTGTGCAAAACACACACCCTGTGCCTCTATAAAGGGTAAACATGCTGAGCTGCAAACAAGGTCAGGGACCACAGGGGATGTTTTCTGTGCTGCTGGTGTTCCTGGAGCCAATATTTAGTGCTGCAGAGACCTCAGTGTGAGCCTGTCCACATTCCTCCAGCAAACTCAGATGGAGGAGTGCAGGTGTTTGCTTTTTTTCTCTGTCTCCCACCTTCCCTGTTATTTTTCAGCTCTGAAAGGAAAAAATTCAAGTCTGTGTGTGCGAGTGGAGTAATGGTGGTTTGAGAATGATTAGTCCCATGCTTGTGTAGGAATTGTGGTGGGGCAGGGAGGTGATGTGGGAACTCTTTTTGTTGAACTAATTCCATGTGTGCCCTTTCCTCCTTCTGCAGTGCTTGGCTTTTGTCTCCCTGCTCTTCATCGTGGGAATTGTTATCATATTTTGTGAGGAGACCAAGGCCCAGTTTGAGTTTTTCACTGCAAACTTCACCTCTGAGGTCACCCACAAGGACCGTGAGCCCTACTACCACCAGGCTGCCTACTTGCTCCACCTGGAGCTTTTCTGTGTCCTCTGGTTCACTTTTGAGTTCTGGGTGAGATTTTGCTTCTGCCCAGACAAAAAGCTCTTCTTCCAAAATCCCCTCAATGTGGTCGACTTCCTCTCCCTCTTCCCAGTTTATATTGAGCTCTCTGTGGCCAGGCAGATTCAGAGAATGCCAACCCTGGGGCTTTGGCTGGGCTTCATTCGTGTTGTCTATCTCCTCAAACTCCTGAAGGTGTCCAAGCTGATAGAAACACCACTGATCCTCAGGGTTCTGTGCTACACCTTCAAGTCCATCCTAAGAGAGATTTGCATCCTCCTGATGATTTTGGCCTTTGAGACCCTTTTCTTTGGCTCTCTCTTTTTCTATGGGGAGTTGCTGGGGAGCCATCCCTCCTACACAGGGGAGCTGCACTTAACTGACATTCTTGTGTGCTTCTGGTGGGCTTTGATCACACTCACCACAGTGGGCTATGGAGATATCATCCCTCTCACCACAGCTGGCCAAGTGACAGCAGCTTTGGCTGCAATATTTGGCATGTTAACCATTATCATCCCAATCCCCATCTTCCTGGTGAAATTTAAAAGCTATTATGACATTGCTATCTTCAAGCAGAGGCTGAAAAGGAGCAGGAAGCACTAAGACATCCCAACCTCTGTTCCTCTTTGCTTTTAGCAGTAAACCTTCAGCATGGTGGGAAGGAAGGGAGCACAAATAGTTCTTGGCTGCATTTAATCACTGCCTTAACATATTGGTGAGGCCAGAGGTTGCAGGAATTGATACACAACTCATCTGTGGCCTGTCAAATCAGCTCAAATTATGGGTCTTTCCCATCTATCCTACATCCTCCCATGCTGTTTTATATGTCATAGTGTCTCATCTAGATGTAAGGGCTGAACCAGCTCTGGAACCCTCTGCACAAGAAGGGCATAGACCTGTTGGAGAGAGTCCAGATGGGGACCATGAGGATGATCCAAGGGATGAAGCCCCTCTGCTATTGAGGACAGGCTGAGAGAGCTGGGGCTGTTAAACCTGGAGAAGACTCCAGGAGACCACACAGTAGCCTCCCAGTGCCTGAAGGGGCTACAGGAAAGCTGAGGAGGGACTGTTTGCCAGGGCATGGAGACACAGGATGAGGGGGAATGGTTTGAAACTAGAGCAGGGCAGGGTTAGAGGAAGAACATCTCCATGAGGGTGGTGAGACAATGGTCCATATTGCCCAGAGAGGAGATGGAAGCCCCATACTTGGAGACATTCAAGGCCAGGCTTGCTGAGGCTCTGAGCAGCCTGATCTAGTGCAGGATGTCCCTGCTCACTGCAGGGGGTTGGACTGGATGGCCTTTGAAGGTTCCTTTTCTGAGGCACTGGGAACCAGCACCATATGCTCTGTGGTCTCAGAGGAATTGCTGTGACTTCTAAATAACAACAAGGGAATCCTCCAACAGCAAATCCTTTCTTGGATCTACTGAAATCAATGAGAACCTTTCCTTGACCTCAATGAGATCAAAATTTCACCAGGAACTTCCAGATCAACACCTTTGATTTTCATTTAATGAAGTTGCTGAGCTCTTAGCCAAATTTTCTGTGTTTTGCTGTTCAGAAGGACAAACATCACCTACAGCACTTGCTATAATTTTAATGTCATTTAATTTCTCAAGGCATAAATATACACTAGGAACATTTACCTTTTAACTGGATAGTCTGGATTGTTAGCTGTGTTTAACTGTGAAATAACAAATATTGCTGAAGTATGAAAAAACTTCACATCCCATTGTTTATACAGCAGGATGATGTGCAAAGATTATTTTGTTTAGTGAGTAAAAATTTCTGCATGCAATAACATTCATGTATTTAAGTTTCATGAAGGCTTCATTTGAGTTGCAATTTTGATTTTATCTGTGGTTCTGCTCTTTCTGTTCAGAGCAGCATTTTAAGGCTGCTTTTTTTTTTAACTGAATCACCAGGTAACTTCCCTCTAATCCAGTGAAATCAAAATTAATTACTTTTTATGTAAAGAGAAAGAAAAAAGCACTGCAAAAGCTTTGGCCATAAAAAACATGAGAAGCTGGAAATACTTTGAAGGAAAGGAAGGGCTAAGATGTCCTCCTGCACCCACCTTTGGGATGTCATATTGTGGGGTAGAGAGGGTAAAGCCATTAATGTTGGATTTTTTCTGAATTAGACTGAAGTGTTGCTGTGGTTTCTGTGGATGTGCACGTTCTTGGAAAGTCCTATGAATTGCAACAGTTCAACAGAGAGTTCTTGAGTTTTCCCCTGTCTGGGAAAGTGTCCACAATATAATCCTAGGCCATGACCCTGTTTTAAGAATCCAACTGATACATCACTCTGGCTGGGAAGTCAGAAGTTCAGAACTCTGCAGGGCTTGCTGATGTGTTCAGCCAGCTCTGCTGGCCTCCACCCATTCATTCTTCAGCAGATATTTCACAGGAGGGAAGAGTTTCTCTAGTTGAGAACAGCCTTCTCTGCTACCCCCCCCCCAGAAGAGGGTGCTCCCAAAATCCTCCTGGCTGCATGACCTGAACATCAGAACTGTTCTCTGGGACATAGTTCCATCTAGGTCCAAATGGATGTTTCCATCACTTCATCAGAATCATTGCCAGGATGCAGTGGGGACCAGCAGCTCCTGGAGGGTCAGGGAACTAGGAATCAAGCCCAAAACCACAACCAGAACAAGGTCCTTGTCCTCCACTACCAAGGTGAAGGTCTTAGATTCAGCCAAGATCATGAAATTGTGGTCACAAGGAGTAAATCTGCAGAACCAGGATCGTGTCCAGTGACAGTCACCACCACACAGCAATCACCAGAGGGAATCACTTTGTCTCATTGATCAGAAAGTTAAAAAAAATCCACTTTTCATGCAATCAGGGAATAATATCTCAAGTTGGAAGGGATCATCGTGGCCACCTCTGGCTCTGACAGGACTACTTGAAATTAAATCATATGACAAAGAGTACTTTTGAGTTATTTCGTGAAAATACCAGGGAAAATAACACATTCCTTCAGGTTTTCCTGGCATATTCTGTCTGACCAGCGCTGCTGACTTGTGCCTAGTGCTCCCCGCTGTGGAAGGATGAGGATTTGCTTGTCACTGGGAAGTTCCCCAACATCAAAAAGATGGCTTGTTCTTGGCAAGTCTTTGCTAGACCCTCATACCCTTTATCACTTCCACGTGATTTTGGTTTCCAGGCTCCAGGAGTGTGTTTTGTGATTTCCAGCCTTTGGAGCAGCAGAGGGATGAAGAATAAAGCCTTCTGCTGCAAGACAATATGAGCCCCTCCTGCTTTTCTTTCTCGAATGAGGTTTTTGAGACCAGAAGACTAAAGTGAGGACCTTTGCTGCCACTGAAGGATAACCAAAGTGTCCAAGCTGTGTCCCTTTACATTGATTCTCAGCCATCTTCATGCTCCAGCTCCTTCCTCCTCTTGCCACTGAGTGGCAGCAAATTAGCTGATATATCTCATCGTGTGCATCCAAGGCAAGGTGAGCAGGATTCAAGCTGACATCTCACACTCTCTATTCATCACTGGTGTTGAATATTAACCCCCATGGGCTGAATTTCCAGTGATTTTACCCATATTAACTCTATATTATCCACAAATACTCCAAACCATGTGCTTGCAGATGGTTTTTATGGGGTTGTGACAACTCTGTGCTGCCTGTTCATCCAAGATGATGCAGTTGATGGACTCATCTTACCCAAGGCAGGGGTGAAGAAGAAGCCATAAATATTTGGCAAGCAATCTCTTGGACAAGTGTTTAATTATGGGAAGGTCCAGCCCTATCCACAGCTTCTCTCATCCCCTACAAAGGCTGTTTCAGAGATGTAAAAAGGTCACAGAAGTACGTCAGTCACTGTACCCATGAAATGGATGAGTGGGGTCAATGACAGATCAGAACAAGCCATCTTCTCAGCTACCCTGGATACAGCCAGTACCATGGGAGAGTTTGTTGTGCCAGTGAGGGCAGTGACATTCCTGGGCCCTTAGGGTATGGAAAAATGTAGGGTCTTGAGGAACACACTCCAAGAGTCCTTCAGCCTGCTCTTCCAGGGCATCCTCATGGCCTGTCTATGGACAGAGTGACTCAGCAGCAAAAGGGAAATTCAGTTGTGGAGGGTGAAGTCAGCTCCTGGTGGAGCCCCAGGCTCTGACTCACAGAGAACAAATGTTTTTGGCATATGAGGGAAGTGAATTCAAGTTCCCAAATCTGGATGTTTCTCAGGACTCTCAGCACCCTTCATCATGGCAAAGTTTTCTCTCATATTTCTGTAGAACCTCCTGTGTTCCAGTTTGAACCATTGCCCCCGAGTCCTATCATTGGAGGTCACTGAGAAGAGCCTGGCTCCATCCTCCTGACACTCACCCTTTCCATATTTAGGAACATGACAGAGGTCACCCCTCAGCCTCCTCTTCTCCAAGCTAAAGAGACACAGCTCCCTCAGCCTTTCCTCAGAAGGGAGATGCTCCAATCCCTTCATCACCTCTGTGGCTGGACCTTCTCAAGAAGTTCCCTGCCCTTCTTCAACTGAGGGCCTCAGAAATGGACAGAATATTCCAGATGTGGTCCCACCAGGGCAAAGTAGAGAGGGAGAGAAGAACCTTCCTCCACCTAATGGCCACACCCCCTCTAATACACCCCAATCTACTGCTTGCTTGGGTTTCTCTGAAACAAATCTCCATCCCATTATTCATTTAGGAGCAAAACACAAAGTAATATCCTTCCCACTCTGTTAGCAGCATCAAGGACCATATGATCCTTGAATAATCTACCTATTCACCTGGCTTTTGGCANGGGCAAAGTAGAGAGGGAGAGAAGAACCTTCCTCCACCTAATGGCCACACCCCCTCTAATTGCTGCCACTCTACTGCTTGCTTGGGTTTCTCTGAAACAAATCTCCATCCCATTATTCATTTAGGAGCAAAACACAAAGTAATATCCTTCCCACTCTGTTAGCAGCATCAAGGACCATATGATCCTTGAATAATCTACCTATTCACCTGGCTTTTGGCAGCCAGAATGGTTTCATGGTGTAGATCAGGCAGTAGATTATTCAAACTGTTGTTTTTTACCCATTACAAAGCTTGTGACAGAGTGTGTAATTCTCTCACATTGCTGCTCCAGAGGTTTATTTAATGGTATTAATTAGAGTGCTCAGGACTTTTCATCTTAAATTGCTTCCTAAAGCAAATCAGTCCAGTGGTTCAGTGCTCCTCTTTTTCCTGATTAGGATCTCTTATTTTTTGGATACTTCCTTATATCTTCCTCCTTCTTTCCTCCTTATTGGGAATATGGAAGAAGATAAAGCATGTAATATTTGGCTCTGATGGAGTATTGTGTCCAGTTCTGGAGCTCTCAACATAAGAAGGACATTTAGGTGTTGGAGAGAGTCCAGAGGAGGGCCACAAAGATGATCAGAAGGATAGCACGCCTCCCTTCTGAAGACAGGCTGAAGGAGTTGAGGTTGTTCAGCCTGGAGAAGAGAAGGCTCAGGGGGAACCTCTTAGTAGCTTCTCAATACCTGAAGGGGGCTACAAGAAAGGCTGGGGTAGGACCTTTTAATAGAATATGGGATGGCAGGATGTAAATTGGAAGAGGGGAGATTTAGGCTGGAGATTTTGGCCTCAAATTGTGGTCCAATCCCTGGATGAAGCTCACTTGCATCCTTGACCCAAGCTCTCCAAGCATGTTGTGCTCCTCCTTGCTGTCCATCAGCACATACTATATAATTTCATGTGTGTGGCACAGCTTCCCCCAGCCACGGGGAAATTTGGGAGCAAAACTTTGCTGGGGAAGTCTCCTCTGTGACTCATTTGAGCTAGGGAGGGGAAGTTGGAGAGGTAGGAGGTTCCTCTGAGGAGGTCTCCTGTTTCAGGAGGCCAAGTTCTTGACTTGTCCCTCTTGCTGCAACGTCACAGCACATGCAGGGATGGGGAGTGGGGACTGTGCTCTGTGCCAGGGGAATTATATTCTTTAAAAATATCCCTTTCTGCCTCCCTCCCCTAAGTTTCCTTTT
Organism: Turnix velox; assembly: GCA_013400935.1. Lineage (NCBI taxonomy): Eukaryota > Metazoa > Chordata > Aves > Charadriiformes > Turnicidae > Turnix > Turnix velox. The sequence goes on along the minus strand of VZTY01035454.1, from coordinate 44,608 downwards.
TTTCCTCCTTGTCACCACCTTGTAGTATTTTCATGGGAGGAAGCAGATCCCTCAAGGAAGTGAATGGCAGGGGCGAGGTGGGCGGGGGGGAGAGGAAGAGGAGGAAAATCACATCACAGCCCAGTCTGCCAGTGTAAACACTTGATGGTTTCCTGTTATTGTAGCCTAAAATGTACCATGACATCATTCTCGGGCCTCCCAGAATCACCCAGAAGGAGGAAAAAACCAGCATTCCCAGCCCGCCCCCAGCGGCAATCCAGGGGATTCAGACCCTATAAGGCAGTGAAGTTCCAGCAGCAGCAAAAGATCGGAGTTTCGAAAGCTTTTTGCTTCTTGGCAACGCTGGAGCTTTCACAAACAGGAAAAACTGCTTTTACTTTTTTTTTTTCCCCTAAAGGGGAACCGTTTACTCCTCATGAAATATTGATGCTTTCAGAAAGCAGAGCCCAGATGTGAGAAGTGCTTTTGGCTGAGGATAAGCACACCAAAACCACTTCAGCTCATCATTCCTGGATGTCCAGGTTTTTATAGCATCCACTTTTATTCTAAATAATTTTATAATTAATTAAAAAAACCCCGTGGATTATGTGAAATAGTTCAATCTGCAATTAATTTGGTGAGTTTGAAAAGTGAAGGTAGCCTTTGATGAGGCAGCTGCCAGTGCAATGTTCTTCCTCCATCCCTCAGAGTGAAATCAACAGAGATATTCAACCAGAAAGTGAAGAGCCAAGCTTTTCTGAGCCTTGGATACACAAACTCTTCTGGAATTTGACCCAACCGGGCAAAATTTGTGTCTCAGTTACCTCTGAACTTGGTCTGCACCTCTCCAAGGAGCAATAGGATTGAGTGAACAGTGATGAGGCTGTCAGAACTCTTCTCAGAGGGATAAGAACTGGGCTGATCCCACACCCTTCAGCTGCAAACTCTTTGGGCAGCCAATCAGTAGGATACCTGCAAAATTTGGTGGTTTTTTTCCCCCCTAAGCAAGGTAAATACTCATAAATACTGTGCTTTATTTATAATCATTGGTGTTCACATCCTCCCTTGCACATCTGCTTGGCAAACATCAGCAGTTAGAGAGTAACTTTTTGTTCTCAAAATTAATGTTTTCATGTTATATGCAAGGAAACTGAGGCACAGAAATTAAACAAAGCACCACTTTGTGGAATGGAATGTGTTTTCATAGTGTGAATTTAAATCCATCCCATTCCTCCAGACAGTATCAGAAAATTAGATTTTTTTTTTTCAATAGAAGACTTGAAAAGAAAAAAAAAAATCATTCCTGGAGAGGAATGATAAAATAAAGTAATAAATAGTAGTAAAGTAGTAAATAAAACATGCTCATGGTGGACATTAAGAAGAAACAAGAAAGATCTTGCAGTTTGCTGGACACAAAAATAACAACCACCTATAAGTTTTCATAATTTGAATTTAAATCAATCCTGTGTCTGCAGGCAGTATTAGAAAATTAGATTTATCTTTCCATAGAAGATTTGAAAAGAAAAAAAATCATTCCTGGAGAATAAAGTAGTAAATAAAGCATGTTCATTGTGGACATTGTGAAGAAACAAGGAAGATCTTGCAGTTTACTGGAAAAAATAAGTTTTGCTTGGGTTTGCTGGAATACAAAAGGTGTTTTGGGACAGGAAGACTGGAGACATTCAATTCTTCACCACTCCAAGCTCTTTTCATAGCTCTCTATACAAGATGACTATCATCTCTTGAGTGGTTTGTTCTTCATTCCCAAAGCTGCAGGGAATGAACTCTTATTTTATATCTCATCAGAGGGATGAGATATAAAATGGTTATGGGGTGGGCTTGGTAATCAAAGGGTCATAGGGTTGGAAGGGACCTTCAAAAGCTATTTAGTCCAGTCCCCTGCAGTGAGCAGGGACATCCTGCACTAGATCAGGTTGCTCAGAGCCTCAGCAAGCCTG
>VZTY01035454.1:18048-42613 GCA_013400935.1 Turnix velox | reverse complement strand
ACCTCTCTGGGCAACCTCTTCTAGTGTCTCACCACTGGAATGGAATGGAATGGAATGGGATGGAATGGAATGGAATGGAATGGAATGGAATGGAATGGAATGGAATGGAATGGAATGGAATGAAGAAGGATTCCTCCAAGCCCTGAATTTGGCACAATTTGTGCAGTTATTCTCTCTCTGGGACTTTTGCTGAGTTGTATAAAATCACAAAGCCTGGCAAAAGGAGGCAGCAGTGGGGCTCAGTACCTGCTGATGGATGGATAAATGGATGGATGATTGAATTTCCACGTGTGGGGACAGTTGTGGAGTTCTGTGTGGTGTGAATGTTCATCTAAGATGCTGTATGGCATTGATTGATATATTTTATAGCATATCAATCATTTTTCTATGTGGAGGAGAGAATTTGTGCTGAGTCTCTCTCATTTTACTCCCCCAGCTCAGGCAAAACTTGCTCCAACCTTCATCCTTACACAGTGGGGACAGCCCAGCTCTCAGCAGGACAGGGCAGAATTGCCATTTAGGACAAAGCCAGCCTCTGATGCCAAATATTTCCCATTTTATGGCCTGAAGTGATGCCACTTTTCCAGATAAAAATAGCAGAGTGCTGTGATGTAGTGTATGATGGGGTTTTATGGGAATACTCCACCCCATATGACAAAATATGAAGTGGTGCAGAGACATCTCCAAGATGACAAGCAGAAATACAAGCAGTTTAGTTTGTGATGAAAAGTGTGTGCTTGATTCCCACTCATTTGTACTGAATTCTTTCTGCTTTTAGCCAGGAAAGTCTGACTCCTTTTATTCTGGGCAAAAACAAAGTGGAAGAGAATGTGGAAGAGCAGCAATAAAATCCAGGTTTAAGACTCTTAAGTATCACAGCAGAAACACACAGGTCTTGTGATACAAGGAACCCACCCAGACTTGACTCTTTCTTCTGACTAGAATTTATTATTTAAAAAAAAAACCCTTGTTTGTCCCAGGAAGATGGATCAAACCCCACCTGCCTGTGCCCCTATGCACAAGTGCCAGATCAAATCTCATCTCTGCTGGCATTAAAGCCTAAAGTCAGCAAAACTCAGAATGACCTCACTAATCAGACACAAATGTCCTTGCTTGCTGCAGATGAAAAGTTGACTGTCAGTGATCCAGAGCTGACACAGGAAATCCTATCATTCTATAGGTTTTGTGGGAAAGAGAAGGGGATAACATGAATTTTAGCATCAACAAGGATGTGTTGTGTATCATTGAGTAGTCCTCCAACATATACCATCTCCATCAACTCAAAATCATCTGCATCTTCATGGAAAACAGGAAAAAGCCTGAGGAAAGTCGAATTTTCTGTTGTCCTTTGTGGTAAACAAAGCAGCTTCCTAATTTCATTCTGTTTGAAGTAGGTGTCAACAGCTTGCTCATGTCTGCATGGAGAAAATGGGCCAGGTCATCCAAGGTTGAGGGAAGTCTTAGAAGATCAGCTGCTCAGCAACCCAAAAATGTAGGTGGGGGCTGGTTTTTTTTTGCCATGTTTTGTATGTATATAAGGAACAGGATCTTCTGGTCAGAAAGAAAAGACCCCAAAGGCCTCCACACAGGGAGTAGAGTCTTTAAAGGGTGTATTAGGTTGTCATCTCCTTGTCCTGTTTCACCATATTGATGTCAACCATCAATATTAGGTGGACCCAGCATGATCTGTGCAGAAACAAGCAGTTAAAGTAACACTATGTTGCCACCTCTGTTCTGAAATCCAAAGAGTGACTCCATTGTCATCAAACAGTCCCCATTAATTGGTGTTTTCTTCTTGTTTTGTGTCTTTTGTTTGATTGCAGACAAACAGAGCTTTTTATTCCCTCTTTATTTACCCACAGCAGCAGCTCTGGGGCAAAGGGAGTGGATGAGGCTTGCAGCATCCAAGAGCTTTGGGCAAAGATGTGGAGTGTGAAACCTCTTCTGGTGACCACTTCAAGTCCTTAGAAGGACCAGGAGGGTGAATGCAAGCAAACAAAGCAGCAAAATCTGATGGGCTGTGGTTTCTGCTTTCCTTACTATTGATTTTTCCCAAATATAGCCAAGCATAAAGGGAAAAAAAAAAACAAACTTGTATAGTTCAGTGGTTGGAGTTTTAACCTTCCTGGTGTGTAAATCCCCTGAGGAAACAAGGCAGGATGGGTGTGACTTGAGGGAAACCCTATAATTACAGCTGTGTTAGGGTTTTGCTGTGGCCAAAGGCAAATCAGTCCTCTTAGCTAAGTTTCTTCATGGATCAATTCAAACAGAAGATGGAAATTTGTCACACGGGGGGATTAACCCAACAAGCTTCTATTATTACTCATTGTTCAACTCATAGAGAACACAATGGAAAACTTCTGAGAGGTGAATCGCTCACTTTTCTGCTATTATTATCTGAAATTAAAACCTTAAATACTCCCCTATACCCAGACACACAAGTTCAGTGTGTCACCAGCCAGCCCACGACTCTTGGAAGGCCACCACCTCCTTCCTTGGCTTCAGTGAGGACTTTTGGTGACTCCTGTGCTCTTGAAGAGCATTTCCCTTAAGGAGCATTTCCCTTAAGGATTATTTTTAGCTTTGACAGAGAGGGACTTTGGCATCTTGATGGCTGTGGAGTTTGTGAAAGATAATTACCCTGAGAGCTTTTGTGTTTTCAAAGCACTGTACAAACATCAGCAAAGCTAATCCTCCCTGCCCTGGGAATTGCTCAGGTTTCTGGTGGGGAAGGGTTTCTGAGCTTGAGGATCTCCTTAAAAATATGTGTTTGGGCTTGAAAAACTCGTTTTGGCTCAACTTTCCCCCACCTTGCTTTAGCTCAGGTGATTGTTTTTTCTTAAAAACCAAAAGAATGGTGAAGAGGGAGAGAAAGGAATTATAAGACAAGGGGAAAAAAAAAAAGTTATGGTTGTGTTTTAGAAGTGGGAGTCTGTGCTGACTATGAAGATATGGAAAATTATCCTGAAATAGAACAGGCATCAGCAGAGAACAGCTAAGAACATGTTATGAGTGCAAGGGGGTCTACAGGAAAGGTGGGGAGGGAGTGCTTTGAAGAACATGGAGTGATAGGACACAGGACAATGGTTAGAAACTAGAGCAGGGCAGGATTAGATTAGGCATTAGCAAGAAATTCTTCCCCATGAGGGTGGTGAAACACTGGAACAGGCTATATTTTTATGAAGAAGTGGTTCTCATCACTGGAGAGATTCAAGGCCAGGCTTGTTGAGGCTTTGAGCAACCTGATGTAGTTCAGGATGTCCTTGCTCACTGCAGGGGGTTGGACTAGATGAACTCTGAAAGTCCCTTCCAACTCAACACGTTCTGTGATTCTGGAATTCTATTTATATGTCTACTTATCTACCCCACCCACCTATCTATTGCTTTTTTATTTTTATAGCCTGCTCACTCTGTTGGCATAAATATCCTAAAATATCCCTAATTCTCTGCATTTTAAGATCAGAGATGCCACAAGTTCAGCAAAAACCTGGGAAAAAGAAGTGATGCCATGTGTCACACCTGGGTCTAGCTGAGTGGGGTTGCTGTGGGGAGGAGAAGAGGTGGGTACAGAGTGTTTGTGGGAGTTTGGGTTTGCCCAGGGGGGGTGTGTGTGTCAGTCACACAACCCTGATTTGATGATCACACCATGTCCTGTGAACAGGGAGGGAAGGAATTCCCTTCACTTGCTGGTGAATCAGCTGAGTGGGAGAGGTAGCATGAACATTCCCAGATTACAAACCTGCTCTAGGCATCTCCCACACAATTACATTCTGGTTTTTTTAATTATTATTTAATTTTTTTGAGTCTGCTTCATTCTAACCCAGAAACAATTGCCATTTGGTATGGGCTTGGTGTTCACCTGAAAAAAAAAAAAGCCCTGCCATCTGAGCAAAGAGCCAAGAGTAATGTCTTCAGTGTGTAACGTTCCTCCTCTGGATTAGAAAGGGCTGGCAACTCCCTGTATATTTTTAAAGTTTCCAAAAATAGGTCGAAGTCTCAGGCAAAACGAATGGAGCCAAGACTTAGATGGAAAGAAGTGGTAAACTTTGTCTGAAACCGTTAGTGCTGAGATCATCTTCCACATTCTATTGCCACCACCTGGAAACATGGACCAGTTTTCTTTCCCCTCTTTCTGGCTGCCTAAGCCAGGGCATTGAAACACTTGAGCAAGATTCAGTTCAGGAGGGAGAAGTGATTCAATTTGGGTGATGAAACCAAAAGTTCTCTCCTTACTCTGCTCTGTAGGAGCCGGAATTCCTGGGGCACCCAGTCAGTTTTGGAGCATTAGAGAAGCAGAGGGGGGTTAGATTATAAGCAGCAGCTCTGATGTGTGTGAGAGAGAAGGTTTTTTAATCACAATGGCAGGAGAGAGAGAAGGTCAGGGAGAGATAAGTGGGAGTAGGGGCTCACTGGAAGGTGAAACTGCACAGTTAATGTTCCAGGAGGATTTTGATCACTGAATCATAGAATGGTTTGGGTTGGAAGGGACCTTAAAGATCATCTGGTTCCACCACCCTGCCATGGACAGGGACATCTCCCACTAGAGCACATTGCTCAATGTAAAAACACCTCCAAGGAGGGGCTATTGATGCCAGTTAGTGAATCCTGAGTCCATAGGGAGATAATTCTGTAGAGGAAAAATTTAGGGGTCAGCTTCAGAAGTGCAATGTGGTGCTCCTGGGGGTGAGGGGATCTCAGCTGACCTGATGCTGAAGTTGTTATCTGGCCACAATTGAAATCATCCTCCTTGGAGGTTACTGTCCCCACATGGGTGCCAGAAAATCCACGTTCCCTAAGTCAGTTCTGAGGAGAGAAAGAGCTGGTGATGATGGGGGTGTGTGAAACTTAATCCATCCCAGTTACAGCCCCAGCACCACACTGGCCTGCAGCTGAATGCCCTGCAGCCCAAACCAGGCTGGGAGTACTCAATCATAGAATAGTTTGGGTTGGAAGGGACCTTAAAGATCATCTAGTTCCAACCCCCCTGTTTAGTGCTCTGTGAGAAGAAAGGGAGCAGCATTCTGTGACCATCAAACAGGTTCACTGAGCAGAGAGTGCTTTCAAGAATCTTTATGCTGCTGCCCCAGGGCACTAAATGTTCTGGACTTACAGAAACATGGGGACAGGAAGAATTATCTGGGAGCTGAAGGGCTGTTTTTTTACTTAATTTAACATAGACTTGGACTCCATCAAACAGAATATCAGGGGTTGGAAGGGACCTCAAGAGATCATCTAGTCCAATCCCTGGAGGTGTTTAAGGCCAGACTGGATGAGGCATTGAACAACCTGGTCTAGTGGGAGGTGTCCCTGCCCATGGCAGGGGGGTTGGAACTAGATGATCTTGAAGGTCCCTTCCAACCCAAACTCTTTTACTCTGCTAGGTTGGATGGTGTGGTGTGTACCCAAAGGGAAGTTGCTTACTCATCTGTATTTCTCCATATGAAGTGGTTTATGAGATTAATCTGAATCCAGCTTTAAATCCAGTAGGGAACTGAGTGAATCATCAAGTGTCCTCCTTACAGAAAGTCATGCTGTGTTCCTGTAGAAGGCAAAGGAAAGAATGGGTGGAAGAGGAAATGAAAAGCCTGTTTGGTGGGGGTGAGAAGGAGTGAGCAGGAAGATGGGAGCTCTGCAGCCACAGCTAATAACAAACCTCATTTCTTCTGAGGTTGCCATGGACCTGCCCACGCTGCTCAAACAAAGCAGCTTCCTCCTTGCTATGAAGATGCCTGATCATTTTGCCTTCTCCACAAGCCAAGTGAAAGGAATTGAGGCACTGAAAATCCATAATCTTCAGTCTAAGAAAAAAAAATTTAATGCTTTATCAATTAAGGACAGAGGCTAGAAATTATTTCTCCTTGCTCCTATCACCACTGCAGCTACTTTTCAGATGAATTATCATTTCTAAAACTAGTTCAATCTTCCCCATGACCCACAGCAGTAGTTTCTTTTCACCAGTTGAAGCTGGAACAGACCAGTAGGACTCACCCCACCTCCTTGGCCTGAGGAGAAGGTGCTGGTGCCATTCTCCAAAGCTCACGTTGTCCCAGTTTGAGGACATTTCTACATTAGTACCTTTCACCCAAACTGGCCAAACACGTTCCCCATTCATTGTTTGGTCCTTGCTCCTTATGTTATCTGTTATTTGGGCTGTAAATACTTGGAATGATGTCCCAGAGTACCCATTAGTTGTCCCTTTGTTCCCCTCATTGCTTCAAGCAGCACAAGGTGGACTGTGTGGTGGAGATTAGTTGTTGCACCACGTTAACAAATTAATTTTGTGTCTCCCTTTGCCTAAATGAATCAAAATTAAATTCTCTCAGCCCTCTGAAATGCACATTCTAACATGGAGCACCTTTGCTCTGGGGTGGGCTTTTTTTTGTTTAGTTTTTATTTTAAACATGATTACAGCAAGCCTCTATCTTCTGTCTAAGCTGGTTTTAGTTCCCCAGCATTAATCCAAAAAACCCTATAGGCTGATCCCAAATAATTCTGATACTTCAGACCAAATAATTTACATGTTTTTTCAACCCAAACTCAAGGTACCCAAAAGGTCTGATGTAAATGAAACCAAGACAATAAATCCCCAGTGAAATACCAGACCTCCTCCCAGGAGAATGCTTAATGTCATCCTGGCCTAATCTAATTCTGAAAGGCTTTAATATTATTTGGGCTCTGAGCAGCCTGGAAATAAGAGCATTTTTGAGGCCCTGGGTAATGTTACTCATCTCCACAGCCTCCTGCAGGGAGGATCTTAAGTCAGTGGTGATTTTTTACCCCTTGGAATCTCATCCTGCAGTCAGGGAGGAGAGATAACCCCTGCCTGTGGCTCTCAAGGAATCCAGGGATGTGCTTGTTCTCACACATGGCCAGGCAGGGAAGGTGTGGGCTGCTGGATACCAACACCCCTCCTCAGCAGCTGGCCCCAGAGAGGTCCAGGAGGAATTCCTCCACCACACTGCAGCTGGAGCACCAGTTCAATGAGTTGGAGCTGAGATTCAATGAGTTTGATCTAAATTTCAACGAGTTTGAGCTGAGTTTTGATGAGTTTCAACACATCTCAGATGCTTCAGACANTCCTCAGCAGCTGGCCCCAGAGAGGTCCAGGAGGAATTCCTCCACCACACTGCAGCTGGAGCACCAGTTCAATGAGTTGGAGCTGAGATTCAATGAGTTTGATCTAAATTTCAACGAGTTTGATCTAAATTTCAACGAGTTTGAGCTGAGTTTCAACCAGTGGAGCTGAGTTTCAGGGAGTTTGAGCTGAGTTTCAATAAGTTTGATCTGAATTTCAATGAATTTGAGATGAGTTTCAATGAGTTTGAGCTAAGTTTCAAGGAGTTTCAGTGAGTTTGAGCTGAGTTTCAGTGAGTTTGAGCTGAGTTTCAAGGAGTTTGAGCTGAGTAGCTGAGTTTCAACGAGTTGGAGTTGACTTTCAGTGAGTTTGAGCTGAGTTTCAAGGAGTTGGAGCTGAGTTTCAAGGAGATGGAGCTGATTTTTGATGAGTTTCAACATATCTTTACTGCTTCAGATGTCTTGTCCTCCACAGGGAAGGAGAAGAGGAAATGAAGAAGAAGGAGAGGAAGTAAAGTGGAGAGACTCATGTGCCTGTCACAGGGAACTCTTGTCTTTCAAGTGGCATGAATGGTATTTTGCTTGTCTGATGCTGTGAGTCATAGAGAAGAAGGCTGGGAGAAGTGGCTGAGGTGTGGAAGAAGTGTCTGTCATGCTGCAGAATACACTTGGCTTTGTCTCCAGGCTGTGTCTAAGTTGTGTGACACCTGCTTTGTGACATTCTGATCACAGGATCTGATTATTTCACTGGCACAAAGTTCCACCTGCATCACAGCTCCTGTGAAGGAAACCCTCAGTCCTTGGATGCTGAAGTAGGACTCCTTAAATCTGGCAAGGAAATAGCTGGACCATCAGCCAAAAAGTTTGTCCTCCAAAGAGTTATCTCAGATATATAAATGAATGTTGGGACAAAAATCCCAGCAGAAACACAATCAAGCTCTCCCCATCATCCATGATGCTGTTAGTGTCCAGAGAGGAAGTCCATGTTGAACCCTCCTGGCTTCAAATCTGACACCGTGGGTGCTCTTCATAATTTATTAAAATCATAAATGGATGCCTTTATTCCTCCATATCTCTTCAGCCGATAATAATTTATGTAGGAAACGTGGGACCCATCCATGGAACAGTATTGTGTGACCTGGTTTAAGAGAGTCTCCATGTAAAAAATGAGTCAGAAGAGGAAGAAGACTTTCTAAAATTGGCTTTTAGGGACCTTGTGACTTCTTTGTGTGGAAAAGTGACACTGATTTACATCAGTCTAATGAAATTGATGCTTTTTCCTATGTAGACACAGCACAGAAATTCCATTTTAGGTGAAACCTGTGTATTCAGGTGAAGCAAAAAAACTCATGGACCCCATTTCCATCTGTCAGGTGGGTAAAGGAGTAATTTTATTACTCTCTTTACAATTATTCCCAGTCTTTTTCTCATAGAAACTCCATTTTTCTTTTTTTATAGGGTGAGAACTACTCTGGATTTTCTCTTTCTCACATACTGCTGCTGGGTGAGGAAACATCACATTGAAAAGGCAATCAACACATTTTATAAGCCTCTAGTTTAAAAATGACTCATGTCACGCTGCAATATGAATTTACAACTGCATTATTCCTCTGGGAAAATAAAGGGCAACTTCCTTTCTGCACACCCTGAGGTTTTAATTATGGCTATTTACAAGAACTTCTGAATGAGCTGCCCCTTTTTAAAGATGCATAAACTGCTATTATGAATCTGAACTCAATTCCCAACATACCTCAGTTTAATATCCAGCCCAGCAGAATCCTGTAACTGAATTAAAAGAGAATAGTTCACTCAGTAGGAGTCTCTGCTGAACTTGCTGGTAGAGCTTGGCTTGTTCTCTTCCTGTTTTTATATCTAAATTTATAGAATTATGGAATGGTTTGGGTTGGGAGGGACCTTAAGGATCATCTAGTTCCAACCCCCCTGCCATAGTCAGGGACACCTCCCACTAGATCAGACTCCTCAGTGCCATTTCCACCAAGCAAGATGACTCAAAGACTGAAAATATTCAGCAGATTGGAGAAAAAGTCAAAAATTGGAGCAAAATAGGAAGAGGGGTTTTCTACTTTCCTTTAAAAAAAATAGGATGTTAAATTTATCAAGAATATTTCATTTCCTTCTTCTGGGTGGAAGTCAGCTTTAAATAGAACAAGTCCCACATGAAATGAGACAGCTTCTTAAATGATGCTGGACTTTGGTTCTCTCCATCAGTGGTTCCAAAACCACAAGCTTTGGCTTCATCCATCCTTTGGATCACTCCTGTTCTAGAAGGACAAGCTGAAGGAGTTGGGGTTCTTCAGCCTGGAGAAGAGAAGGCTCTTGGGATGCCTTGTAGCAACCTTGAGTACCTGAAGGGGCTACAGAAAAGCTGGAGAGGGGCTTTTTTCAAGGGCATTGAGCCACAGGATGAGGGGCAATGGTTTGAAACTAGAGAAGAGCAGGGTTAGATGAGACATGAGGATGAAGTTCTTCCCCATGAGGGTGGTGAGACACTGGAACAGATTGCCCTGGTGGACGTTTCAACCTTGAAGACACCCAAGACTTGCTGNATTGCCCAGAGAGGTGGTGGACCTTTCACCCTTGAAGCCACCCAAGGCCAGACTTGCTGAAGAACTGAACGACCTGATCTAGTACAAGATGTCCCTGCTCACTGCAGGGTTGCACTCATGGCCTTTGAAGCTCCCTTCCAACACTATGATTCCATGATCTTTATTGTCCCACCCAACCCAACCCATCCTTTGTCCAGCCCATCAACGCTGTGGTCTAATTTTGAACCATGTGGCCACCCAAAAAAATACCACTCTTTTCAAAAAGAGTGAAGACTGGGTGTCAGGGTCCTGCTGACACCCAACACTCCACAAAACCTTTCAGCCTTTTAGGTGAGGACTCCTTTTAGGCCCCATTTTTAGGGGCTCCTGCCTCAGGTGCTTCCCACACCCTGACTAGAAACAATGAGGACTAGAAAATAATGGATATAAATTGAAAGAGGGGAGATTCAGGCTGGATATAAGAGAGAAATTCTTTATGGTAAAGGTGATGAGACACTGGAACAGGTTGCCCAGGGAGGTTGTGGATGCCCCCTCAATCCCTGGAGGTGTTTCAGGCCAGGCTGGATGTAGCGGGAGGTGGAACTCCATGGACCTCCATGATCTTTAAGGTCCCTTCCAACCCGAACCATTCTATGATCCCTCTCAGGGGACGGGGATGGCGGGACACACACACAGAGATGCTTTAGAATCAACATTTTACAAGGGGGAGACCGGTGTGGGCCTCACCCCTCCATGAGGCTTCTCGGGGCGGGGGCTCCGTGAGCTCCCTCCCCGAAGGGAGGTGGCCGGTAGCGGGGCGGGGTTTGCGGCGGGGCGGGCGGAGAGGCACCGAGAGTCCCGTTAGAAGGCAGCGCGGAGCCCCGCCGAGAAAGCCCAGTGGAGTTACGACCTGCCGTCTCTTTCCCACATCACCGGCAAGATGCCGAAAACGGTAAGAACCGGGACAAAACGGGTAAAACTTAAGAGATGGTGGCGGGCGTGGCGGCGGCCGGGCCTCTCTCTCTCTCTCTGTGCCTCACGCCGGGGCTCTTCCCGCCTGAGCCCCGCCCGGCCCGGCAAGGCGGTGGCCGCGGCGGAAGGTGAAAGGGAAAGAAAGCAGGATGGAAGGAATTAGGGAAGGTTATCGAAAACCCATCCCCTCCATCTTGTACCCGCCGGCACCTCTGGCTAATTTAATGAAGGAGTGTGTGTGGGGGGGAATCCTAATCCTCCCCGCGACCATCCCCGCCTGAGGGGCCGCCCCGCTGGTAAAATGTCCGTGGAGCTGTGAGAAAGAGCGTGATGAGGGAGGATTAACTAACTAACTAACTAACTAACTATCCTGCCGTTTCCACCGTTCTGTGGCCCACAAGGAGGAGGTTTTCACAACTTGTGAGTGAGTTGGTTGCTGAGGGGGGAAAGAGCCATGTCCCGACTTGACTTGGGAACGTTTCTTGGCTGGGGAGATTCTCGGTACTTGAGAGAAAAAAAAAAAAGTCTGGTCAAGCCCTAACTTGACTCTCCCCCCTTTCTTCTCAGCGGGAGTTTGGTGAGTAATGAGGAGAGAGCTGGGGTTTTTCCATTTAATTTCTCCTCCTTTCGAGTTTTTTTAGCCCTTCATTGGGGGGAAAGGAAGGAGGAAAGCTGGAAAGCTCTGGATGTTTCCTCTGCCACGGCCTGAGAACATCTTCAGGGCTTAAGTNTTTTTTTAGCCCTTCATTGATAAAACAGGAAGGAGGAAAGCTGGAAAGCTCTGGATGTTTCCTCTGCCACGGCCTGAGAACATCTTCAGGGCTTAAGTTAGGATGCTCTGGTTTATATAAAAAAAAAATCCTAAACATAACCCCACCCCTGTGCGAGTGGAGGTTTGAGATGGAATCCACCCTGTTTTATTTTTTTTTTAAGGGAGAGTTTAATTTTATTATTCAAAAATAGCTATCCAACGCCTGTTTGAATGACTCCTGCTTTTCCTGCTGTTTTAAGCCCCGGCTCTTTGAGACAATAGCTGGGTTATTGTTATTTTTTTTTTGTAACATCAACATCTTTAATGTAAAAAAAAAATGGAATCAAACTCAAGCCACTTAAAGGTTAAGGCAGTGGGTTTGTTTTTTTTTTGAAGCTGGGGAAAGGGCTTTTGCCATACACCAATTTTAGTTAATTCCTTAAAAAAAAAAAATTAAAAATACATCAATGAATTCAGTAAGGTTTACAGTGGTGGGGGGGGGTGTTAGCTCAGGTTTGGCAGCACCATAGTAGAAGATATAAACTGACCAGGCTTTCTCAGTCTGGTTATCATGTGAAATAATAGAATAATTTGGGTTGGAAGGGACCTTCAAGATCATCTAATTCCAACCCCCCTGCCATGGGCAGGGACACCTCCCACTAGATCAGGTTGCTCAATGCTTCATCCAGCCTGGCCTTAAACACCTCCAGGGATTGAGGGGGCATCCACAACCTCTCTGGGCAACCTGTCCCAGTGTCTCACCACCCTCACCATAAAGTATTTCTTTCTTATCTCCAGCCTGAATCTCCCCTCTTCCAATTTGCATCCATTACTCCTGCAATCACATAACCAATGCTCAGGTGAGGGGCTTCTGTGTAAAAACTGTCTTTTACCAGAGAGTTTGCAGGTCCAAGGAGTGACTTTTCATGTTGTGAATCACCCAAGAACGTGTTGCAGAGAGGCTCAGAAGACCAGGCTCCCACTCACAGGCTGAATCCCCACCTTCCCTCCCTGCGAGGTGCTGAGTTCAGGCTCTCCATGTGCAGGCACACCCTGGGCTGGGCTGATGGTCCCTCTGCTGCTTTCTGCTTCTGACAGAGCAGTTCTGCTTTCTTTTTCCGAAGCTTTTAAGAACTGGAAGAGGTAAAGAAATGCGAGTTCTTTGCTGTGACACACCACAGATGCCACAGGAGGCAGGTTCCAGCGTGGGTGCCTGTTGAGGAGAGGAGCTGCATCCTCCTGCTCTATCAGCCACCAGCTCTCCGCTTCCTGCCCCATCTGCCCCAGTTGCAGACCCAACCGAAACAGTGTTTCAAACTTTTCTTTCTCGAGCAGTGGTTTGCAGGAAACAGGATGTACTGGCATAACTGTGTAATCAGTTCTTCGTGTGAAAGAAACTGGTGAGCTCGCTTAAGATTTGTTAATTAACAAAACAGCGAGGTGTGCAAGTGGCTTTCCTCAAATCAAGGTCAAACGTGGGTGAAGCTCCAGTGGTGAGATGTTAGCCCCATACGTGGGCTTCATCACAAAAATAAATCCATTGTGAAGAAGACAGATGGAGGAAATGTTCCAGGGAGCAGTTCTGGCTGGGCAGGAAAAACATTTGTGTCTGAAGTGTTTGGTAGCTCTTATCGTTCATCTCACCAGGCTCACACAGAACATGCTGCTGCACGGCTCGAGCAGCAAAACCTGTTGAGTTCTGAGTCCCTTGCTCCTCCTTGGGCTGAGCTAAATGTTAATCTCTAGCTAGAGGTTGCTACGTGAGACTCTCTACACCAGGGGCACCATCTTTTGGTGCACTATTAATAGGAATTCAAGATTAACTCTGGTAACCTTTGAACTAGTGGCACATGACTTGCTGCTGAGAAGTGTGATGTCTGTGCAGTCAGAAAGGGGGGGGGTTTGGTTGCTGGAAACCTTGTAGGCAACGTCAAAAGTCCATCATGGATCAGCCTGCTGAGCCTGCCATCTCCACAGGAAAGCCTCGTGGTTCTATATGGAGGGATCTTACAGTTAAGCTTGATTTAAGACGAAGAGGACGTATAATTCCTCCCCCACCCACTTTGAGCTATCGGGAGCTAAAATGTCTCTCGCAAGCCACTGTCAAGCTCTGAGAAGTCTCTCCCCGGCCTGGGGAGAAGTTGGCTAAGAGCAGACTCTGATCTCATGCTGAGTGGCTGGTGCTCTGGTCTCACTGACTCATTTCGGGCTGAGAGGAGCTGGAAGTCACGCTGGCTTCCAGGTCCTGAGAGAAAGAAGTGAATGGGCTGTCACATTGATAGCAAGTCCCAGCACCCATAGTTAATCACTTGAACTTTACTATTACAAAACCTTCTTAGTTGGAAGAGTGGGAGGGGACCTTTTCTTTGCACCAGTCATGCCCATGCTATGTGTTTGTAGCTGTTAACGGCAACTGTTTCTATATTGGGATTCATTAACTGTTCTGCCTATGAATGTACTTCGTGGCAGTATGAATGGAAGGCCTACGAAGCTTAAACTTAGTGTGAGGTGTGTATTCAGTTCTGTCACTAGGACTTGAGCAGTTCTGTTTTAGGTAACCTAGTCTTCCCTTGAAGAGAAATGCGTTTAATCAGAGCCAGTCTCATGATTAGCTTCAGACTAAGGCATAATGAAGTTTGAACTCCTCTTATTGTGTTAGCAGAACTAAATGTTTCCCTCAATGTCCAGAACATAAGCCTCCAGGTTTCTAGGGCAAAGTGTTACTGCAGAGAAAATCAATTGGACAAGCATCAAGTTCTCAGCACAAAAGAACAGTAAGTTTTGTAGCTCCTAGCTCAGTGATGCTGTTTAGGATTTTCTTTAAAAGTCTTTTCTGCTGTTGCCTTTAGTATTTTCTAAAGCTCAATGTAGCAGTAGCCATTAGGGCTAATTCCCAGTTGGGCTCCAAAGGTTCTTGAAGTGCACCTGCTTTTGTGCTTTGAAGCTCCATGGGTCTGATTAGAAGGAAAGTAACTTGGAGATTGGGCTAGATGTCAGGAGAAACCCTCCTCTGGGTTTCTTGATGTGTAGCTACTTGGTACCAAATGCTGCAACAAGATGGCAGGTATGAAGAGACTCCTACATTTGAGTTGTTCTTCCCTTGTAGAACTTGCTGGGAGTCTTGCAAGGTGATGGAGAAGGGTGGACAGTGATAGAAACCATGATTTGTAAGGAGTGGATGCTTTTCTTCCTCTGAGTTTGGGTCCTGTTGTGTTGTGAATGAGCCACAGAATGGTTTGGGTTGGAAGGGATCTCAAAGATCATCATTCCAACCTACCATGGGCAGGGATATGTCCCACCAGACCAGACTGTTCAACTCTGCAATGCTTCTTCAACACTAGAAGCATTCCAGATGCCTTCTGTCTTATCCAAGGTCCCACTCTTTGTTGTTGTATCTTCTCCTCTTCCTCACTTGGTGTCACTTGGGAAGCTTGGCAGCACTGCTCAGAGTTAGCCAGCCTTCTGTGTGTGCTTGGTAAGCAAACCCCATCTATTACACCTTTCTTCCAACACCATTAAATAGGTGGAGTTACTGTGAGAAAGTGTTTGAGAGCTCCCAAAGACCTTGTTTTACACAGTGGTCTGGTGGTGAGTTTCTGATGACTTTGTAGTTCAGAAGCAACAACAGCTAAACATGTTGAGTATACAGTGGACAACGAGTTATCAGTAGCTTTATACCTACTGTGTGATTTTACAAACCACAAAAGGCCTTTAGACACTGTATCTTGGATTGTATTCATCAACTTGGTTCCTAAATTCTGAGAAAACAGCAAAGTTTTGCTTCTTGTGAGGATGTAACAGTCAAAAAAACCCTCAAGCCTATATTGAGTACTTCTGGGTTTTCAGTGTTGTTAAGTAGGGAGTTTATAGACTACAACTGATAAACTAGTGCTCACTTTGTTATTACATACTGGTAAAATCTTACTTCCCCTTCTTGGGGCACCTGACTTGGTGGTGTTGTGCAGAGAACATCTACAGTGGCTTCAGGTTGTGGTGAACCAGGACTGTTCCCAGCACCTGATCTGAACTGAGGGTCATGATCCCATTCCTAAAACTCTTAATGGGACAGTGTTAGGCAGTTAGATTGTTTATCTTACCAGAGGCTGGGGAAGGTTAAATGGGTTAGTTGAGTCCTCTCTTTCATTTTTGACCTCTTGATTTGAGGCAGATAAGCAAGACTCGTGTTGATGAGGTGCCCACAATAAAAGAGACCAAAGAAAGCTTTAAATCTGCTTTCTCCCTAAGAATCCCATGGGGAAAAGAGCATGTAATGTCAGGGGTTACTCATTCATCACTTGATGCCTGCAAATATCCTGTCCCTCAACATTTACTGGCAGTACCTTTTTTGGCCCTACAAGGGGTTGCAGCACTCCCCCTTTGAGTGTCTCTGCCTCGTCTGATTAATCACCCATGAAGATTAATTACGATTCTAGCTTTTCTCGTGAGGGTAGTTCACGAGATGTCTTAATATGGACTCCTTTCTTTTTTTTCTGACAGGAAATGGCATCAGTGCCTCTAGAGGAAACTTGTTTCAGTTGCTTTATGTCTAATGTCTGGTCTGAAGTGAAATCCTCCCTCGCAGGGCTCGCTGGAGTCTCTGGGTGGGGTGAAAAAGGGCTGATGAACTGGAAATGAATGATTTGGGAACCTCCAAGTTCTGCTTCTGGTGAAGCTGGGGCACAGGGGGAGCAGATCCTTTCTCCGCTGTTCCAATGACACTCTCTGCAGTGAAACCCCTCTGGAAGAGGTAGCTCTGGCCCCACTCCAGGGTATAAAGGAAGCTGACTAAAAGCTTCCTCTAGCTATGTCATCTCCTGGACTCTTTCCTGGCTTGGTGCAGCTCAAACAACCTTATTTGGCTGACTTTTTTTTTTTTTTCTTTCCCTTCCTCCCCCCCCTTCTGTGCAGCGAGAGGGCCTCACAGAATTTGCACAATAAAGCTGTTATCTCTGCTTAATCGCTGCTCTGAGGACTACAATGGGGTCTGCTTGAAAAAATACTTCCAAGATCTCAACACTAACTCTTGGGGGTTTGTCTTCCCCCTCCCAGTGTCTTGTTTGTCTAGCAGCTGAATGATTACACTGGAAATCACCATTCCCTCTGTGTGGAGTCTCTCTGCTGGTGAGGACACACCATTGGAAAAGAGGAAATCCCTCCCTGCCCAGGAATTATCCGGGGCAATTAACCGATGTAAATGAAGAGCATTAGTAAGCAGCCAGTTAATTGCTTGCTTTTTCCCTGGGGGTGTTTGGGAACAGCAGGAATTTGCATAGTGCAGGCAGTGATAGTGCATCAAAGGAGTTTGTTTTTAACCCCATCTGAGACTTCTCCAAAGCAGGCTGAAGTCTGTAGGTTCATGGAAGGCGACTCTTTTGGGTAAACCTCTTTCTGACACTTCCGTGGCCGTTTCTAGGTGGAGCATTCAAGTGTTTTTGGAAGCTGTGGTCATACCCCCCACCCCTCCCCTTCTGACTCCAGTAGCTACTGCTGACTTACTGTAATGTTTAAAAGATTGTGGAGCAAAAACTTGGCAGGGATGTAGGAAGAGAGAGTGACTAGCAGGCTGGGCGGTTAGAAAACCACAGGATCAGCTGCTGCTGCTGCTGTTTGAAGATTTATTTCTACCCCCATACACAAGAATGCAGACTTTTGATTGGTGGGAGACAATTATGGCTGCAGCAACTATGGGTACATGGGGAGGTGTTTCTTCTTCCTTCCTGTGCTGCTATGAAAGGGTCTGAGTGGTCTCCCAGTGGAGTACTGGGACAGGCAGAAATCCCTGCCCTTTGTGTTGAACCTGGATTATATAGGGAGAAAATTCAAGAGATCGTTAATGGTAGGACTTACAGAATCATAGAGTTGGAAGAGTCCTTCAAAAACCATCCAGTCCAAGCCCCCTGCAGAGAGCAGGGGCATCCTACACTAGATTAAGTTGCTCAGATCTTCAGCAAGCCTGGCCTTGGGTTTCCCCAAGGATGGGACCTCTCTGGGCAGCCTGGGCCAGTGCCTCACCACTCTCATGGTGAAGAACTTCTTCCTGATGTCTCACCTAACCCTGCCCTGTTCTAGTTACAAACCATTGCCCCTCATGCCCTGGCAAACAGCCCTTCCCCAGTTTTCCTGTACCCCTTCAAGGCACTGGGAAGACAATATGAGGTCACCCCGGACCCCACTCTTCTGCAAAATGCCTTTTTCTTTTCCTAGTTGCTCTATCTTCTCTGCAGCTAAAGTTTTTTTAAGGAGCTTTTTCAAAAGTGGGAACTTTGCATGAAGGAATGATGTCCAGCTCATCCCATTTCAGGCTAATAAACTGGAATGTTTGTGTTAGATTTCTCACCCTTTGGTTACTGCTGATTGATGAAATACCTACAGACAAAGGGACCAGGATGCCTTTAAAGGATGAATGAATGAATGAAAGAATTCGGAATCTGATCTGCTCTGTAGAGCAACAACACTGGGATGTCAGACTGGGTGGGGGAAGAGGCAGATTCCTGTTTCTGCCAACAGTGATTCTGTGTAGGGGAAATAAAAAATTTAGGAAGAAATGGGAATGAGGTTGGCTAAAGCAGTGAGTGAGAGCATGATCCAGACTGATCTATATTCTTTTACCACTTTCCAGCACTATTGATTGATTTGTTTTTAGGAGAACAGACTTCACTCTCCTGGAATAGTGCAAAACCTAGGATTCTTTTTTCATTTTAAGTCCATGTCAGTGATTCTTTCCTGCAGCATCTTGGAGAAGTTCTGCAATTATGTGCCTCCCTGTGTTCTCCAGGTATCTTCTTTTTAAAGGAAAATACCACTTTCTGCAGCCACCAGCCATTCTTTTCTGTCTGTGTATCAGATTTGTCCTCTTCTGGCTAAGCCTTTATGACTCACAACCTTTTCTTTCTCTCTGCGTTTGGAGACCCAGTTACACATGGAAGTGACTAAGCACAGAAAAATCTGCTATCAAAGTTCAATCAATCAATTTAATAAATAAATGTATTTGGTTTTTTATAGCACAGGCTAATAAAGCATGGAATTCTGGGTTAAACCTTTCCTTGCTGTGATTTTTTAAACTGTGCTGAACTTGATTGTCTCATATTAGTTCTGTGCTTGGTTACAGTGCAAGAAAATGAAGTAACAGATTATTAGAGTCAGATATCAGGGATCTCTATACCTTGGAAGTGTGACCTGTTGTTCTTAACCTCTCTAAGAATAATAAGGTGCAATTTTTTAACCCTCTTAACATACTATTCTGGAATAACAAATTAAAAAGGTAGAGAAAAACACTCATTTAATACACTAAATGGCTTTTCAAGCTGGTTGCTGGAGGGACAAGAGGGTTCTGGTTGCAGATTTGTGTGGTTTTTTGGTTTTGGGTTTTTTTTTTTCTCCATTAAAATCCAAAACTTTGATATAATTCTGAACTTTGTGATCCATAGGATTTGCAAAGTGGCAGCAAATAGCTCTGAAGTCACTCCAAGGTTGTAAGGCAGCTCCACTGCTGACAGATTCCAGCAGTATCAAGTTGCCCAATAAAAAAGGTGATGATACAAAGCCCATACAATGCTTTGTTGTCCAACACATCCTCTTGTTTGTAGTTATAGGTAATAAGTTGTGTGTTAAATAAAAATTTTCATCTGCCAACATGTTGGTTATTGGAAGCATGGATGTAGTTTCAGATATTCTTGCTTTATTAGTGAGTTTCTTCTTGCTTCCATATTCATGTTTAGGATTGTTGGAGTATATTTCTAAAGTTGGGAACTAGAAATTGAAGTTTCTTAGCAATCTTGGTATCCAGAGAGATGTAACCCCATCCACTGCAGCCTTTTGAGCCCTGCTCTTATGTCCAGTTAGTTCTTTACCCACAGCTGGGCAACTGGTCCCTAAGGATGCATTGAAAACCTCAATAATCCACAAGAATTACATCCACCACCTTCTCTTCATCCCCTAGGTGGGTGACCTTATTATCCAAGGTTATTAAATTAGGACTTTTCTCTTTGTGAATTCGGGTGTTTGCTGCCTGAGGGTTGCATTGTCTTTTAAGTGCCTTTCATTAGCACTCAATTACTTAGTTAATCTAGTTAATATCTGACCACTACAACAGACCTTCTAGTAAACATAAGAAAGCAAAATTGCTTGGAAAGCTGGATAGGTTGAAAGAAATTTGCTTTTTCTGTGGCTGGGGCCAATAGAATACTCGGTGTGAAAGGAGTAATGTGAAAGCAAAATCATAACACAGTTTGTTTGTGTATTTTTTGAGTTGATTTAAAAAAAAAAAGTAATTTTTTTACGGATGATGCTACATTATATCACTCATTGTGTTTGAACCTTCCACTAAGTTTTCTCTGACAGCATCTATTGATGGAGACACTGCACAGCATGCACAGCAATATGTTGCTTTTCTAGTTAATGGTTTCTAATTATTTTACTTATCAAATATTAAAAAAGATCAAAAGCTGAAGTATTGATAACACTTTTGCCAACATCTGGTGAATTAATTTGCTTCTCTGTCTATCTGTGTAGTTGGGAAGCTTAAAATCACTTTTTCAAAGGTGGACTTGTTCACTTAATTTCTGTTTTTTGGGGAGATAATGACAGCCCCTCTCCAGATTTTCTGTAGCCCCTGCAGGTACTGGGAGGCCACAGTGAGGTCTCTTTTGGAAGGATGGATCTAAGAGCATACAGGCAGTTGTGTAAAAAAAATTACTTCATTCTCAAAGAGAAAGAGGGACTATTTGGTGCATTAATGTGGATTTTTTGTGAAGATTCATATGCTCTTACTCTTCCTAGTCTTCTGGAGTAGATGGGTGGTGGAGGGTGAGGTGTTTACATGCTGAAGGACCCCCAGGCTTGGATCAAAGTTGAATTAATGCCTCCAAGTCCTCTGCTGTTGTTGATTTATGAAAGAAAACTGAAAACATAACAAATCAACCCTACACAGTGGATCTGAATAAGAGCTAAGTTGAATCTCAAGTGGAATATCCTCTCTAGAAGGTTGGTTTGCTCACTCCTTGCATCTGGTTAGTCTAGGAGGTTTGACTGTTTGCTTGCATTAAATTATATTTGCATGTGTGTTGACTTAGGAGATGTACACAGCAGATGGCTATTTCTCCTACTCAGTTGTGTTTCCCAGTTTTGGCTTCCAGCTTTGGGAAAACCACTAAAAATTTGGCTTATCTGTGTATTTGGCTCCACGACATCTCTGTTTGTAGAGGAGTCAACACAGATGTAAATATTGAAACTGCAAATGGTTTAAGGGAATTGCTCCTGCCTTCTTGATACAAGCATTACAAATATTTCAGTGAATTTAGGATGGCTCCTCAATAGCCCCTGTGGCCATAGAGGGTTCCTGAAAATTAAGCTGAGAAAGAACCCCAGAAATCAGCCATGGTTTCTAAGGTGGATTGTTTTCTAAGTTAGAATGTTCAAGGTCTTCTTTTTGTTACAGTGGGGCAGCAGTTCTTGATATAAGATAAACTTGGAAAGTACTGGAACTTCCAAGGTACTGTGTAGGTGCCTGGAAGTTCTTAACCTCCTCTTCCTGGAGTGCAGCAAGCATAAGGATTAAAAACTATTAAAGCCAAACCCTTTATTTAAGGAACACTTAGATGTCATCACGAGTAACTGGGTTTATGTTATCTCTTGTGTTTGCTGGAACAGTGGATTTCTGCAGGATGTCTCTGGTTGTGTCCAGGCAATATTCTAAAACCCTTTTCCACACAAAGCTGGCATGGACTTAAGCTGCAGGAGTCCTGATGCACTGTGTTACTGGTGCATTTGATGAATGCTGCTTCTTAGCCTGCTTCAGAACATGGAGCAGAATGGGAGTAGCCACTGGAAGTCCAAAATTTTATTCTGGCCTTTAAGCTGTGTCTTTGTCTCCCTGTGAAACTGTAGGGACAGATGGAGTCTAACCCAAGTTCACAAGATACAAATTATCACATTCAATTAGCTGCAGCTTTTATTTTAAACAGGCTTTGTGAAAACACCCTGAAAAATTAAAGAATTACCCCGGAGTGACTAAATGTTCCCTTTTATTTTAAAATAAGTAAACCAGCCCTTCAGTGGAAGGCTGCATGATGCATAATGGTGTTTGTTTTTGCATCTGAAAGGGTCCAAGTGACACTTTCTGCTCTGTCTTGCTTTTTCCTGATCTACAGAATGTTTGACAGTTACCTGCCCATAGCCTTGTGCATGGACCTGTATTTAGAAGGAAAACATCAATAGGCATTTTACTTGAACACAGGGGACTTGGTGATGTCTTTGTGCACGCTTTTAGGTCTCATGTGACAGCTGGAGCTTATCTGACATTTTTTTCAAACAGCCCATCTTAAAAGAATGTATTTCAAGAGGTGTACGAATGTGAACTCAAGAGTGTGTGTTTAATTGCAGCCTTCAATATGGACTAGATCAGCTTGGGTGCATGATGAAGAGCTTTGATGGTTTGCTATGAAGGTTTGCTCCCATCTGTTTGCTCCTTCCTTACACTGCCTGGGATAATCCAGCTCAGTAGAACATATGTTCTGCTTCAAATTGGGTTAATGGCACAAAGCTTGATGAGGAATCTCACCAGAGTTGTGCATCTGAGCTGTGAGTGTAAAGCAGGAGTGCCTGGGAGCAAGGAATAAAAGAATAATTCAATATCTTGGTGTATATTGTCTCAAAAAAGCCATTTTACCATCACTCCCCCTGTAATCTGCCCCTGTCTAATGAATCATAGCATCATAGAATGGTTTGGGTTGGAAGGGACCTTAAAGATCATCTAGTTCCAGCCCTAATTCAGGTTGCTCAATGCCTCATCCAGCCTGGCCTTAAACATCTCCAGGGAGGGAGCAACAAATGGGACCAACAAAATGGTTCTTGGTGGAAAATAAATGACAGATGAGTTATTCTCTCAGCCTGATTCATTCTTTGGGTCCTGCCTTGTGCTGTAGCCATGGAGTGCCTTAATACAAACCCAAAGAAGGCAGCTGGGAGGGTGCTGGCTGTTTTGGGATGGTTTGTGGTGATGGGGACCGCACCCTGGGTGAGCTGACACTGCTCTCTGTGGCTCCCCAACATGTCCCTGCCCACTGGACATGGGTTCTACTGGTGTCTTACTGGTGTGGCAGCTCTCCTCTGTATTAGGAAAGCTCAATTGCTTGAACTAGATGGAGCTTAAAATAACAAAAAGGTACTTCAGCACTCACAACTCTCTTTATAAACTATGTACAGTCCCAACAGAACTATTTGAGAACTAAAAATAGTCTGGTGGTGAGGAAAGCAAATGTGGGTGGGGAAGCTGAATATTCAAAAGGAGTGTAAAAACTGGGCTGTTTCAGGGAAATCCTGCCTGCTGGGGAACTGTGACCTAAAGAGATAATGAAAAAGCAGCCAGCCTCAATGAGACCCTGTTCCCAAAGGAAGTTGCAGGATTTGTCTTTGCACGCTGGAAAATGATAAAAGTGAAGAGAAAAAAAAAAAATTTAAAAAAAATCACAGGATGATGAAACAGCTTTACCTCAATGCTTGACTCTGCCTGCAGTTAAATTTGGAGGAATGGCTCATAGTCTGGGCAGTCAGATCCCACAGTAAGGCTGTGTTCTAGCTCCTAGAAGTCTGGCTATTGTTCAGATATTCAGTGAGGGCTGTGAGCTGGCCAAGAACTTGATGTGCCCCACCCAGGCAGAGCTTGGGACGTCTGAAACAGTCAGCCTTGTGTTCAGCTGCCCCTCTCCTTCCCTGGGAGCCAAAATGGGAGGTAGCTATTGGTTGAAGAATGGAGAAGAATCATAGAATAGGAAGAGACCTTCAGATATCATCTGGTCCTGCAGTGAGCAGGGAGCAACCTGGTCTAGTGGGAGGTGTCCCTGCCCATGGCAGTGGGAGTTGGAACTAGATGATCTTTAAGGTCTCCCCCAACCCAAACCACTCAATGATTGTATCCTGCACTAGATGAGGTTGTTCAGAGCCTCAGCTATGAGTCTTGAAGCATTCAAAACATGCTTCTGCCATGTTCATCCACACATGAGAATCCTTGGGAAGGAAGTGTTGAGCCCCAGGAGTTACCTTCTTGCTGCTTTCCCTATGGAAAAGCTCTTGAATGATAAGCAGGACATCTGAGCATAGCTTTTTAGGACTTACATATCCTTAGTACCAAGACACCTCTGAGCCAGTTCTTAACTTGCAGGTGCATTTAGACACCTTCGTGTAGGGAATGAGTGTTTAGTCTATTAGCACATGAACCTCAAGTGCTTACTGTACAACAGCTCACACTTTGTCTTGTTAGCATCCTGTCTTGATCTTGTTTTGAGCCCCTTCCAGCAAAATAGCTGCTTGTAGTGTTGGCAGGCATCCACTGGATGCTAGGTTTGGAAAGCTTATTGGCTGTCTGGAACTATGTCTTGGCTACCAGGCTTGTCTGCTTAACCCCTTGAACTGGGGCTTTGCAGCTGTTAAACGGTAATGGGAAATACCCTGCCTTGAAAAGGAAGTTGGGGAGGGAAGAACTAGATGAAGGCAAGTTTTAGGAAGAAGTTCTTCCCCATGAGGGTGGTGAGAACTAGAAGGGGTTGCCCAGAGAGGTGGTGGAGGCCCCATCCCTGGAGACATCCAAGGCCAGGCTTGCTGAGGCTCTGAGCAGCCTGATGCAGTGAGTAGGGACATCCTGCACTACAGAGGGTTGGACTCTATGAGCTTTGAAGGTCCCTTCCAACTCTGTGATTCTAAGTTTAGGGGGTGGGTGAAAAGCCGTCCTCTAAAAACCTTCTCAGAAAATACATTCAGTGATGGTGGGGAATGTTTTAACTTTCTCTGGCTGATGTGTATGATTAAAGGGTGAGGGGCACAAATATTTACTTGTTTGTAACCTGTGAATGGAAATGCTGTGGAGGGGAAGGCAGTAGCTGTGAGGAATGTCGCCCGTGGCACTGCTGGCATTTCCAGCACGCCCACTGCCCTGCTGACTGCCTTTTGACTTGAAGAGCTTTAGCAAGGGATGTGGTTAAGCTCCAACATGTGCACTACAACTGCCAGCCCTGCTATTAGCATGTGGAGGCTGTAATAATGCTGTTCTCCAGAGAATAACACACTCAAGCAGGGGCAAAACGACTGGATGTTCAAAACAAAAGTGAAAAAATAAAATCTCAAAGTTGCCCAGAGTGTAGAAGTTGAATGATGGCAACTCTATAGGGCTAGATTTTTTGCTTTTGGGTTTTACCTCCTGATCCAGATGTTGTGGAAAAGGGATCAGGGC
>VZTY01035454.1:0-17985 GCA_013400935.1 Turnix velox | reverse complement strand
ATTATATAATTATTATAAGGGCTTCTTCAGACTAGCTCTGAAGACATGGCAAGTGTCAACATAAATGGCTTGGAACAGCTACAGGAAAGCAAAAGGAGGTGAATGAGCAAACTCTTTATGAGAAAGGAAATGGCAAAATTAGAGGAATTGATCCATTGCACAAGGGTATAAATTGTGTAATAAAGGGCATAAAAGTATCTGGACTTGGCTGTAAATTTGGGGATCCACCCCTGACTTCATTTGCTGGCTCAGGAATTTCCACTTGCACCTCCTTCTGTCAAACTGAAACTTCTTCTCCCTCTGGAGAGGGTGAGAAGCTGCTGGCAGCCAGGGTGTTGAAACACCACTGGTAGGATGTGACTACTCACTATCTTCTTGATTGAAAAGGAAGGAATTCTATTCAAGTAGCTTAAACTTGGAAATATGTCATTAATGTTAGAGGGTAGGGGAATTCCCCATCTCCTTTTCTTTTTAGTTTTTCCTTTTTTTTTTTTTTAATTGTTTTGAATGAATAACTTTGTTGTAATCTTCTTATGGAGTGCAACTTCTATTCCTGAAAAAGTTGCTCTGCCCAAATCACTAATTCAATTGGGTAAATTGTGCTTCCAGAGTTTAGAAATGCTGAGTCCTCCAGTCTATTAATAAGAGTTGGCACAGCCCTGGCTTTGTGTGGCTCTGAATTATGGCATTACCAGTGTGTGCTCGCTGGTACCAACCAAAGAAGGCATCTCTGGAACCTTTGGAACAGTAATTATGGGAAAATTGAAAAGTTGAAGCAGGATGGGTAAGCTCAGACCCCCTAAAAGTAAGGCTACAAATGTCATGAGAAACATGCAAATGAGATTTTTGAAGCCCTCTGGTTTGAAGAAGGCTGCTTTTTAAATTTTTAAGATTGATTTTATTTTCTCTTTTGAGATAAATGTCCTTGGGGGTAAAATGTTTATCTATCACTTGAGGGGGTGGGAAAAAGGAACCCTCCCTTTATATAAGGATGGTTGAGGTAGACTCCTTGACTAGATAGGATTAAGTCATCTCTGGACTAAGGGATGTGTCCTGTAAGGAGGATCTTCTCTTTTTACTCTGTATTTAGGTTCCTGTGAACACTAAGTTATAAAGGGAGATTTCAACATTGAGCTATGTGTGGCTTCTCACACTCAGGCTTGAGAATCAGAAAAGACCTGCTTTGTTGCACTTCTCTCATTATTTTTTTTCCCCAATAGCAGCAAATGTCTAAAACTGATGTTTTCATGGGAACGTTCCTGTTTACCATGGAAGAATTTTATTTTCCTTATCACTGGGAGATGAGCAGTCCAAATTCATCTCAAAATAGTCTCTTGTGTTAACAGCCAAACAAATACACATTTGGAGCTCTGATTACCACAGTGTGACTAAGTTTATATTAGGATAAATCACTTGGTTTCCTTTATGAAACTGACTGCTTCAGCCTTGTATTTTGTACCAGATTTTTCAGGACACTTCAGGGTAGAGCAGTGGCTGAAGGACTCGGCACATAGATCTAGTGGTTGTGGACCAGGATTTGGATCACACTTGAGATCTCTAGGTCCTCATGCCACCTCCTCATATTCTGATCTAGAGCTCAGTGTTCCATAGCTTGTTAGAGGTATGATCTCTATCCTTCTGCCAGGTGGGGGTGAGGCCAGAAAAATACCTGTTGCTTGAACTTAATAAGTGAATTTTCTTTCAGTGGTTCCACCCTACAGTTCTTGATGTCCTTGTCAAAACTGGACTCAAAAAACAGTGCTTAAGCCCCTTAATTGGGATGGGAACATCCAATTTCTTGTTCCTGGCTGCTCTCAGAAGCCTGGCCTCTCTTTTAATTTACTTTTATTATAGGTACCAAGTGAAACTTCCCTGAGCAGATGATACTGAGCTGTGGAATTCAACATAACACTGGATGAAACTCTGAGCTTGGTGTAACCCTGCCATTTACTCCTGAGTCTGCCTGTTGGAGGTGGCATTTTTTGTGCTCTAATGACAGCTGTGTGTCTTGTCCATGCAAAATAGACTGAAGCATGTAATATTGAGCTGGTTTTAAATGGTGGTTGGGTACACAAGGTAATTAAACACATCAGAAAGTCAGTAAGATCCTTGGGCATCTCAGTACCATCATAAGTTTGATCCACAGTCTGTGGGTGACTGTCCTGTGTTGCATCTTACTAAACAGCAGACAGTTGGGGTGTTGCTGAAAGGTACAGTCAACTCTGTAGCTTTGGCTTGGTCAGAAATGACATTAAAAATAGCCCCAACTGAGTAACTGACAAATTCTGCAAAATGAGCTTAGATGTTGTGCAAAGAGAACATGGGATTGGAAAGTGGAATTAAATTTGGTGGGGTTTTTTTCCCCCCTCTCATAACAATCAAGGAGGTGGGATGTATCTGGTAAGATGTTTTCAGATAATGATCTTTGCTTGTATCTGTTTTCAGCCTCTGCATGAGATGACTAAAAGATGTATGTGCAAAGAGGCTGAGTTTTTCTCTAGCATCTGATCTTTGCCTTTGGGCTCAGCCCTAAATCCATTAGGGATTATTTAAAGGGTGAGTTCCTGCTACAGGCTGTAGTTAGGTACCAAAGGAAAGCCAAGTCATAATGGGTGCCCACAAGGGAGATGTTACAATATTGTTTATAGCACCTAAGTCATGCTTCTGATGATTGGAAGCAAGTGTGTCAATGGTGGGCAAATTTCCTCTTCTGCTATATTTTATGGGACTTTATCCAAGTTGCTGTACTGGGGTAGAATAAATAATCTTCCTTGGCTTTGGCCCCCTCCCCATGGTTCCAGTCTAATAAGGAGTGCCATCTCCCCAACACAGCAAGGAGGAAGGTGCTGGAGAGGTCTGGGAAGCTTCTAGAGGGTCGATGCTCTCTCTGGGGGCTGCTGTGTGGCACTAGGGCTGGTGCCTGGGATGTGCCTGTTGCTGTTGTGTTCCCTGATGAGCTTAGGGCTATGAAAAGGCCCTTTAAGGCTGCTGGAAGGGGGCTTGGTTTAATTAAGCATAATCCCTTTAGAAATTGCAAGCACTTTCACATGACCCCATTCCAGCCTTCCCCCCTGACACAGAGGACCCCAGGCTTGTCGGGCAGAACCCAGGGCACTGGGGAAGGAGCCAGATGTCTGTGAGTATCACTGGTGCTGCAGGTGGAGGGGGGGAGATTTCTTCAGGTGTTCTTCACAAGCTGGATGGAGCATGATGCCCTGGTAGACTCTGTGGATTGGCCTCTGGCTCCTGTCCTCTCTACCCCATTCCAGCCGCAGTGAAGTAGAGCCCTGGGGAGCATGTGTCCTTTAGAAAGCACCCATGTTGGGAATGTTCCTGGGTAACAATTCTCATTATACTTCCTATTCTGTTGCTCATCTTGCTGAAAGACAAAACTGGGAAGGTTTTTAGGTTGCTCAAGTGCCTCAGGAGATCTTGAGTTTGGAGTTCATGAAACTCCAGCTGGATTTGGTGTGTTTCTTTTGGTAGAACTGTTGAGTGGTTGCATGGCTGAACAAGGCACTGAGCAACCTGATCTAGAGAGAGGTGTCTCTGCCTATGGCAGGGGGGTTGGAACAGGATGATTTTTAAGATTCCTTCCAATCCAAACTATTCTATGGTGCTTGTCTAGAGTCTTTAACTGGGCCACCTTAGTGCCCTTTGGTGTAGATGGTCTACAAAGGATGGCCTGGAATTTCTTTTTCACTGAGCTTAACATTCAAATGAGCAATAAAGCAGGACTCTTCCTGATGCCATTTTCTCTGCTATTTATGGAATCCCCAATAGTCCCAGGTGGCTCAAAGCTGGGAAGGATGAATATGTGAAGCTTGAAGCCTCCAGACCCAGCGGGTATGAATTTCCTGGCATTCAGGAAATCCAGGGAGGAAAGGAGCTTTAGCTGAGGGTCAGGGTTTTGTAGAGCTTGATGCTCTGTTGTGCTGACTCTACCTATTATTCTGACACGAATTTCCTAGTGCTCTGTTCCTGTCTTCAGTTTTTTCGACAAATAGTTCTCTGTTCCAGCCCTTGTGCTGCTGGAGCTGCTGGGACATTAGTACAAGTAGCACATCCGTTACTTACTTTGACAGTATCAGTCTTTCCTGTTTGTCCTTCCCCATGCAGCTACACATTTTCATCTTAGGAAGCTGTTATAGTAATAGTTACTAGAAGGTCTCACTCAGAAATCTGGAAGATAAGTGCTATTTATCAGTAAAACTTACTGGGAATCTTGAGCAGTAAAGATAAAAGGTCAATATTAAAACTTCTGAGATGATGCTAGAAATACTTGGTGCCACTGTCACTAAATCAATCTCCTGCCATTTCATGAAGACCATGGAAGGAGGGTGATGGTGCCCTGAGGCTTGTGGCTATCAAAATTAGCTTTCTTTTGGTTGGAGCTGCTCTGAGGGCTGGGACAATGTCTCTTCTTCCATGCAGGAGCTTCTTTCCCTCACCACAACACTGTCCTTGGCAGCAGGAAGCTGTGTAATACTCTCTGGTAGTGACAGTCTTTCTGCTGGTAGAACAATGGCAATTCCTCAAATAGAGAAGAGGAAGAGTTGCTAGGTTTCTAGCTCTTTCCTGTGTCTGTTATGAAATGAATCAGTTAAATATGGTCTTTTTTTTATTTTTTGCTTCTGTGTTTTCTAGCTTGGTGGGTGTAAATTTGCCTGTTGAAATGTGGCACTTCAAATTTTCATGTAGTTTTCAAGCCAGCCTCCTCTGGAAGCTTTTCATATAAGTTGAAAGCTGTTTGTATGCAAGAAATTATATTAAATTATGTTGGAAAGGCAAAAGGAAGCTATTTAGAGGCCACCAACTAGGGTAAAACTGCTAGCTTTAAGATCTAAGCAGAATTTAGAGGGTTGCAGACTCTTCCCTTGTGTCAAGTGTATCATAAAGACCACAATGAAAAAAAAATTGAGTTGCTTTAAATAGAATTTGATTATAAATTATTGTGTTAGGATAATAATTTTGGTAAATCTGTTGATGATTAAACCCAGTAAATCCTCTAAAAATCCTTAGGAGTGTTGAAAGTTGAAGACAGATGTTTACTAACAGTAAATTTTTGAAAAGGATTGTAATTTACTCAGGGATGAGTGGTGCCATTGTGGACCTTGGCAGATGATCATTGGTAGGCAATGTCTTTTTTTTTTTTTTCACTGTCTTTAGTCCTGTTCTTTATATCTATTTTCCCTGTCTGGACTGATGGAGCTGGATGTTCTCAGCACCCCCAGTTGGTTTTTCTCATTGAGGAGCATTTTTCTCTGTAGCCCAAATGCTAAGTGGTTATAGCAGCCCTCAAACCTAGGAAAACCTCAGGAGGTGGCTTAGAAATACAAAGCTTCATGCTGATGAGTCTTGAGGCTTTTCTTAGAACTAGTATTGATGGCAAAACTAGATATTTGGTTTAAAACTGCTGTGGCAGGGTAATTCTCAAGGTGAACAAGAATCTAGATGGGGCTGGATCATGCTGCCCTGCTGGTAGAGCCCTTTCATTGTGTAACCCTTGTGCAACATCTGTGTTGAGCTGTGCTTGGCTGTAAATCATAGAATGATTTGGGTTGGAAGGGACCTTAAAGATCATCTAGTCCCAACCTGCCATGGCAGGAACACTCCCACTAGACCAGGTTGCTCAAATGTCTTATTAAAAGTGATTTTGCTTAAAAGTGTGGCTTTAAATGAGTGAGGAGGATGAAGAACCTGGTACCTTGTTGTCAGGTAGAGCTTATAACACTGTGGATCTCTTCATAATCTGGTCTGCAGAAGGTCAATGAGACCTCCTTGCCTATGGTGAGGGTGTCTTTCCCATGGTGCTTATATTTTTTTTGGGCATTTTTACATCCTAGAAGAACCACCCTACCAGTATGAGGAGACTTAAAATCATAGAATGGTTTGCGTTGGAAGGGACCTTAAAGATCATCTAGTTCCAATACTCCTTCAAAACCCTTGCTGAAGCTGCATCTGCTATGAAGTGTTGTCAGGTCTCTGCTAACTAGGAAGGGAGGGTGGTGCTTCCTTCCCACCCACCAGTAGAAACGTTGCTAAGTTTTTCTAGTTCACAAAAATTAGCTTTAAAAGTGGGTTAATTTCTGGGAGGATGGGAAACCTTTTTTCTGTGTTGTTTCCCCACCATTTGTGCTTAAAGCACAGTTTTACAGCAAACTTGTCAACCAAGTATTATGTTACTATGAAACTAAGTGGTTAAAATGTCACCAGCACATCCTGGGACATGTCCCCTGCCCAGTTTGCTGACAGTTAAGAGCAGTTTGATGTTGAAGGTGTTAAAACTCTGCTGGGCTGAGGGAAGCCAGCACTGCCGGGGTGTGGTTCTCTAAAGCTCAAGCCTGTTTCCTGTGGTATCTGAGCTCATGCTGTCTTCTAAAATAGCAAGTTGCAAGTGCAGGACCCCCATTCAAGACTTTGCTGCTCCTAAACTTCATCTTTGGCAGGAAAAGGATTTATCTCTTCCCATTGAATGTACTCAGAGAATCACAGAATGTCAGGGATTGGAAGGGACCTCTAGAGATCATCTAGTCCAATCCCCCCTGCCAGAGCAGGAACACCTAGAGCAGGCTGGTCAGATGGCTTAAGTGATAAAAAATGAAAGAATTTCCCTGGTTTCAGCTTAGCACCTTATTTTGTGAGCCTTAAATATAAGTATTGTGCATGAGTTATGAAGAGACTTATAATCATAGAATAGTTTGGGTTGGAAGGGACTTTCAAGATAATCTAGTTCCAACCCCCCTTCCATGGGCAGGGACACCTCCCACTACACCAGGTTGCTCAGTGCCTCATCCAGCCTGGCCTTAAACACCTCCAGGCCTTACTGTAACAACTTTTATTTTGAATTTTCAAACCTCATTTGCTCAGAATTGGCTTAAAATCTCTAAGGCACAGATTGCAAAGAGATGCCCCAGATGCTTCATTGCTGTTTTCTGGTTGTTTCTCTGAGCTCATGTGCTTCAGCAATCCATCACTTATGCAGGTGATATATCAGATAAGAATGAATACTGTGTTCTATCCTTTAACAGGGGAGCAAAAAGACTGTTTTTTCTCTCATGGTAGCTGGTACATTATAGGTGAACAGGAAAGACTTTAAAAACACACCAAAACTAACATGTTGTTTTAATGTAACCCCTCTTAGACATGAATTCACTGCTGTCCTTAGTAGGTGTGTTGGTAGAGGAGACTGCTTTCAAAGATGTTTTTGGGACCACTCATCCCAGATNTTGCAAAGAGATGCCCCAGATGCTCTTTCTGGTAGAGGAGACAGCTTTCAAGTATAAGAGGCAAAGCAGAGCACTGGGAAGCTGTCTGATTTTCCTCAACAAGGACTGGAGGAGAAGAATTTTGGGAAGATATAACAAGAGAGCTCAACTTCATGCCATTAAAATCTGTTCATTTTAAACACTGTTTGATTGTTTGCAAGTTCAGGTTGCTTGCTCTTTCCTTGCTGCTTCTGTGGGATGTTTTTTCCCCTCACTTGGATTTCATTGTGTCAGAAGATTCAGAGGATTTCAAAACCAACTGATTTCCTTGTCCTTGGTATCTTTGCTCCAGTAATGTCTACATAGCATCCCTTATGCATGCATCAACTGCAGCCCAGCTGTGCAGTGTTGACCCTTTAACAATATTCTTAATTTTTTAGCTAAATTTAGAACAAGAGAACCTTTAGGTTCATCACAAGGGGATATGAAGCACAAAGCACTGGTGGGCTTCAGCATGCACTGGATGTAGTGATTTCTTTTGGCTTTGATTTAGGTTTAACTAGCAGAGCACTTCTTGCTTATGGAAAAATAACTAACCCTGGTTGTAGTCCTCCTGTGATCATATCAGCAAAGGGTGGTTCCTTGAATATTTCTCTGCTTACTTGAGCTTTTTTGGTCTCCAGTGTCATGTGGTTATTAGCTTATAGTCTAAAGGCAAGTTTGAGTTATTTTTACTAAAACTGGTCACAACATAATTCCTTCCCCCTCCCCCCCCCAGCTCTCAGCCCTGGAAGGCTGGTGGAGTGTGCTAAGAGGATTGATTACACTAAAGAGCAAATAAATTAAGATTTGTTGTTGTGGGGTAAATGGCTGCTGGCAAGAAGAACTTTGAATGCAAGGGCTGCATGCTGGTTGTTTGGTGCACTGAAGATCTCATCTGTATAAATTCAAGTTTTGAACTTTTGGCTGTGATGGAAAAGCGTTAAATCAGTTTGATCTGAGATGTCTGCAGGTTTTTGTTTGTGAATTGTGAAATGCCTTTACCTTTTTCAGTTGGTAGGTGTGCAAATAGCCAGCTGGTTGGACTTGAAGGCTTTACTTTGGTCAGAAGGAAAGGCTTTTGGGGAGAAGTATTCCATAGGTACCTATGAATCTACACAGTGTTTTCCAGTAATAATCAGGAGTTGCGAGTGAAATTGGTAATGGTCTACACTAAATCTCTTGGGTGAAATGCCTTTGCTGATTAACTTAAAATTACAGGGAAGGGACCTTCAAAAACCTTCTAGTCCAACCCCATGCAGTGAGCAGGGACATCTTGCACTAGATCAGGTAGCTCAGAGCCTCAGCAAGTCTGGCTTTGGATGTTTTCAGGGATGGAGTCTCCACCACCATCTGGGAAACCTACTTTGTGAAGTGTCTGCACATACTAATGAATATATTAGTTCATTGGACATCTTTTTTGCCTTGGCGGCTTTGGATGTTTTCGTCCCATAAGATCATCCTTGTCCCATCTGCTTTGAATCCACAGTCCTTGGTTGTGCCTTCTAAATTTCTCCAAATATCCATGGAGGCTGAAACAGTACAGTTGGTTTGCACTGATCTTCTATAGCAGGCTGTGTTGTTAATGCTTCTAGTAGCTTCTTTGACATTCATCCTTCCCAATGGAAGGGTTGGATGTCTGGTTGTGTGTCCCAAGGTCTGGAACATCTCTGCTTTTGTGAAAGCCACCAGAGTGTTTTACATGAATATTTCAACCATGAATGGCTCTTGCATGTGTCAGTGTCTAGATGAGCATGTGAGAAGGAACAAACAGGATGAACTTCCAGACTGTGAGACAAGGAAGTTACAATTCTACAGGGAAGCTGGCAGTGAAGTTCCTAGAGGCTTGGGAGCTGGTCCCTGGCTGTGGGGCAGATATTGGTCTTCATTATTGGGTTGTGTTGTTTAGAGGATAATGTTGTAATGATACATTTTCTATCTTCCAGATCAGTGTGCGTGTCACCACCATGGATGCTGAGCTGGAGTTTGCCATCCAGCCCAACACTACAGGGAAGCAACTCTTTGATCAGGTAAGTGATGAAGCTGCAGAAGGTCTAAAGTTGATAGAGATGCTGGTATTCTATTAAGGGAGCAGCAAACACCTTCTAAAATTCTTCAAAGATTAGGTGTAACTATGTGTTACAACTTAAAGAAAGCTCAATATGGTAAGAAATGACAAAGCTACTGCATTTTTTTCTAATCTCCAAGAATGTTAGGACCTATTCTTACCTCTAATCAAGTGAAATTGGTGGTGTAGCTTGTACTAATAAGAATTTAGAAAGCAGTAGATGTCTGCAGCCGTAATTTGCAAGACAAAGTCTCAGAAGGGAGGTAGTCAGCTTACTTGCAGGCATCATGTGATTGATTTCAAAGAGAGGTTGGCCTCTGGAACAGGAAGGGTTTAGCTGGGTTCCAAGTATTGCTGCAACCCTTAAGTGCAGGTGAAGTGATTTTCTGCTCTCATCAAGCCATGAGAGAAATTTTAAGAGAGGTTATGTACTGTACAGCTGGCTTTGGGTGCTTTCTCCTTTCCCTGCATTCACTAGCTGGGCAGAATTTCCTTCTCCTTTAGCCCAAACAGAAGCAGGGAGGCATGTGCAGCCCAAAAGTTGGAGCAACTGAAGACAGTAGTGGCTGAAACTTGGACAGGCTCCAGTTTCTCCCTCTGTTGTAATCCTGAAGGCCATGTGTTTGCCTCTTGGAGGAGAATCTGAACACTAAAATCATAACTTAAAGAAAAAAAAAAAGAGAATCTTGGACTAATGACAAGATGAAGGAAGTGCCAGACCAGATAATGTCACTCTGGGTGTGGTTGAGTAGTGCAGAGTGTTTTGGGGCCAACACTACATAGGACCCATCTTAATGAAGAGAGAAACTTAAGGCCTGACCCACCTATTTTATTTGGTGCTAGCAAATATAATTTAAAATATCTTTTTAGATGTTCACCCACAAATTACTGCTTTCTCATAGTCAAATGGATGATTCAACAGTAGATATTATATTGCTCTTTGTAGCCTAGCCCTGAAACATGGAGGGAATAGAGTGAGGCTTTGAGAAAGACCATCCTTTGCTAATGGGGAAAGGGGTTTAGGAAAAAATTTAAGCTGCAGTGTAGTTCTTGGCTGTGTGTGTGCCACTACATAGTAGCTCCTATGTATTTTTGCCCTGTGTGGTCTCAAATCTGAGTTTTTGATTGATAGAAGTGAGAGCTGGATTCTCTCCAGAATCCATATGCCCAGTGTGAAACTTCACTGCATTTAATGGAAGCAAATATCACTAGAGCTGGGGTGACAAACCCTAGTTGTACTACAGAAATCTGTAGTATTTTTAATAAACATAGTTTGTTGTTTGGTTTTTTTCTTTTTTAATTTTTTTTTTTTAGTCAGCTCT
This sequence comes from Turnix velox, assembly GCA_013400935.1. Classification (NCBI taxonomy): domain Eukaryota; kingdom Metazoa; phylum Chordata; class Aves; order Charadriiformes; family Turnicidae; genus Turnix; species Turnix velox. The sequence continues at coordinate 7,348 of VZTY01035454.1, read as the reverse complement.
AGATCATCTGCAGCTTTTAATGGGGACTGACATTGTGCTCATGGCAGATTTGGACTTGAGCAGCTTGTCTCTGAGAAGCATCTGGTCATGTTTCCAGTATGGGAACTCTCCATGTCTCAGTAATTGATTTCACTCCTTTGTGTTCTCAAACAGCTGCACGTTCTCCTCCCTACAGTATGTTTCACACAGCACCTGTCTAAACAGAAGTTTTATTGAGGGGTTTTTTTTTCCACATTAAGCATTCTGCAAAGGGAGAGCATTAATGCTGTTGCAGGGCTGAGTTTCTAAGTTGCTAATGTAAATGAGACAGTGTTTACTGCAGCTAAATTGGGTTGTAGGTGGAGTTGGAAGAGGAAATACTGTCATGGGGAAAAAAAAAAGTGTCTGAAGTTAGCTGTTAAATACTTGAGATTTCTTCAAGGTCTGGTGGAAACCATCTCTTCATACTGTATCTATTGCACTCAGTGGAACGAGATTTAAACTGCTTTGTGCTGCTTAGCACACAGATGTCTTTGTGGAGGTGGTGATGTTGGTTCTGATTCTGAAAGAATGTCCTAGAACCTCAGCAGCAGGTCTCCAGGCTTTGGCTAAATGATCCCTCAAACACAACAGTGCAAGGTGGGACCACAACAGGGATGGTGGTAGGAGAACTAACCTTCTACCAGGGCTTGAACATTGTGAGCACTAAGGTGAAGGAGCTGGCAGTAGATGTGGGAATGTTAAAAGTCTTCCACCATCCAAGCTGCCCTTCAATCTAATCTAATTGGCACTTTTCAATTAAGGAAACTAATTGCAAAGGAGGTAGCTATTGGCTCCTGCCACAGTGTCTCATCTTGATGTCTCAATGCATGTACACATCAAACTTTCCTCTGTCCATCCCTTTCATTTTTTTTCAGATAAAAGAGACCTTAGTCAAACTTGCACTTGAGGGAAGCAAGTCCTGCTCAAACACATTATTGATCTTTGCATAATGAATTCATTAATCATCAAAACAAAACATGGGAGCCTCCAGTGAGCTCCCATGGGACAGGGATGGGGCTTTCTATATATTATCATCTGGCTTATAGCCAATATATTTCAAATGGCTGAGCTGTTGATGTGGATTAATCCCTGTAGAGGGACAGTCTGGAGCTGGTGTCCCTGCTGACACCACTGATGGAGACTAAGCTGTCTGACTGTTCACTCTGTCTCACTGTCTGTCCTAAGCTAGTCTTGGGCCCTGTGATGGGGATTGTAAGAACAAAGTTTTATGGCTGTTCATTTTCTAACTCTCCTAGAATTTTCTTCCATGATGCTGGTTCTGAAAAAGGAGCTGCTTTCATCAGTGTTTTTTTTTAATTGTGAGGGAAGGGAGAGTTCCTCTACAGAGCAAACTTAGGGCTTTGCTGTTGCAACACACTGACCTTCTGGTGTGAAACCTTGACTTTTGACTCTTTCACAGAGAAAATTCAAGATGTCCTGCATGTTTTTGCCCTGGAGTGCCCTTTCATTTTGAGCTGTCAGTTCTGAGTTAAGCCAAAAGTAAGCAGCAAGGCTTTGAGCTGCACAGCTTCCTCAGTGCATGCTGCTGGCTCTGCTCACTCACATTTAGGCAGTGTTTGCTTCCACCTGTTGTTCTGTAAGGGTAATTAAATATATTCATTATTCCATACACAATTCTACTCTGAAGAGGATTCAGGAGACTTTTGGAAAGCTTGTGCCTTGGTAGTAACTTCATGAGGAGGAAGAGTTTGACCCTAAATTTCCACAAGTGAATGGGCTTGAAGTAGAAATCTTGCTGTCTCCTCCCTCTTTCCTGTTTATTTAAATTCCAGAGTGTTTTTGTGGTGAAAGAACAATGCAGGTGGCTCAGTGCTTGGTTGGAAATCATCTTCTATCTCAAAGCAGCAGCAGCAATAGCTGCTTCTTGTTCTCTTTGATATCAAACTGGAGTGCAGTTGGATTGGAGACTGGTGTGTAAAATAGAGCTGCTTTGCTTTTTATCTCCTACGTGTGAAAGAAGAGTTTAAAAAAAAAACCCTAAAAACTTTCTCTAGAAAAACAATGTAGCTACTTAATGCTTCAGATAGCTTTGAAGCTGTTTTGTGGGTAAATTTCCTACCTAGATTCATCAGATTTTGGCCTTTTGGGGGTTGAAAGAGTGTTAGACTATACCTTGGAGAGGGTAACTCATGGTTGCTGAAGTGTTCCAAAACTGGTTGGTTGGAAAACTTTAATTGAAGNACTATACCTTGGAGAGGGTAACTCGTGGTTGTTGGAAAACTTTCATGGAAATGCCCTGGTTTAGTAGACACTGCATCTTGAAGGCTCCTCAGGCAGCCTGTGTAGAGCCTGCTCACTAAATCCTCAACTGTTTTGACTTCTGTGGTATGAAAACATACTCCCTCCTTCTTACATCCCCCATGTGCTTCTCAGATGCTTTGTTTCTGATTGCTTCTGACCTTGGATCCTGCTGGCACCTTGTTCTTTCTTTCATTCCACTTCAGAGCCCCAGATTCCTTCTAGTCCCTGGAGAGGAGTCTTGTTCTAGGACTCTGGGGTGGTGAATGCACTCAATGGCTGTTTGATAGACTTTACACCAGGATCTTTTTAACAATGGGTTGTGGTTGTGAAATTGCTCAGTCAGGACTTCCCCAACCTAAAATGAACTCCTAATGGGGAAGTTTCAGAACACATTTGCTTCTCAATGATGTGTTCACTGACCCTCTAGCTGACCTTGTAGCCTTGAAATGCTGAGATTCTAAGTTCATGTGCCCTGCCTTGGTTTTTCTGCTGCAGTGGCTTTAATGGTTTTGGGGAGTACAAATTTATCAGTCTCTTCTTTCATGGTTGCTAAAGCTTACAACACAGGCTGACCAAATCCATCTCAACTTGAGTAACTCCACCTGAGTAGAGCTTTGCCAGATCTCTCATGACCTATAAACTGCCCTTTGTTAGGAGGGAGCCTTTAGATTTGATAAGGTCCTACCTAGAAGTGTTTAAATACATAGAAAACTGATCTGGAGCACTGTGGCAATTTCATGGTAGAAAGCAGCAAGTCTTGGGAGAGTGGCTGATTCCTCCAGCAAAGCCCAGAACTCTTGTTTGTCTAAGGAAGGCTTGTGGCTGAGTGGCATGGAAATGTGTCTCAAGTTTCACAGGAATATGTGGAAACTTGCTGGCTTTTACAAAAGTCCAACCAAAAACCTTAGCTTGTTGCTAAGGAGGTCGATGGCAAACTGAAGCAAACTTAAAAATTCAAAGAAGATTCTGTCAATTAGAACTTTTTGCCTTTGTAGTGCTTTGCCAGGGAAAGAAACATAAACATCAGCCAAATGGAAAGGGAAGGGCTAAATATTTGTGGGTGTAGAGGGAGCCCATCTTAGGTGTTAAGAGAACCTGAAAGATGGATTTGTGCTTTGGGGATGATCAGGCCTTTGACTCAAGAACTAGGTTTGAGTGGAATGTCTTTGCTTGATCCCCTGCAGGATCTACACTTGTTTGCTAGCATGGTGGTGTATTTCCTGGGCTTAGAATGAGAGCAGCCCTCATCTTGATGCTAAAATCTACATTGAAGAGGCTGTTTATTCCTTGAAGTCTGCTGTAGGGACACCACCTGATGGCAAGAATATATTCTGGAGGGAGATGGGTGAGTGCTGAGTGGAAGGAGAGCAGGAAAATGAGGAGTAAGAAGTGAGAGGAAAGTTTATCTGGAAGACCCTGTATTTCTTCTTTGAACAGAAGTGGGGAAAAATAAAAGTACTACATTTTGCTTAGACTGCAGAATGTGAAGAGAGAGTCATCATAAAAGCCTGATTCCCCTGTGCTGGTATTGCTTACAGAGTGAAATAAAGTGGGATTTTAAGCTCATGGGTGCTTTGTCTTGGCTGATCAAGGTACTGTGGGGATGGATTTTAAGCCTTGTCCTGTAGGCTAAGCAAGAGCCAAGGACCAGCTTAATATTCTTCCCTGGCAAGATGAAAAGATGTCACTCTCCAGCCCAGATATTTATAGTGGTCTGTTTTAAAGAGCACTCTGTATTCTCATGACCTTGGTGCCAGCCATTCTCCATCCTCAGCTGCTGCCAGTGTCTTTGGAACATCTTTTTGGAACGTCTCATGGTTGGTCAGGGCTCTGAGAGTTGAACACCCCCAAAAAAAATCATCTCTGAGGTGCCAACTGCCAGCCAGGCTCCTTGCAGCTGTAAAAAGCTGATTCTTCATGCTTTTCCCCTAAATAAATAGAGCTGAATAACCTGCCAAAGCTGAGGTGGGAAAGGGGGACTATCTCCCCTGTCCTTGATTCAGCAGCAGCTTGGGGGTGTGATGTTGTGTGCTGTGCGACCCTTGGTGTCCCTGCCATGGCTTCTGCTGGGGAATAAAAGTCCTTTTGTGCTGATCCTTTCAATTCCTCGCTGGCAGCCTCCTCTCGCATTCCCAGGCACAAGCTGCTGACAAATGGAAGTGAATGGAGCAGACACATGCGGCAGAGGAGGGGGGGAAAGCTTCCAGCCCATTCATATGTTAATACTGTCCAGAACAGAGCTTTTCCTTAGGCTCTAGGACAGCCTTTCTCCCTCCCCTTCCACCAACATGCTGCAAACTCTCGATTCTTCTTCTGCTGAAGCTTGTGATCACCCTACTATGTGATAGGCACCACTTTATCTGCCTTGAATTCCCTTGTGTTTCCAGGGGCTTTGGGGGAGCTCCCCAATTCATAGCTGAGCAGGGAGAGGCCAAACTGTTATGTGGGATGATGTATATGGATGACATGTCCTCACATAGGTTTTTATCTCAGTGTGTGTACTGTTAATGGTATATCTCTGCTGAAAGTTGCCTTTAATAAGGCCAGAACAAATTTCTGATCCAAACCCTAAAGAATCCAACTAGTAACATATTTACAGGGAACCTATATCCTTGGTGCTGTGTCTTGCCAAAGCTGGAGACCACATCAGAAGGAAATCCTTAAGATTCAACAAGATTTCAAAGGAAGCAGATATTTAGGGAGAAATCTTAAAACACAGGGCAGAGCAGTACAAAATTGCCTAAATTTTCCTGGCACACCATGATCTGGCAGCTGGTTTTCCCACAGCTAGGCTTATCCCCTGCTTTCTGGTTGTTGAGATCCTCCAAACTGGGGAGCTGTGAGGAAGCTTGAGAGGTGGGTGGTTGATAAAAGCAGTGACCTAAAGCCAAGTGTCTTCTCCTTTCCCTTTCTTTGTCTAGTAATTGAGGTGATGGGTAAATATCTTGTTTGTCAGTGTGAGAACAACTCCTGGGGGTTCAGAAGAGATGGAGGAAAACTTCAGTTTCTGGATTTGCTGAAGCCATGATGGATGGGCAGCTTAGTATCACTTAGGTACAGTGTTGACCTAAAACCAAGAGTCTTTCCCTTTCCTTGTTTAGTAAAGGAGGTGATGAGTAAATATCTTTTTTGTCAGTGTGAGAATAACTTCTGGGGGTTCAGAAGAGATGGGGTGAAACTTCAGTTTCTGGATTTGCTGCAGCCATGAGGGGTGGGTGGTTGATAAAAGCAGTTTAGTATCATTTAGGTACAATGTTGACCTAAAGCCAAATGTCTTCTCCTTTCCTTTTGTCTAGTAAAGGAGGTGATGGGTAAATATCTTGTTTGTCAGTGTGAGAACAACTCCTGGGGGTTCAGAAGAGATGGAGGAAAACTTCAGTTTCTGGATTTGCTGAAGCCATGATGGATGGGCAGCTTAGTATCACTTAGGTACAGTGTTGACCTAAAACCAAGAGTCTTTCCCTTTCCTTGTTTAGTAAAGGAGGTGATGAGTAAATATCTTTTTTGTCAGTGTGAGAATAACTTCTGGGGGTTCAGAAGAGATGGGGTGAAACTTCAGTTTCTGGATTTGCTGCAGCCATGAGGGGTGGGGGGTTGATAAAAGCAGTTTAGTATCATTTNTGAGGAAGCTTGAGAGGTGGGTGGTTGATAAAAGCAGTGACCTAAAGCCAAGTGTCTTCTCCTTTCCTTTTGTCTAGTAAAGGAGGTGATGAGTAAATATCTTGTTTGTCAGTGTGAGAACAACTTCTGTGGGTTCAGAAGAGATGTGGGGGAACTTCAGCTTCTGGACTTGCTGCAACCATGTCCCAGGCTTGTCAAAGCTATGAGCACTCATGCTACTCAACAGACTTCAAGAAACTTCTACCAGCAGTAGCATTGTACTGCAGTAGTCTTGCCCCCCCATGAGGCTCTTGTCTCTTGTTACAGTATTTCTGTAAATCCTTAACTCTTATTATGGCTAACCAGGGAAATAAATAAGGAGAGAACTTCCACAGCAGTGTAGTTAGTTTCTTCAGTGGCTTTTTGTCCTGGCACAAGGGACAACATATTGATTTTCCCCACTGTGGTACTTCCTTGTGATGCCACTTATGGAAAAGCTGCATGAATGGCCTGTCCTGGAGCAGAATACAAATCTTAAACTAGCAAAACCTTAGTAGGACAGGCTACAGCAGGTCACACAGACTTACACAGGAGGTTACAGGGTGATTCATAGCCTCCTCAGGATTAGTGTGATGAGTGATAAGTGAGGGGTGTACCTGAAAATGGAGCTGTGATGTTGATTCCTGGCAGCTTTCATACCTGCCAGACCTGCTGCATCATATATTGGCTTATAAATAACTGAAGAAAATAGTGTGCTGGTTGTTGTTTATAAATACCAATGAACCTTGAAGAGAGGAGGGAGAGGGAAAAAGACTATACAACTCTAACTTATGACCCATGTGATGCCCTGCCATCTTTGTATGTGCACCATAGCCAGAAGGCTAGAGCACTGATTGTCTTCATAGTTGTCTGACCTGACCTCTAAAATGTTCTCTTTCAGCAGAAAGAACAGCCCATCTGCCTGGGGCTCTTGCTAATTATCTTTCTTACAGGTTGTCAAGACGATTGGTCTAAGGGAGGTTTGGTTTTTTGGACTTCAGTATCAGGACACCAAAGGCTTCTCAACATGGCTGAAACTGAACAAAAAGGTATGTTTGCTCCAAGCTTTCACTTGCCTTGGATTTCTTTCTCCCCTCAGTTCTTCAGGGATCTGTTCTTACCTTTCCATGGCACTGAGCAGCCTGATCTAGTGGGAGATGTCCCTGCCTATGGCAGGGGGGTTGGAACTCGATGATCTTTAAGGTCCCTTCCAACCCAAACTATTCTATGATTCTATGATTCTATGATCTTTAAGGTCCCTTCCAACCCAAACTATTCTATGATTCCACACACCCACAAGTTGGTGTTGCCTTCCTTCAGTCCACACAGCTCCTCCCCAAGGAACAAATGAGTCTGACCTGGTCCTCATGTGTCTAATCTGTTTATCCAGGCAGATCTGTTGCCTTTCCCAGTAATACATTGATGA
>VZTY01035452.1:95805-114608 GCA_013400935.1 Turnix velox | reverse complement strand
TTATATATATATGAATATATATAAAAACAAACAAAAGTTTCTTAAGGATATCTTTGTATTCTCATACCTTTTGAGCCTTGAACTTTGACATCTGCAGCAATAAAGCAGCATTTCTACGATAAACAAGGACATTTTTTAAAAATGCAAAGTTGTTACCTTTTTAAGTGCTGCATTTAAAGAATATAACTCAGAATTCTCTGCTTTGATTAAATTCTTGAAAAGTATCCCTACTGTAATTTGTCATAAGGATGCTGTACTATGTGCCCTGAAATGTATTTTTTTACTAATAGACAATTTCTTACGGCACAATGGCACTACTACTGTTTAGATAATATACCACTGCATTCTGTTAATGAGTTATTATTAGCTATTCAGGTGTGGCTGATTTTTTTTCTCTGCAGTTATTAAAATTACACGTTTCTAAATATGCAGAATAAAAACTGTTTTTAAAATAATAAAGGAGACTGTAGTACCTTGTTGTTTCTGAAATGCATTGATGAGAACATGACAAAATGAATTTCATTTTTTCTCTCCTTGAGTAGTAGCCAACTGGTTCCTGCCCTGTGTCCATACAGGAAGCAGAGCTCTTCTGTGGAGTCCCTGGAAGTTGTCCACAGCTGGGCTTCTGAAGTAATGAACTCCAGTGTGTATCTGCTGGCAATGTTCATTACAAGAAGGAGCAGTAGGTTTGTCTCTTGAGTAAATTGTACTGGTTCTAGTTAACTTACTGTACCTGCTCTTTGAAGGGCTTTGGTAGACTTTCTAGCACGTAGAGTTACACATAGTCTAGTTATGCAATTTAAAAGATATCCCTACAGAATCCCATTGGTTCTGCTGGGAGTTCTTGGTGGCTAACTAGTAAGCTATGAAGATAAAATACATTCTACAGTTACTTTTAAATATTGCAGGGAAATGGTGCATAATCCTGTTGTTTCTGTTACAGACCAGATAGTTCCTCAGGAGTAATCTGTCCTAGAAGATGCATTTGTCACTGTAACTGTTACTATTCATGACTTACCTCAACTGTAAGAGGGGAAAAAAAACTTCAGTAGCAACACAATTTGTTTGTGTCAGGATGACAACTTTCATTTGTCCTGGTGGTAATATATTGGTGGCTTTTCTTTTTGAATCAGTGGAGAGGAAAGTTTCAAAATGGCATGCAAAGAAGCTCAGAGAAAATCCTTTTCTAGTTCAGATCTTGATAAGAAGTACATGAAACAGTGCCTGAAGGAGGTGCTCAGTGGGGTGGAGGATCTCTTGAGTTTTACACTGCATGGACTGTTTGCAGTGCTGTGGTTCGTGTTTGGGACATCTCAAGTCTAGAGCACTGAAAGGTGTAACAGGTTTGCTTTCATTGTAGTCACCCAGAAAATATATTTCTGCTTTTCTTTTAAGGAGTTCAGGGTCATGTGTTTTTTCTTTTCCTCTTTTAGAATTTTTTTTTTTTTCAAGAGAAGTGAATATTCAACTACAGATAAACAAGAAAGTGAAGTGAAGCAAATGAGCAGTGTTTGGCTCAGTGCAGGAGGTTGGACTAGATGGTCTTTTGAGGGGCCCTTCCAACTCAACACATTGTGCAGAAAGCATAATTTATGCTTAGAATCTAAAAAACGGTCTTGTTCACCTCCCATAAGGTCTGTTGGACAGTCTGAAATGGCCAGGATTGTGTTTCTGCAACAGAATTTGGTAACTTTGATCTTTCACTGGAATTGCACAGAAATTAAGAATAGTTTTACTGTATGGTTTTGTGGGTTGTTCATCACATTGCAATAAATGTGTATGCAATTGGGCTACACTTGGTGAACAAGGAAAATGAAGGTCATCACTTGTCTTTGGAACAAAAGTATCTCATATTTTAAGACTTTTGCTTTTTCTTACTATGAAAGAAAGAATTTATAGAATGGTTTGGGTTGGAAGAGACCTTCAACATCATCTAGTTCCAACCCCCCTGCCATGGGCAGGGACACATCCCACTAGACCAGGTTGCTGAGTAGCTCATCCAGCCTGGCCTCAAACACCTCCAGGGAGGGCATCCACAGCCTCTTTGGGCAACCCATTCCAGTGTCACTAATTAAAAAATATAATATTTCAGTTAAAAATTAGTAAATCAGATGTGCAATTTGTATTGGCTTCCCTTTTTCAAGCAGACTTCTCCTGTACAGTGATTGCTCTGCAGGCAGAGCTGGGCAGTGCAGCTGGAGTACAAATGGGTTAATATAGAATCATCCTTAGCTTCTCAGCCTCAGTCAGTCCTTCATTTGACTTGTTACTGGTTCCACCCCTGTTGAAATTGAAGGCCAGGCTTGCTAAGGCTTGGAGCAACCTGATCTAGTGCAGGATATCCCTGTCACTGCCGGGAGATGGACTAGATGGCCTTTGAAAATCTCTTCTGACCCTATGATTGTATGATTTTGCAGCCTGAACAATTAGAGCAGCCTCTTTACGTGGGACAGTAAGAGCCAGCCGCTAGGGGTGAGCCTTGCCTAACAGTCACAGCCTGCAGTAGGTGGGGGAGATGGCCAGAGAGGCTGGCTGCCATCCTTTCTACGGGGTCCTCCTCAAATCTTCCTCCCTTTTTTGTTCCTTCTCCAGCAGTTTTCACCTTGGACTAGAGCAGTGTCTAATCATGGAATAGTTTGGGTTGGAAGAGACCTTAAAGATCATCTCGTTCCAACTCCCCTGCTATGGGTAGGGACACTTCCCAAAAGACAATAAATATTCAAATTTACTAACAAACAGGGCATTGTTTAACTTACCTTTTCAAATGGATGTGACTGTTGTCCTGTCCGAGTTTGTGTTCCCCAAACCTCAGCAATGTGTTAAGGATCTGGTGAGGAGCTTTGACCTGCTGAACCTGTTCCTGTCCCGTGAGGAGTCTGCAGACCCCCACAAGGGATCACTGCCTTACATGAAATAATTAATACAGAACCTCAGATAACTGTGATTTAAAACTTATATTTCCTAAATAATAAGCATTTTTTACTAAAATATGGCTGAGAGCAAGGTATTTATAATATTAATTCAGTATCAAAAAGCTGAGGTGGACCTGTAGTAGTGTGGCAGCATGGAGTGTGGAGTTGCTGTTACAGCTGGAGATTGTCTATGGCCACTAGTTGTCATAGACAGTTGCAGAAATGGTCCTTCATCATGTTCCAGACACTGAGGGGGTGGGATTTGTGTCGTGACAGTTGCTGCCCCATTCTGGAAATAGGTTGCTTGAAGCTGCTTTTGGGGTTACAACCGGATGTTCTTCCTCAGCTGGAAAAAACATAGGGGCAGATGGAGATGCAGGAATCTGGAAGTCCCTGCAGCAAGTTGCCTTTATGCCATCCTGCTCTACGTTGCCACAGTGTTTTCCGCTTGTCCCATTTATCCAGGGCTGTGGATTTTTAAGGACTAATAAGCTGGTGGGGGAAGTACCCAAAGGATGCCCTAATGTAACTTACTCAGCATGAGATTATGAACTTTTTCAAACTTGAGTAGCCTGCAGTTAATTCATATTTTCTTTGCACAAATCATTATATCTTCCTTACAAAATTGGGGAAATGGTGAAAGATTTCAGTATAGAACATAGTTATTTCCTAAAGAAAAGGCTTTTGGAAACTACTGCTAGAGTTTTGTCATTTCAAAGTATGTTTTTGGAACAATCTCCTCCTGGAGGAGGAGAAGGCACAGGGGAGACTTCATAGTAGCTTCTCAATACCTGAAGGGGCCTACAGAAAGGCTGAGGCAGGACTTTTGAATAGGGTCCAGGATGCCAGGAGTAGGAGTAATGGATACAAATAGGAAGATGAGAGATTTGCGTTATGTTCCTATGGAGACAGTGGAAGAGGTTGCCCAGAGAGGTTGTGGATGCCCCCTCAATCCCTGGAGATTTTAAGGCCAGACTGGATGAGGCATTGAGCAACCTGGTCTAGTGGGAGGTGTCCCTGCCCATGGCAGGGGGGTTGAAGGTCCTTTCCAACTCAGACATTTCTATGATGTCTGTATGAAAATTTCTTTCATGGGGTGAATCAAATAGTAAAATAGAAGGATTTTTTTATTTTGCAGGATTGATTTTCCTCAATGAGAAGATAAACTCTGACATTTGTGCCATGGGAGTGTGTTTTGGAAAATGTATTTGTTCTACAGGAATGATGATGTTCTTATAAAATCTCTGCTCAGACCTGGGATCAAACAAATGTAAGAATTTTAGAGGTTTAGTCACAGTGTTGTTTGAGGTACCTGGAACATCAGTTCAAAACTCCTCTTTAGTTGTTGGGTAATTATGTCTGAATATGGAGTTAAGCAAGTTTGGTAAAGGCCTTCTCAGCATCTGAGAATTAAGCATTTCATTGGATGGTTTACCATCAAACCTTTTTTTAACTCCTAATTCTTTTTAGATTGCTTTCAAAAAAGCAGGTATTTAGAGTATAGGTAACAATTTTGCTATTAAATAAATCTCAAATTCTCTGCATATACATTTCTTTCTCTTCTTAGAAAAAGTCTATATGTTAATTTAAAAGAAAAAATGCTCTTTTTCTGAGAAATTATGTTTTAATCCAAGAAGATTGAAGCTTTCTGTCATCTAGGGTGATGAGCTCCAGTAATACACCTTGCAGCAATCACAGCTGAGAAAGAAATCACTTCCTTGGTGTTAAGTAAAAAAATGACATTCCAGAAATGTTTCCTGACTAAATGAAGAGATATTTTAAGTAGTGAGTGAGGCAATGAAACTTGGGGATCCATCTGTGTATCATTTTATTCCTAGTGAATGTTAAGTTCTAAAAACACTTGGGAAAGGATGCTGGGGTTGTGGTGCAGAGTGATGTAAGGATAATTAACTGCTCAGAGTCGAACTGGCTTGTGCTGTCTGCAGAGTCAGACTTTGGTTCCCCTGCATCTGTGGACATGCCATTGGCTACTTAGTTTTGTCAATAGATTTTCTTTGCATTAAGAAGATCCATATTATGGCCGGTGAATAGGTGGAAAGGGAGACTACAATAGACGTCTTAAGTATTTTCATTTTTCATCCTGTATATCTCTATAGATAATGTATACATAATAAGTCTTCCTCCTGAAGCTTATAATTCTTAGAGACAGATTTTCTTTGGCAACTTGTTTTACATGGAATTAAAGCTAATTAAGTAGAAGAAAACATTAATTGCAGAACACAGATAATTTTGGAGAACCCTCTGTGTATTGTGAGAGTATATGAAGAGTATGTGATTTGGAAAATTAAATGACTGAAAATTAAATTACTTATGCTCATCATTGAGGATCTGGGGGTGGTAAAACTGGCTCATTATATATAGTTTTGGAATGAGAGAGTCCAGAGGAGGACCACAAAGATGATGAGAGGGCTGGAGCACCTCCCTTCTGAGGACAGGCTGAAGGGATTGGGGTTGTTGAGCGTGGAGAAGAGAAGGCTCAGAGGGGACTTAGCTCATAGTTGCTTCTCAGTTCCTGGAGGAGGCTACAGAAAGGCTGGGGGGAGGACTTTTGAATAGGGCCCAGGATGGCAGGACTAAGAATGGTTGCAAATTGGTACAGGGGAGATTTAGGCTGCAGAGAAGTAAGAAGCTCTTTACTGTGAGGATGGTGAGACAGTGGAAGAGGTTGCCCAGAGAGGTTGTGGATGCCCCCTCAAACCCTGGAGGTGTTTAAGGCCAGGCTGGATGAGGCATTGAGCAACCTGTTCTAGAGGGAGGGAGTATGGCAGGAAGGTTGGAACTACATGGTCTTTAAAGTCTCTTCCAACCCAAACCATTCTGTGATTCTATGAATGTGAGTGAGAGGTAAAACAGCTGTTGAAACTAAATACATCCAAATTTATAACTTGTGCTGAGCCTTGAGCGTTGTAGGGGTTTTGTATCTCAAAGTATCAGATAAAATTCCCCTGTCATTGTCTNGAGCAACCTGTTCTAGAGGGAGGGAGTAATAGGGGAAGGTTGGAACTACATGGTCTTTAAAGTCCCTTCCAACCCAAACCATTCTGTGATTCTATGAATGTGAGTGAAAATTCGAGAGGTAAAACAGCTGTTGAAACTAAATACATCCAAATTTATAACTTGTGCTGAGCCTTGAGTGTTGTAGGGGTTTTGTATCTCAAAGTATCAGATAAAATTCCCCTGTCATTGTCTCTGGGGAAATGGTTCGGAAGTGTCTAGAATAAACCCCTTTGGTTTATTCTCTAATGCATAGGCTGAAGAAGTCACTGGGGATTCTGCTGCAGCTCCAGTTCCAGCAGAAAAGCTTCCTGCTGTCTTCTGCTACTCCTTCTGTGGCTGGCTGAGCCATTGTAATGGGAGTGTGAGCTGAAAGGATGGAGTTAATTGAGCTTCATGTAGACATGCAAGCCATTGTAGTGGTTATCATGTATTTTGGGTGTAAGACCCAAAATTTTCTCTTGGAGATTCCTCTTGTGGTTTTTGCACTGTGCATTTTGCTCTCTTTTTTTTTCCAGGCAGAAATGCATGGAAAGTGTTCTTCAGGAAATTAAGAGGGCAAAGTGAAGCACTTATTTTATTTGTAAAAAATAAAACAGTGAAAAACTGCTTCATTCTTGTTTTTCTAGGTCAGTAGATCCTAACATTTTTGAAGGACAAATTGGAATATTCTGCTGGACTTTGATCAAACAGGCAATTTTTAATGAGTTCATGAAAGAGAAAAATAATACTGGTAGGTTCTTTGAGAGACATCTTCTCTTTTCAGTTCCATCGTCAAGGGGAATAGACCATGGGACTTATCCTAGTCCTGAATTAGATAGAGTGGGCATCTATTCTGGATGAACCTTGGCTCTCTAATGTAGATTTTAGTTTAATTTAGAGCTTATTCTCTTTGACAGCAGCACCTGTGTCTCAGACTACTTCTGCAGTGGTCTAGGTCTATCAATAATCAGATGAAAAATATGAATATAAAAAATAGGTCTATACACAGAGCAGAAAACAAAGATCTAATTATATAGAGGAGATAAGAAACAATTACAGAATGCCATAAAATCTCATTTTAAATGATGTATTGCTCCATTAACTTTATCTGGGAGAAGGGATGGGAGATTATTTCTTCTTCAGTTGCACGGATCACACTGGAAAGTTAATTATTTTGTTTCAGAGAGTGTTTACTTCAGTCCTGTCTAATGTGCATAGTGTGCCATTCTATCAGCTTCTACCTCTGCATCCACATGAAAAATTACCCTTTTTGGAATACTTTCAGTAAATGCTTTTCTTAAAAGCAACCCAAGCCCTGGCAGAAGGGAGGTGGGGGCTCAGCTCCGGGGCTGAGTCAGTGTGTGGGGCACCAGCCCTGTGGCCAGATGCTGGAGGTGCCCTTTCCTGCAGTCATAGAATCATAGGGTTGGAAGGGAACTTCAAAGACCATCTAGTCCGACCCTCTGCAGTGACAGGGTCATCCTGCACTAGATCAGGTTGCTCAGAGCCTCAGCAACCCGAGCCTTCAATGTCTTCAGGGATGGGGCCTCTACCACCTCTCTAGGCAACCTCTTCCGGTGTCTCACCACCCTCATGGGGAAGAACTTATTCCTCACATCTCATTTTCTTTCCTGTGAGGGTGGTGAGACACCGAAAGAGGTTGCCCAGAGAAGTCGTGGGTGCCCCCTCAATCCCTGGAGGTGTTTAAGGCCAGGCTAGATGAGGGCTTAAGGTTCTTCAGGCATGTTCCTGCACACCTCCCCTTCATGTAACACTGGAAGGATCTCCTGAATGACTTCACCTCCAAAATGCAATGAAATGAAAGTATTTTCACATGCAACATATTTGGGATAGAGTATAACCAATGGAGCTGTACTACTGTGCCTCCTAAGTGAAGTAACATGAGGGCATCATGCACTTCACTTAGTCTGAAGACTAAAACCATATTTACAGCTTCTTTGGTAGCAATGCATGCCTGTCCAGCACAACCATTTTTATATAAATATATCTGTATGTTCATTTTTTTGTTCTGGATACACCGAGCTGCTTTGAGGATTCATGGGAACCAACATTTGGCATCCAAAAAAAACCTCCAGCTCACTTTAACTGGTTCCATCACTGGTCCCGCAGCTTCCATCTTCTGGGAGGGAAGTTGTGACAGAGTATTCCACTGCTTGATTTTTATAGATTGCGCAATCATTCTTTTCTTTTTAAGGAAATTGCTCATTAATCCCTGTATTCCTGTGTTGGGGGAGTAGGTTGATGTAACTGTAAGGAGAAATCACATCACTGAGCACTTACATGTGAAATCTGTGCCCACCACCTGCCTGTTTTTAGGTAGTAATTTCCCTAAATTGGAGAGTCAGAATGCACTGATGCAGTGCCAATAAATACTCATTAACAGTGTGCATTTGTACCCAAATGGATTAGAATTGTTTCATTGTCCAATATAAACAAACATTGTCCTATGATTGCAATTATTACTTAATTGTTGACTTCCCTGAAGCACTGGTGACTTCATGATTCCTACATCTTACTGGATCTTTAGCCAATTTTTCATAATATTTTCTCATTTTCTAGAGCCAAAAAGAATACAGTGTTGAGACCGTAAGTTGTATGACAATGCATTTAAGGGCGGTGTTTCTCACACAGAAAACCATAATGTTCTCTATGGTCTTCTGAGAATGCATATGTAAATAAATTACATATACTGGCAGAGAAGTAAGATTTCTCTCATCTGTTTCATCGAGGTAACATGTAATTTGGGCAAAAAATTATTTTGATATTTCAGAGTGTTGTTAAAACATCTGCTGAAGCCTCAATTTTACCAGAAGTGCTTTTTTTATTTGTGAAAATAAGGCAGAACTTGGTTCTTGATGACAGTTAAGCTTATCTCAGGTAACTCCACAGTTAGCAGGTGCCTCATCTTCACTGTGTCTCTCCATTCTGGGATCTTCAGGGTCTGCAAATTATTCTGTGGTAGATACTTTTTAAGAAGCACTCTTGGGTGTTGTATTGCCTTCTTTTATGGTAACTGACTTATTTGAGGTTATATTCCAGCTTTAAGCCTGCAGTATCCAAGAGGTCTGCTTTAGGACTTGTCTCTGGCTTTGGCTGCCTTTGCTCCTGCAGGCTGAAAGATGTTTTGTTGTTGCAAGAAATATATCTGTAAAAATTAGAAGTCAGCAAAAAACTTTACCAAGTCTGCCAGAATCTGTGAAGTCTCACCCCCAGACTGCTCAGAAACAGCTTCTGCCCCAGAGGCTCTGCTCAAGCCATAGTCCCATGAGGAGTTGTCACAGGCAGAGTGATTGACTTTACTCATAAAAGAGAAATAAAGGAATATTTATTAATTTAAAACAGCGATTAAGAAAGTTTGATAATAAATCCAACAGTGTTTTACAAGGTTTGATGTCTAGCTACACTCTTATTATTTACTGCATAGAGGACAGGGTCAGACAAACTGTCAGGGAGACCCTCCTGTTGAGTCACAAGGTTCAGAAAGGACCCCCGCAGACTTGGTCAACAGTTTATTTCTAAAGGAAACCAATCAATCAATCCTTTATATCACTTAGCTAAGATTTCAAAGGTTTTAACATGCTATTAGTCGCTCACCAAGAATCTGTTGCAGCAGCCTCAAGGAGCAGAAGCTCAGAACCTTCAGCAAGTGTCCCTGCGCAAGGGGAGATCCTGGTGTGTGGCCATTGCCATACAGGAGAGTTCAGAGGGCTCTTGGGTTGTCCACTATTTATAGAGTAAGATAATTGTCCTATTCTTATGGGAACAAAGTATCTAGGTGCCCCCTCCAGACAGGGTTTGGACTGTAGTCAGTTCTCCAAGGTCCAGGTGCAGCTCCTCACACCTCCCACTGCTGGCTGTTATTCAAGTAGGAGCCAGAGGAGAGAAAGGGAGAAAAAGGGAGAGAACACATTGCCACAGGAGTCAAGGGAGATTTAAACCAGATCTTCTGAGTTATTGAGTTATAAATAGGCTTTTAGTGGGGGGAAAAATAATTTAAAGGTCTTTCTTTGTTTTTCCTTCTGTGTTATCCAACAGCTCCTCTAAGGGACTCCCTGCTGAATTGCTCAGTTCCGCTATGCAACATGTCCTACCCTGGGAACTGGAATACTAAGATAGTAAAAAAAAAAAAAAATTTCAACTAAACCCCTCATTTTCTGTCAAAAACTAGTATCTTGGGCCTCTCCTCTCAGCTCCTTGAGTGGGAAGATGTGTGTGACACTAGTGCTTTCAGTGGATGACCTCTTTCTGCCTGTGGTGGCGCCAGCAGGAGAATACTTTATTGCTGTGGGGTGAAACAGAGGGCACCAAGCAGTCTGGCAAGATGGAAAAAGGCCCGTTGGAATGAAATGCTTTCACAAGAGGGAGATTAACACAGCCAAAAAAAGAGAAAGTATTAAGAACTGTGCTAGAATCCAGAATGAAGCATAATCCTGGCTGTGCTCAAGTTGACCTTGTTAATTTTGCTAGTTGTTGGAGAAGGAAGCACAAAGCCTTAATGAAATGCCTCACAAAATCCTTTGTTCAAAGAGAAGGAGGACAGACTTTTCTATTAT
Source organism: Turnix velox (assembly GCA_013400935.1). Classification (NCBI taxonomy): domain Eukaryota; kingdom Metazoa; phylum Chordata; class Aves; order Charadriiformes; family Turnicidae; genus Turnix; species Turnix velox. Next base: position 104,125 of record VZTY01035452.1, on the reverse strand, counting down.
TTTTGGCAGCTATAAGTCTGTTTTTTAAAAGCTTGTTGTAGTAACTAACACTCTGCCAGAGTAATTGCTTTTTCTGTACACCTCTCCATTTAATATTTACCTATTTATTGGTTTTATTATAAGCCCTGAAGATAATTTTTCTCTCTGCCAAACCATTTCATATCCTTGGCTTACTTTGTCTGTATAGTTTTTTTTTGCTGTGTTTTCCTGTACCAATCTCAGACAACCCCCACAACTTAAGAAGGATATGTAAGTTATTTTCTGTATATTTTAGATTATTGCTATAAGTTTTCCATTTTGAGATGAAAAAAGATGAAAATATAGAGGTTTATGAGTGAGTGGAATTCTTGACCATATTCACTAGTTCTCATCTTGGCACTTCCACAACTGAGGAGAGACTTTATCTCACCTGCTGTGTTTACCTCACCTGCTGTGTTTACCTCACCTGCTGTGTTTACCTCCTACAGACTGCTGTGACCAGGACAGTGCTCACTCCACACTCATATTCAACATCTGATGTTCTTTTTTTCCTTCACTCAAGCTGACAGTAAACTGCTTTGGAAAATATATATAAGCAGTATTCCTTTAAAAAAGAACAAATGTCTCCCTCCTGTTGCCATTTGGTGCGTAGGCAAACAACTGCTGAGAATTTTAATCTTCCTGATAGAAAAAAAATTATGGAATCATAGAATGGTTTGGGTTGGAAGGGACCTTCAAGATCATGTAGTTCCAAACCCCCTGCCATGGGCAGGGACACCTCCCATTAGGTTGCTCAGTGCCTCATCCAGCCTGGCCTTAAACACTTCCAGGGACTGCGGGGACATCCACAACCTTTATAGAAATGGTAACAGAAAGATGAAGACGGATATATCCAGGCAAGAAAAAACTCTAAGAATCACAGAATGATTTGGGCTGGAAGGGACCTTACAGCTCGATCAACCTGGCCTTAAACACCTCCAGGGATTGAGGGGGCATCCACAACCACTCTGGGCAATCTCTTCCAGTGTCTCACCATCCTTACAGGAAAGAACTTCTTTCTTATCTCCACCCTGAATCTCCCCTCTTCCAATTTGCATCCATTCCTCCTAGACCTGCCATCCTGGGCCCTATTCAAAAGTCCTCCCCCAGCCTTTCTGTAGCCCCCCTTCAGGTATTAAGAAGCTACTATGAGGTCCCCCTGAGCCTTCTCTTCTCCAGGCTCAACAACCCCAACTCCTTCAGCCTGTCCCCAGAAGGGAGGCTCATCATCTTCATGGCCTCCTCTGGACCTGCTCCAACAGCTCAATGTCCTTCTTATATTGAGAGCTCCAGAACTGGACTCCGAACTTCAGCTGAGGCAACTGGAGGTTCATCTGTCCTTGGGTGAGGAACAGATGGTGCTACAAAGACAGCTCCAGAAAAGTGTGTTCTGATTTCCAAGGTAGGAAATGTAATTCTCTCAAGTGCTCTGAAAGAGGTTTCAGTGAAGTGACTCACGTTCTGTACTTCCTATGGAATCCATTGAGAGAATAGTTCAGAGAAATGATCAATTTGTGCTGTCTAAAAGTGGGGCTTTCTTTAGGTTCTCACTAATACATGACACATATCAGTGGTGTGACAAACCTTGTCCAATATTTGGCCTTTGGCAAGTTCTTTCTTAGCCAAACTCCTGTTTTAGAATATTTTTTCTAACTTTTGCTAATGCTTCAACAGAAAATACCAGGTAGTTCATCATGTAATCTATTGTAGTTTTTGTAGTGTGATTATTAAATGTTTTTCCAGGCCAGGGGTGACCTTCTGAGAAAGAAATCTGTCTCATTTAAAAACAGATCTGAGTTCTAGCTTCCCTTTCATAAGCCCCCAGGGAAATCTACTTTTTAGACCCAACCCACGTACCCAATTCCAACCTTTTAAGCAGCAACAAAATGCAGGACAATTACCTTGATTTCAGTGGTGTCTTTAGCAATCCAGGACACTCATCAGGGCAGCCCATCCTTCGGAGGAAGTAACTCCAAGGTAAGTTATTTCTGAAAAAGAGACTCAGGCTATTTTCAGATTAAAGCATGGAAACAGAGGTTTCTTATGTTTTTACCTCCAAAGCTTTCCTATTACCTTCTATATGGAAGTAAATCCTATGTGTTTATGTATGCTTAAACTATGTTGTTAAAANTTTTTTGTATTTTAAAATTTTTTTTTTAAAAATTTTTTTTTTTTTTTTTTTTTTTTTTTTTTTTTGGTAAAACTATCTTATCTGTCACTATCCTCCATGTAAAAGCATGAGAAAATAGAGCTATGACAGTGGCTGTAAAGTAACAGCAGTTACTCTGCTGTCTGGCTCATGCGACAGAAGACTGGGCAGGTAAGAGATGGTGCTGAGAAGAGTTTAGAAGGTCAGGGATCCATGTAGAATTCCAGGTCCTCAACCAGACATGAGAGAGCTGTTCTTTGGGTGTTATCTCCTCACCAAGAGCAGAGCTCAGAAGCCTACAAGTGGAGAGGTGACCGCCCTCTTTATTGGTGTCATCTCTTGGAACTTCTTTGTCTAGCCTTTGCTTTGTTACAGGGCTCTTGATGATTACAAGGTAGTTGCACTTCTTTCAATATTTTCTTTTGAAGAAACTTTCATAAATAGAAACTTAAGTTACAAGCCCAGAAAAGCAGGGAGAATCTGCTGATTTTTTTATTCCTAAAGCTTTTGTTCACAGAATGACTGGGCTCTGGGAGCTCTTCAAGGCATTCCCTTCCACAGAAGGCTGTAAAAGATGGGACTGGTAGAAATGTTGATATCTGTATGATTTGCAAAGTGAAAACTTCTCTGTAAAAACACAGTGGGTACTTTTATTAGTGTAAAAATGTAGGAGAGGAAATTATATATTTTTTAGAGGTTCATTGCTTAGCTACAAGTCTATCCAAGACAACTGTCCTATTTTAAGATAAATAATTGAGTAAGCAAAGCAACACCAAAACCAGCAGTGCCATGGTAAGGATTCAGCAAGGTCCCAGGCATGACTCTGTGATCTCTCCTTGTACTGGTGGGCACTGGCATGTATTTTGACTCATTGTCTTTGAGGTATTTTAGTATGTGATGGCAGGGATTTTTTTTCTTTTTTCCACTAATATTCAAATAGCAAAGCTGGTAAACTGAGTAACATGGTCTAGTGGGAGGTGTCCCTGGCCACAGCAGGGGTATTGGAACTAGATGATCTTTAAGGACCCCTCCAAGCCAGACCTTTCTATGACTCTAAAGCAGGATTCTTCCTGTGAAACACCAATTACAGCTGAATGTTGTGCATAGATAAAGCAGTCTTCATTTGCTGGCTTGCCTTCCTCTCCCTCCCTGCCCAGCACAACTTTTAGGAATATAAACTTAAGGAAGATGAATTAAGGCACTGTGGAACAGGTTGCCTAGGAAGGTAGTGGAGGCCCCATCCCTGGAGATATCCAAGGTCAGGCTTGCTGAGGCTCTGAGTAACCTCATCTAGTGCAGGATGTCCCTGTCACTGCAGGGGGTTGGACTAGATGACCTTTGAAGGTCTCTTACAACCGTATGATTCTGCGAAATGTAATCTTTTTTAAAAATTTACTCAAAAGCCAGCTTCTGTTGCATTTGAAATCAAATGTCATCACATGCTTAAAAGTTGGCATGTGAGAGTATGTTGCTCTTTGTTTCTGCCAATGTTATAGACTTTTTGATTAGGTGCTTGTAGCCATAAACCAATTACTTCTGTAAAAACTGGGGATGTTTAAACTGCTTTCTTGTTAATCTGAGATAAAGTAAGGTGGAGTTTTTTACGAGATACTCTCGGAACAGGTGTAAATGTTCAGTTCTGGTCTCCTCAGTTGAAGGACAGGGAACTGTTGGAGAGAGTCCAGCACAGAGACACAGAGATGATGAAGGGATTGGGAGCATCTCCCTTTCTGAGGAAAGGCTGAAGGAGCTGGGTCTCTTTAGCTTGGAGGAGACTGAAGGGTGACCTCATTCATGTCTATCAATATGGAAAGGTTGAGTGCCAGGAGGATGGAGCCAGGCTCTTCTCATTGATCTCCAATGATAGGACAAGGGGCAATGGGTGCAAGCTGGAACACAGGAGGTTCCACAGAAATAGGAGAAGAAACTTTGTCAGGGAGAGGGTGAGAGAAGAGTGGCAAAGGCTGCCCAGAGAGGGTGTGGGTTCTCCTTCTCTGGAGACATTCAAACCCCACCTGGACGCCTTCCTGTGTGACCTGATCTGGGTGTTCATCTGGCAGTGGGATGGGATTAGGTGATCTTTTGAGGTCCCTTCCAATCCCTGTGATTCTGTGAAGTGTAGCCACTGAAGAAAGAGGTAATTAATTTTCAAGATAAAAAATAATGCTATGCTTCATGTGAATTCATCGTGGCTACTTGATTCTCTCTGAGGAATGAACAAAGTAGACAAAGGTGGTGGAAATCACTGCTGCCAATGATGAAACCAAACAGCATCCCAGTGATTGAGAAATTACTTGCAAAATATTTAAAAAATAAAACAAATTGACCTTCAAATTAGCATATCAGGGTGCTTTATGAAGGTTGGATGTGGAAGGAAGGTATTTTGGTTTTCCTGGGTTTTCCTGAGTTTTCCTTATTTTGTGAGTATTCGTAGATGTATAAAAAGTATATATTTTGGTTTTCAGCAGTGATACCACCTCACCTGACCAACTTCCACTACAGCTTCAGGGTGTACCTGATGTGGAACAACCTGTTCATTGGGTCCTTAGAGCTCTAAACAGAGAGAGAGAGGAGCTGCTTAAGATAATTAAATCAAATAAAATATGCAAATTTGAGGCATGCTATGCATAAGTGACAGCAGCAGAGCCCCTGGATGTGTTTTCAGTATCTACACTGTAGGGCACCTTCTTAATGGTTTCCTTATCTACATTAATTGGTAAATGAGCCTTACTGTAACTATGAATTTACTTCCTTTTGCTCATTTCCCATTTCTGTCATACTTGAAAATGCCATTCACTTAATTCAAGTCACAGTTGCAGAGATAAAGAGGCATGAAATCGACTGAAGTTGAAAGTGAGGTGGTAAAAATCCAAACCTGGATTCACCCATCCAGTTGTTAGTGTTGAAGCATGAAACTTCTGTCTGCAATGTTTGGCGGCCAGAGAAGACTGTCAGTAATGAGACAATTATCATTCATGGGGAATGATTATTGTCCTGGCTTCTGCGTTTTTGATGTTTTTAATAGGCTGATAATAAGGTCTGAGATGTGGTATCCTTCTGGTTGCCCTCAGGAAATTATTTGTTAAATTAAAAATTAGTGTATTATTGTGTTCAAATATAAAGATGGCAACTACAATGCTTTTGTTACAACAGGCTGGACAAAGCACTGTGCAACTTGGTCTAGTGGAAGGTGTCCCTGCTCACGTCAGGGGTGTTGGAACTAGATGATCTTTTAGGTCCCTTCCAACCCAAACCATTCTATGATTCTATAATTGTGGAAGAAATCTTATTACTACCTCCCACTTTTAATTCAGTCTCAATGATGTGGCATTGGAAGATATTGACAACAGTATTTTTAATAAATCTCTGCAGCAAAATAGATTACTTTTAAGTTAGAGACAGTAATACTTCCCAAAATGCCTTCAAATCATTGTCAAACAAATCTAGCAATTGAGAGCCTTCAGAGAAGGCAAAGAAGTGTATCCAGAGCTAACTGAGATCCTGAACAGTATCAATCTACACCCGAGTGCTCAGGAGAATTGGGAATGAACAAAATCTGATTTAAACTCACAATGAGTCCTGTACCAAGCCAAAGTAGTTGTTTCCTGGTACCCTTAGTCTGCTGGATTAGAAGTGGTGGCTACATCCATTACTTGAGAGTTTCCACACATGGGGTTTGCAATGCCAGGGTCTTCTGGGCTGACCACAAATTGGGATGGTTGTCGTGTGTGCCAGTTAGAGAAAGTCTTTGGAAACCAAAGTAAATTGCTTGTAAATTGCTTTTACTTAATGCATACAATAGTGTCAGCACAGGGAATTAGAGAGATGTAAATTCATACCAGTGTAATGTATCCTAATTTCCCCTAGGGCTGTCTCACTCCTGAATGAGACCATCCAGATAGTGGTTTAAATGCATTTGTTCTTCCTAAGGTTTCTAATTGTCCTGCTATTGAATAATGTTAGGCATTTCTGGCTGGTTGAGGAATGAGCTGCTTAATGATGAAGACCATACAGGGTCGGTTTGGTTCTGGGTTTTGTTTCTTTTTGCCAGCCCAGCTCATTCTGACAGAACCTGAAAAATCAGAGCTTTGCTTGACTTTGAAAGGTATGTTTTGAAGTCATGTTCCTGAAGTCAGACAGCAAACGGCTCTGCTTGATTAACAAGCAAGAGGGAAACTAGTTTTAGTGCAAACTGGTGTGAACAAAAGTGGGGGTGGGCTCTATCACCATCCATTCCCATCCCCCTTCATCTAGCTATCCCTCCTGGCCTTTCAGGTGGGCTGCAACACCCCTGTGCAAGCAATCAAATTGGGAATATCAGATCAGCCTGACATTGGGACTTGGGGGGCTGGGTGCGTTGTTTTAAACTGACACACATTCTCTTTGTGCCCACTCTGAGAAACTAAAACTCTGTGAGCTAACTCTTCTCCTGATTACTGGCAGCATTGATTTATTACTGTTCTGCATTAGAATAACAAACAAAAACAAAATAGCCCTCTTCAGTGTAGAGGTGTGTCATTCCAAGTTTTAGATCTGATTGAAATATTACAAGCACGTGCTGGAGCACTATCTTGACAGAATCATAGAATGGTTTGGTTTGGAAGGGATCTTAAGGATCATCTAGTTCCAACCCCCCTGCCATGGGCAGGGACACCTCCCACTAGAACAGGTTGTTCAGTGGCTCATCCAGACTGGACTTAAACACCTCCAGGGATTGAGGGGGCATCCACAATTTCTCTGGGCAACCTCTTCCAGTGTCTTACCATCCTCACTGCCAATAACTTCTTTCTTATCTCTAGCCTGAATCTCCTCTCTTTCGATTTGCATCCATTACTCCTAGTCCTGCCATCCTGGGCCCTGTTAAAAAGTCCTGCCCCAGCCTTTCTGTAGCCCCCCTTCAGGTATTGAGAAGCTACTGTGAGGTCCCCCCAAGCCTTCTCTTCTCCAGGCTCAACAACCTCAACTCCTTCAGCCTGTCCTCAGAAGGGAGGTGCTCCAGCCCTCTCATCATCTTTGTGGCCTCCTCTGGACCTGCTTCAAGAGCTCAGTGACCTTCTTATGGTGAGGGGTCTAGAATTGGACACAGGAACTCCAGTTGGGGTCTCACCAGAAATTAGTAGAGGGGCAAAAATCTCCTCCCTTGACCTGCTGGCCACATTTCTCTTGATGTAGCCCAGGACTGGGTTGGCTTCTGGACTGCAAGCACACACTGCTGGCTCATGTTGAGTTTCTCATCCACTGACACCTCCAAATCTTTCTCTTCAGGACTGCATTCAAGCCAATCTCCACCACTCTCCACCCAGCCTGTGTCTGTGCTTTCACCACGTTGGAGTATAAGCACTACTGTCCGCTCCCCCAACTAGGGTTGTGTCACAGGCACTGGTATCTGTGCTTTTTTTTCCCCCTGTTACAAAAGGTACTCAAGTGTTGCATGAAAAGAGAGTGGATTTAATCTTTTGACGCTTTCCTGTCAAGGTAAACTTCAAGGAAAGGAGGTGCAGAGAAGAGTTCTTAAGAGAAAAGAAGACCTCATGGACAAAGATTTAAGCCTGGATTACGTTTGGTGTGTAGGATTTCCTCTTGGCATGACCAGGGCAACGTAGATTTCTTCTCCCCTGTAGAGAGAAAAATTTCTAATCCTGAGGCCAAGGATGGTGCTACAAACATCAGCTTGGGAAGAGTTTTACTCCATGGAGCCCACTGCTGCCTACACAGTCTTCTTGATTCTTATTCTGTTTGAATAGCGTTTGAAGAGCAGGCCCGGGTGTTTGCGGGCACTGGGCTGGCGCTGGACTTTGCGTCCCGAGGAGAGCCGCTGTTTGGGCGCTACCGGCGCTTCGCGTTGCCGAGCACCGTTGCCGTGAGCAGCAGCAGCGCGGGGAGCGCTCACACGCAGCGCCTCGTTCTGCTGCGGGCTTTCGCCTTTGCGGCGTGTTCCCACCTGCGGGCCGCAGCTCGCTGCGAGGAAAACAGAGCCAAAGGGGGTTGGAACAAGCCCGGCTGCTGCGCCTCTGGCACCGCGCTCGGCCACAGCACTCCCCCCTTCCCCGGCCGCGGGCAGAGCGCGGGGGCGGTGCGGCGGAGGCCGGGGCAGGGCTGCCGCCTCTCGGCGCTGTCCGGTGCTGGCCCCGCCGCCGAGCAATCTCCCCGCAG
>VZTY01035452.1:22240-95229 GCA_013400935.1 Turnix velox | reverse complement strand
GTACGGGGAGGACAGCGTTCGAGGAGGGGAGGATGACTACGAACAGACACAGACACACAGACAGGTCAGCTGGGCCTTGCGGTCGCCGTGAGGCGCCTGGGGACTGCCAGTCCACACCGGCACCTCGGGGCCTCATTCTTCTCCCACCCCGGCCGCGGCATGGCTGAGGTGACGGAGTCCGTTTGGAAGCCGCCGGCTTCGCGGCGCTTCTCGCTGCGAGCCCGGAGCTGAGGGTGCCGCCGCCCGGGCGGTTTGGAATTTGCATCAGCGGCTTGGGAGGAAAAATGGGATGACGGATCAACCTTTGGCGTTGCTTCCGCGGCTGGTGTAGGCTCCACAGGCTGCTTTTGCTTGTCCTGGCGTCTTTTGTGTTGGCCCCGACGCGGATGCCGTCTGAGAGTTTACCTTGAGGTACGGCTGTTCCTCTGGGTTTGGGGTTGTGCTGGGATGTGGATTCAAGCCATGAGCGATGAAGGTTTTAAGGTGAGGCGAGCGCAGGAGGAGCAGATTTTAAGGTGTTAAGGAACCATGGAAGATCTCTGTGCTGAGGAGAGCGGGGCAGGACCAGGAAAGTTGGGAACGTCAGTGAGTTCTGCCAGGAGAGAGGTTCTTAGTCCCTCCGGGCTCTGGGTATTTGAGGGAGGAGTGCTCATGTTCTGACCACAGATGTACCAGATCTGAGTTCCCACTCCTGTTTGATTTTCTAGTCAGCTTGCTTTCCATTGTGTCCTGCTAGCATAAGAGAAAAAACATTAAAAATCATACAGTTGTAGAGTGCTTTGGGTTGGAAGGGACCTTCAAGATCATCTAGTTCCAACACCCCCTGCCATGGGCAGGGACACGCCCCACTAGACCAGGTTGCTCGATGCCTCATTCAGCCTGGCCTTAAACACCTCCAAGAATTGAGGGGGCATCCACAACATCTCTGGGCAACCTGTTCCAGTGTCTCACCACCCTCACAGGAAAGAGCTTCTTTCTTATCACCAGCCTAAACCTCCCCTCTTCTGATTTGCATTCATGACTCCTAGTCCTGCCATCCTGGGCCCTATATAACCCCTAACATGGGTGCTTTTATTTAGTCATATGGTCTCCCTTAGCGTTGTTTAGGCTGCAACACACACAGATATGCATCATAGTGTAGTAGATGTGTTATTCTTATCCATGGAAGTTTCTCTTAAAAGCAGTGAAATGGGACTTGGCAATTACAAGAATTGAGACTTTTCTGAGGGTACTAATAACCACCTGTATTATTGGTGAAGATTCTGAAATGGTGTTCTGGTTAGCTTGATGCATTTCTGGGTTTCAAGGATGTCTTTTCAGATCTTTTAATGGACCAGAGTGTTTTCAGCTGTGAAGGTGCCTGTTGGAAACCAGGTCTGTTAGAGAGTTGATTTGGGTTATGGATGGCTCTCTGGTAGAAATGATCTAATTAAGAAAACAAGTGTTTGATAGGCTCTTTTTGCTACAGGCTTCTCAATCATTTTTTCAAGTCCTTCAGAGCAGAAGAGTAGTTTGGGGTTAATTATTTAAATATTGGTGAGACACTGCAACAGGTTGCCCAGAGAGATTGTGGATGCCACCTCAGTCCCTGGAGGTGTTTAAGGCCAGTCTGGATGAGCAACCTGGTCTGGTGGGAAGTGTCTCTGCCCATGGCAGGGGGGTGGTGGAACAAGATGATCTTTAAGGTCCCTTCCAACCCAAACTTAATTTTCCTAGCAGAGTTTTGTAATCTTTAAAATAAGTATCAGCTTAAATTAGTAGTCCTGGTATTGTGATAAATGTATTATTTTGACTTTGAACCTCTGCAAGGTAACATGCAACTGCTCATTGTGACTGCTTACATAGTAATGTGCTGCTAAACCAACATAGCTTAGGCAGATTTGGATTCTTCTGTGGACAGAGCAAGCAAGAATGTACCCAGCTGATGGTGTGTTTCACTATGCGCAACTTTTTCAGTGATACTGTTTGTTTTCCTTTCTGCTTGGGGGGGTTATCAATGTGCTCTTAAAAGTGCTATGTTTCTGCTTGTGGATGCCTTCTACTCTCTCTGTGCAGTGCAACCCACAGGAAAGTAGGTTGTCCAATTAGATTTCACAAGTGTTCCTTGTTTGTCATAGGGAAAGCCATGATTGCAGCCTGGAGTGTGAACTGGTGGAAGTACAGGGAAAGCGTTGCAAGAGTGTTGACTAGAAAGCTTTGTTGTACTATGTTATCAAAGTAAGATGGGTATAAATGGTTTCCTAAATTAAGAGCTTACTGGCTTTTTTTTTTTTTTAAATTATAAATAATCTGTCAGAAAATGTGAAGAAACATCTTAGGAAAATAATCTCAAAATCTCAAGCAATAAGTTAAAAATAGAGCCGTTTTCAAGTATGGAGAGCCCTAAAGAGCTTTCTGAATCTTAATTTCTTATACAGTGTTTTATAAAAGCCTTTTGAGGTACTTAGTGAATTTATAGTCTTCCCTGTTGGAAGTAGAAATAAATAGCTTGATGGCCACGTAGAGATTTTAAATTTTATTTTGGGAGGGAGAGTGTTAACATAGCGTAATCCTTACCGTAAAACTCTCGATGAACAAATGGATTCTGTTTGTAATCAAAAAGAGTGACTGTACCTGCAAGAGGTTATTTAAAGAACAAGGTGCCTTAATTTCCAAAAACAAAAAAATTCAAAGTTTATTTTTACCATTATCCTATAAATTAAACCATTCTGCTTTACCTTATCTTTTATAGCATCATATTGTTTTACTGTTAAGATATTTTAAGGTGATTCATGAGAGTCATCTTCATGTTGAGTACAAGGGAATCGGGGGCTAGGTCTGCAAGCAGTGGTTGATTCTCTGCATTGTCAGAAAACATTGGTAAGACCATAGAAACTGTATGATAAAATGCCATGGAGTTTGTTTTCATTTCAGTCTTTCATTCAAGAGAAGGGCACTTTCATCTTCTCATTCTCTTAGCTGAGCACAAGAATATGCTTTTTCTTGTAAGATATATGAATGTGTCTTTGATCCTTTGATCATGGAAGAGTAGCTCTCAAAATTAGGCTTGTCTAATAGAGCACTGAAACTTTTCCCGAAAGTGTAAAGTGGTATCAAGGTTCTTTGTCTCTCCTATAGTTCAATAGTTGCTTGAATATGAGAAAATATTTCTTTACTTTGCTGCCCTTTAGAAACCAGAACATCAAGTGATTTGTAATTTGCAGGCTTTGTGTTTTCCCAGATTGACTGTAATGCTACAGTGAATTGCTCTTCATGTTTACGGTGACTGTAGATATGTTAGGATGAGTGAACCTCATTGCATGTTAGCATGACTACAAAAGGAAATATTGTTCTCTGCAGTAATTTCTTAAAATTTATTTAGAGTTGGCAATTAGGTGTTTATACTCCCACACCTCCTGATTCAATCCCAGCATCCCAATATTTGGAGAAAATGGACATCCTCAGAGACTAATGTTTTATCCAGTATAGAAAAGCATTTATAAAGTTGCAAGTTAAATTGTAAGATTGCCTGGGTTTCTAAAATCACACCATGGCACTAGAAGTCTTACAAGAACATAGAGCAATGTATAAGCTACCTCTTCTTTTATATATAGTTACTTGGTGATGATTGTGTTTTTATGTAGAAGCTTGTTGCTGGAAAAATCTTGTTTTGTCTCTCGTTTTTATTAAGCTTCTTCTCAGTTTTGTTTCTTTTCATCCATATCTTCTGTACAAAACAGATAAAGTACACTGGTTTAAAATACACTTTTATATAGTACATCTTCCATACTTTTTGTCTCATTTGAAAAAGGAAACAGGGAGTTTGTCAAGGTGAGTTTGGACCCAACTTCTCTCTCATGGGAAAAGTGAAACACCTTACATACATGTGATTAGCTGAGAAAGCTGAGTGTAGAGCCTTTTCTTTAGTCTTCTATAACATTTTATAAAATAGATTGAAGTCCCTTAAAGATGTGTAGAGAAGTCAACTCTCACATTTTTCTACTAGTCTGTGATCCTGGCTCTTCCTCACATGCAGCAGGTTATTTTACCATATTCCTATGTGGAATCATTGCAGGAGAGAAGTTAGTGATTGTCTCTAGATATCTTTTTTTACCCTTTCCCCCCCCCCCATTTCGGGTACAGATTTTTGTTAGTTCCTCTATTCTCCTGTGCTTTACTCCCTTTTGTGACTTTTCCATTATTCCTTGAGGATAGTCAGATGAAATCAAGGAAGATGGTATTCATAGCTTGGAGGAATAAGCTTGAATATGTGTGAGAAGCCTGCTCCCAACGAAATGTCTGCTGTTGTGGAAATAGAGCAAAGTTCGGGAGAAACTAAACTTACTGCTGGTGTGGGGTGATATGTACTATATGGACTGAACTTGTAGAATCTCACGACATATATAATTGTTTTTAATCTCAGAGCTGGTCATTTCATACCTAGGAATTAAATGGTAGCTTTCTTGTCTATCTGCTATAGGTATAAATGAAACTCTGTCATGGATAAGCTACTATGAAGTTCCCCCTGAGCCTATCAATACCTGAAGGGGGTCTACAGAAAGGCAGGGGTAAGACGTTTTTATAGGATATGTGATGGAAGGACTAGAAATAATGTATGTAAATTGGAAGAGGGGAGATTTGGGCTAGATATAAGAAAGAAATTATTTTCTGTGAGGGTGGTGAGACACTGGAAGAGGTTGTCCAGAGAGGTTGTGGATGCCCCCTCAATCTCTGGAGATGTTTAAGGCCAGGCTTGATGAGGCACTGAGCAACCTGGTCTGGTGGGAGGTGTCCCTGCCCATGGCAGAGGGGTTGGAACTAGATGATCTTTAAGGTCCCTTCCAACCCAAACCATGCTATGATTCTATCATATCAGATAGTTCTTGATCAAAACATCCATCACAGCTCTGAGTGTGCCATGTGCTTCTCTAATAGAGTGTATAGTATGGGCTGCTTGTTTTGAGTACTCCTGACAACTCAAGTGCTTAACCTACAACTTCCTTAGATGAAACTTGCTATACTTGAAGAAATTGCATAAGTTGTCAGAAATGTTTCCTGAATGTCTGTTGTAACCACAGAGGTCATTAGTTTTCTGCGTGAGATTATCAGACCAGATCTCTTCCCTGTGAATGACAGTTCTAATAGTGGATTTCACATTTGCAGATTCCATGACCATGGTGCTTATTTTATGGTGGACCATGTGTTGCTAACTGAAGTGTGCTGTCTGGTTCAGATAGTGTTCTATAAATACTGAAATTATTTTGAACTTCTTCTGGAAGTAGTAGGGAATTGTTTCCCCTTCAAGAGACTCGGGAGACCTCTGATGCAGGTTATCACGTAGAGTTGGATCTTAGGAGCTGATTTCCCTGTGTAGCTGTTCCAGAGCTTATGTCATTCCTGAAGGACCACAGAACTGCAGAATGTCAGGGATTGGAAGTGATCTCAAGTGATCATCGAGTCCAGTCCCCCTGTCAGAGCAGAAACACCCAGACCAGGTCACACAGGAAGACAACCAAGTGGGGTTTGAATGTCTCCAGAGAAGGAGACCCCACACCCTCTCTGGGCAGCCTGTTCCACTGCTCTGCCATCCTCACTGTGACAGGATGTTCCCACCCACTGGAACAGTTACCTCAATGTTTCTCGCTTCAGATTGAAGATCAGGAAATGGATGACCTCAGGAATCATACAAGCAATTTGTTAACCTGTCTTTTGTCTGCTTATAGTCTCATTTCCTGTAAATGAGTGACTACTAGATCTGCCTAACAATTAGTGGTGTGGTTTAGACAGTGTGACAGGGACAAAATAAGATCAGCCAGATTGTGTGGTCAGTCTCAGAAATCAGTACTACAGAGTTCCAACTCATCGTTTTGAACTCCACATGTAAGAATTGCACAATTCAGTAACGGTTTTGGTTACCTGTAGTGGAACCTCCATTTCTACATCCTTGTGAAAGAATTGCACTAATTTGGATTTTTAATTTGAAATGCCTGAAGAGTGGGAAGATGAGGATAAGCAAATAGTGTGTTCTCAGTCAGGATTCACACCTACTCGATCCCAAAAGTATTTTCTTAGGGAATGTGCTATCTGTTCCTACTATATTTCAACAACTGACAAGTGATGATCTGCTATTTTAGCAAGCTATAAATACACCATACCATTGGATAACAAGGTTGTACAAATGTGCTGAGAGAACTGTAGTAGTCATGGTAGTGATGAGTTCTTTCTCCTCTTTGTCTGAAAATTGAAACAGCTTCTAGCCTCACCTGCCAATATATTCTAAAAATATCAGTAACATGTTGCAGAGGCAGTGAATTTTGTTGTTTCACTGACTTGGTGATCTGTAGCAAGGCTTAGGAAAAGTTATTAGCAGATAATGCAAGGAATGTTATTGAAATCTAGGATTATGTTAGTAGCATTAGAAGATGAATCCTGTGACTATTTAAATTTAAATTTAAAAATAAATTCTGCATCATCCTTTGCTGTTGATTTTTATAGAATCATAGAATGGTTTGGGTTGGAAGGGACCTTAAAGATCATCTAGTTCCATACCCCCTGCCATGGGTAGGGACACCTCCCACCCACTCCCACACCAAGTTGCTCAGTGCCTCATCCAGTCTGGCCTTAAACACCTCTGGGGGGGGGCATCCACAACTCCTCTGGGCAATTTTGTTGTTATTTTATCTTTGTCTTGTTGGTTTTGAGGGTTTTCTTTGGGTTTTATGGGTGGTTCAGTTTGGGTTTTGGTGGTTTTTTCATTTCATATGAATGTATATGGGTGATTTCTAGCAAATTATGCTGGAACAAAGTAGGATGAGTGAGATAAGTTGACAACTGATCTTTCAAGAGTGGATTGATCATGGTAGTGTATTCTTTTTCCTACAAAATGGAGGTTTGCTGTTCAGGGAAAAAAACCCAAACAACAATTTAATGAGAGGAAAACGCTTGTTCTTGGTGAGGTGAGAATATCACATTTTTATCAGCAAGTTTTCTGTCTGAAAGTAATGGTGCTGAGAAGCAAGGAGTTAGGGACTGATTCTTTAACAAGTTGCTTGTACTTCTTGCTCTTGACCTGCGTATAAACCATTATTTGGCATTTTAGCCTGTGGCTTTTGAGTTTCAGTTTAGGATGTTACTCATTCTCAAATTAGAATCAAATAAGTTGAAATATGGCCACTCCAGGCAGATAATTGCCTGGGTTTTGGTAGATGAAGTGTTCTAGTTCTTAAATATGTCTGTCTCTACTTTTTCAGGCATCCTTTTGTGCAATTAAAGTCTGTTATTTCTCCTCAACAGACATTGAAAATTTCCTCCTTGCAGTAATCTTCTGTATGTTTGAAGGCATCTACCAAGAGTTCCTTCTACCTATAAATGGAACACCTACAGTCTTTCCATCATATTCTATTTATGCTCTTTTTCATTGCTATTTTGGTTTTTATCACCTACCTCTTTTACTGTTGTTAGGAGTAAAGTCTCTGCGGAGTCCTGTGTGCTATGTTTTGACTTTTTGATGCTAAAGATGTTTGAATAGGTTTTTTATGCTTTTTTCAGTTTTTCCACTGGTTGTGCATTCACTGTGGTGTGGGGCACATGTACAAGAGGATGATTCTGAATACAGAAAGCATTAAATTTGTAAATTATTTTAATAATGGTCCTAGTTTAAGGGAGGCAAGAAACATAATTGTCAAGTTTGTGCTTACTGTATGAAAAGAACAGCATGATTCTTTAGAGGTTAAAATAGTCTTCTACCAATAGAACAGGTTACTTTGCAAAGAGTAAACACACAGGTTTGCATTTGGAAGATGCAAATCATAAATATGGTCAGTGATGAAAACTTAGGAAAAGGATGCTATTGCTTCTTATAGAGAGCAGCAGCCTGATCTAGTGGGAGGTGTCCCTGCCTATGGCAGGGGGGGTTGGAACTTGATGATCTTTAAGGTTCTTTCCAACCTGAATTCCAACCCTATGATTCTATCATTCTATGCTTGGAGAATCTCACAGAAACTGGCAGAAACTCTAAAGAAATTTTTTGAATTTGTT
Organism: Turnix velox; assembly: GCA_013400935.1. Classification (NCBI taxonomy): domain Eukaryota; kingdom Metazoa; phylum Chordata; class Aves; order Charadriiformes; family Turnicidae; genus Turnix; species Turnix velox. The sequence goes on along the minus strand of VZTY01035452.1, from coordinate 87,213 downwards.
ATGTACTAAACACTTTCATAGTCTCTAGCTGCCAAAAAAATTATTATACTTGCTGGTGTTTTTTTCTCATTGGCTAGTCTCTCCTAGCCACAGAAGCACCTGTTTATTTGACAAAAATAAAAATCTGCAAAAATTGAGGTAAATAACATTAAAAACCTCATCAACACTATAGCAAAATTAGACCAAGTAAATTAACAGAGCAAGTAAAAATAACACGGTATCTATAATGATGCCAAAAACTAATTATTTTTCTCTATATATCATTTGATTGTGACCACAAGTAGTATTTCATACACTTAGATGTTAAGATTTGAACTTTACTGGTGTGAAAAGTAATTTTTATTATGACTTGGTTTTTTTTTTTTTTTTTTTTTTTTTTTTTCCCTTCAGACCACTGGTCTGCATGAATTAAATATCTGATGGTGTATAAGTCTGGGCAGCAGCAGTAGCTTAGCAACACTAGCTAGTGCTGATGCCAAAGAACAGTGTTGGCTTTCATGATTTTAAAATGCCAGCTAATCTTTTATTACTCTTTCTATATTTAGAGATTAATTGATAATTGTGTTTTAACATGTAGACCTAGATTGGATTTGACTATCAAATTGTTTTATAAATAATTTTGCAAGCTGAGAATTCTCTAACTCTAGGCATTGATATAAGATTTAGGGATGGCATGGTAATAACTATAAATGCCAGAGTGAATACTCATGACACTTGGGACATGAAGAGTAAAGAGAAACCTTCCTTGCTTCCTATTTGCTTCTAAGTGCACAAGCAAAGCTGGTTGAATGTACTGAAGGACTGATAAACTGCATATCTGTGAATGCTGATGTTTCCATAATAAATAGTAATGTCTGATAAGTATATGCCTGTTTAGAAATAAATAATTCTGGAAAGAAATTTTTATTAGAAATCCTGGCAAACATAATATGTGTATCCATACATTAAAATAAAAGATCAAGAACGCATCTTTGTGACAAATAGGATAAAATAATAGAAATGTGGAACCAGAATGGGCCTGTTTTTGCTGTCAAATCTATCTATAAAAAGCATCATCTCAAAATGAGTAGATGTTTAGATATTCTCAAATTCATGTAATAAAGGAAACTTTTTAACCTTCTAGGTGACTTCATCAATTAGCTATTTCTGTGAACCTCATACATTAACTGCATGTATCTATCCTTATACATAATGTAAATCTTTGCAAGTTAGGCCTCTGAGGATGGTCTTTTTTTGACTTCGATAGACACAAGGGCAAATAATTTTTTTATTTGTTGTAGGTTTTTTGAACCTACAATAAAATTTCCACTGTTCCTTAACCTGAAGAAAGAAAATCAGAGCTTTGCTTGTGAGAAATTTTATAAATCTCTTGGAGACTTTTTTCTTATCTGGATACTCTAGGATAGCTGCACATATTTAATTAAATATGGTGATCAAGCTGGGCAGAGTATCCTTGCTGAAAATCTTCACTAGTGCCTATTGGAGTATTAGATTTACTGTTAACTTTGTACATATAAATTCTCCTAATTTATTCCCTCGTGCTTTCTGTCTTTTAATATTCCTCTGTTACATTTTTATTTGTAACATGTATACCTGGTTAAACAAATCCTCAAATCTTTATCTGCAGTTATTCCATTAGTCTGCCAGTTAGATCCTTTTGCACACTGAAGTATTACTCTGTTCTTCCTTGCATGTGCTACTTTACAGCTTGTTAGAGCTTCCTCATTTACAATCATCTTTAAATTTTGTATTTGAAATACTTGCTTTTAGTTTATCTCAGTTCTCCTAGGCAATTTTACCATCATGCTTCCCAACTTTAGGTCATGCCTGAATGGTTATCCGATTGTGACTTCATGCTCACATTGGTTCAGATGGGTTTCAAAATGAGTTGATGCACTTGTTCCCACACTGTGCTTTGATTCCTCCCATGGAGCTCTCTGGGCATGTAGGCTTGATTCCTTTTGGATAACACTGAAGTGGAAAGTCTGCTCCAGCAGCATCTCTAATGTTATCATAGAATGGTTTGGGTTGGAAGGGACCTTAAAGATCATTTAGTTCCAACCCCTCTGCCATGGGCAGGGACACCTCCTACCAGACTAGGTTGCTCAATGTCTCATCCAGCCTGGCCTTAAACACCTCCAGGGAGGGAGCATCCACAACCTCTCTGGGGCAGCCTGTTCCAATGTCACACCATACTTACAGGAAAGAACTTCATTCTTATCTCCAGCCTAAATCTCCCCTCTTACCATGTGCATCCATTACTCCTAGAATGTCTAACTGTGAATGTTTAATCCATGGCCTTGAAGTAGATCTAGCTCTGGTTGTTTGACAAAAAAAAAAAAATTGAAAACCAAACCATCCCACAAAACCATCAGAAAACTCCAGCACTCCAATAGTAACAGCAGCAACAGCCCAAACAAACAGAAAAGCCCAAGCAAAGAGCACTCCCCTGAAACGTGGATGGCAGTTTCTGGAGAGCATCTGTTCACCCTGTTGCTGTGGACTTAGACTGTGAGTATTGACACTGTTCTCATGAATGTGGTGTATTTGAGTGTATACATTTTTAGCTAGTAGCTGATGATTTGGATGTTGTTTGTGCCACTGCAGTGTTTTGTGTGTTTCTCTCTTGTAAGCCGTCTGCAAGAAATCCTTCTTAGTAAGAATGCTCTTGCTTTAGAGGTGTGGAAGCATGCTACTACCGTGGGATTTTTTAGATATGTACTTTTTGAGTTTCTGATTGAATAATAAAATCATAGAATTGGGTTGGAAGGGACCTCAAAGATCATGTGGTTCTAAGCCCCCTGCCCTGGGTAGGGACACCTCACACCAGCCCAGGTTTCTCCAACCCCGTCAAGTCTGGCTTTGAGCCTTTGTAGGGATGGGGCAGTCATAGCTTCTCTGGGCAACCTGGCCACAGTCTCACTGCCCACAGAGCATAGGATTGCTTTCTAACATCTAATCTAAATTCCTTTTTCAGCTTAAAAGCATTCCCCCTTGTCCTATTGCTACACACCCCTCTCTCTCCATTCTTCTTGTAGGCCCCCTTAAGAAAGCTTCTCTTGGTGACCTCCTTGCTTGGAGATTCTGAGGTGAAAATTGACTGTGTTTCTTTGGCTTACTCAAGTTGTAAATAAGTTTAAGTGAGCTTTTCTGACCAGATCCCAGTATTCTAATTGTTACTGCTTCCAGAATGGGTAGATGGATCACAAGGCATTTAAGAATGTGGCAAACTTTCTCCTTATGGTATTTGTAAAACCAATCTTTATGTTTTGTCTTCCTGCCTCATAATTCCTAAATAGAAAGTTTACTACCAATTTCCAAAGGATTAATTTTAATTAAAAAAAGTATATACATAAGCTTTCTGTCAGGATGGGAGACAGTATCCTCATAAAGATGGGACTAACTCTCTTACAGGAACAGGATATTAAGTGATGATGGATTTCCGTTGCTGAGGCCTTACTAGATCCTGGCTTTTAGTGCTCTCATATTTCAGAAGACATTTTAAAGAAATTAATAACTTTTTCTGTGAGTTTGCTAACAGTGGAATCGCAAGAAACCATGGAGCCTGGAGCCCAGTGTGTGTCACATACTAAAACGTGGGCCTGATTCCCCCACCATGTGTCATCAGAATAATCTTTTTGGCAAAAAGAACCACTTTTAAAAACAAATTTGGTCCCTATGCCCTGTTGAAACTAGTGCAGCACCTTGTGAGTGGGCTTAGTGTTTTTTTTAGCAAATGGAGTTGAATATTGCCATGTCAGTGAATAGCTTGCAAAGCCAGCCTGGGGGTAGCAGATGACTGCAATGAAAGGCTCTGGAATTTCAGCTCTTTTCTTCAGGTTAGTATTTTGTTCTCTTCACTCGGGGTTTGTTTTGGTATACCATCATTAATTCTATATTCTGATATGGATTAAATGCTTTACAATCTATGTTTTTTCATCTTGTGCTGGTGTACAGACTTTCTGTAATTTTTTTTTTTATTATTTGTTAGATTTTTATCTAACAAAGGTCACCTAAGCTCAAGTAGGAATGAAGAGTCAGAATTTCAACTGTTTTTACAGAGTTTTGAACTGTCTTAAGAAACAGATCTGCACACTTAGTGAACTCTGAACATATATGTACGTACTCAGAGTGAGAGTTGAATTGCTATTTTTTTTAATTCAAATTTTTTTGGTTTTACTTTTCATGTCACTTTGTTAGCCAGAAGGAGCTGTTTGAAGCCATCAAAGCAGGTACAGTTAGCTTTTGCCCTGAGAGAAAGAGGCTGCTGTTCACCCACTGTCCCACTTTTTAACTTTAAAGGCTATTATTCTATCTTTTGGTGGGCTGATTTTTTGATTGTATCTGAACAGGAATTTGCTTTACAACCAGTGTTTTGGTATGGCAAGAAGAGCACGAGTTTCTCTTGTGTGTGGAGGAAATAACTGTACACATTTACACATAATGTGCTGATCCTGACCATGTTTATGTTTGTATAGATGCAGGTGTATCTTATATTATAATTGTTTCTTAACTATATGAAATTTTGACCTTAAGTTGTAGAGCTGACTTTAGTATTTTTGCAATTAAAAAAGATCACTGAATGTGATGAAGCCAATAATTACAACTCAGACATAATTACAACTCTAGGATGTAAATAGGAAAAACAGTGTTATAACAATTAAAGCCTCTTGGAATCTCACTAATGAACTTCAGCAAGGACATCAAAAGACTTTGATGAGGTTGCTGTGGAGTTAGAGGGACTGCAAGAGCTATGCTAGAGTTGAAGACCACTTGAGAAGACTGGTTATTCCAGGGTAAGACGGATCTCTTGAGAATGGCATGTTCGAGCAGCAAATGAGAAGATTAGTGTTTGATTTCTGACTTGATGTTTGATTTGTTTTCAGAGTTCTTTACAACACAAAACCATGTTACCAGCTATACCTTGCAGGAGTCGTAAAAATTTATATAGTTGATTTTTTTTAATGCTGTATTTTTAAAAAATAGATTTGTTAAGATGAGCGTGAGATTCTAGAGCCTGCAGCATGTTTGAATGAGGACATTTGTAATAAGTGGCTCTAAGAAGCCTAGACGATAATGCTGTTTAACAGCTTGCTTCCCTGGGCAGAGTAAAAATAAAACATTTTTTTACAGAGCAGGAACACTCAACTTTCAATCACAGAATCATAGAATGGTTTGGGTGAAGGGACCTTAAAGATCATCCAGTTCCAACCCCCCTGCCATGGGCAGGGACACCTCCCAATACACCAGGTTGCTCAATGCCTCGTCCAGCCTGGCCTTAAACAACTTCAGGGATTGAGAGGGCATCCACAACCTCTCTGGGCAACCTCTTCCAGTGTCTCACCACCCTCATAAGAAAGAACTTCTTACTTCTCTCCAGCCTGAATCTCCCCTCTTCCAGTTTGCATCCATTACTCTGAATCCTGTCAACTTGGACTCTATTAAAAAGTCCTACCCCAACCTTTCTGTAGCCCCCTTAAGGTGTTGAGAAACTAGTATTAGGTCACCCCTGAGCCTTACATTCTCCAGGCTGAAGAACCCCTATTTTTTCATCCTGTCCTTGTAAGGACACACTCTTACTCCTCATCTCCTAGTTTGTGTGATGTCTCCTCTCCTTTTAATTCCTGTACCTCTTAAATTCTTCTAATAATTCTGGAATATTTATTATTATTTTTTTAGAGTATATTTGTGTTGCTTTAGGATCCACCATTTACTGATCTAAAAATCCAAACCTACTAGGAGGTAAAACACCCAGAGTTAAGTTTTGAAATAAATGGGAGAGAGGAAGAGCAAGGTTTTTTTGGATCTTGCTTAGACTGGGTGATAATTTCAAAATCCTCCTTACTCAGGTGTGTCCATGGTGCACGTTGCCTGTGGAAGGCATCAGGGTTTTCTGCTTCTAGACCTTTAGGGAACTCTTCTCCCTGTTTCCTGTTTCCAGTTATTTGTATCCCTACTTATTCCAACTTGTCTCTCCTTGTCTCAATTGACTTGCTTTTAAACCTCTTAGACCTTCCTTTTTTTTTTTTTTTTTTTCCCAGGCTCTTCTAGTAAGAGAATTGTTTCCAAACTCACCTGCTCCGGGCTACTTAATTGCTATGCAGCTCCTTTCCCTGCTTGTTCCTGTGACTGTCTCTGGGCTATTATCACTCTACTTCAGTGAAGCTTTTTCTGTGCTTGCGTCTTACAAGTGTCTCACTGGTCACAGTAGCTGGCCAGTTCTGCCCTCCTACCTGGCTTTTTCTCATTACAAAAAAAGGTGATTGATTACTCCTGGGGGAGGAGAAGAACAAACCAAGATGCACACACCGTTGAGCAAAAAAAGTACCTGCTCGAGTTTTGCCAAAAAGCACCATAAAGTCAAGGGGAAATTACTAGTGATTCTGGAAAAAATATAAGGGCTGCTGGTTATTTTTTGACATTTGACATTTATCATTTAAATATAGTCAGAGTAGGCTCATAGTCAGCATTTTAATTCAAAGTTAATTTTCTGGTTGGTTCAAAGTCACATGTTGGTACCTGTGGAGAGAAAAATGCTTTGGCATATATCTGCAAGCAGGAGTTACTCTGCTGCATTACTAATGTATTTAATTTCCTGATTCATTCATTGCTAAATGTTCTCAGCTGATATTTTGTCCATTTCAAATTATGCAAAAATGCTGACAGTGTTCCCAAATTTGATTTTTAAGATGAGGCAGCCAAGTGAATGTCCTTTGAGAGGCTGTAAATAATTTCTTAGGATTTCTTTAAAAACATAAAGCCTCCTATGAGGTAAGATAAGGTACCAATGGGGTACTGATGTCATCTGAGTTCTGAAATCTTGGGCATTAAAAGCCAGCTCGTAATGGGCCACCAGGACTTAGAGGGGTAGAATTCAAATGGTTGTTTGAAGTTAGAGAACAATTTGCTAAATTTCGGAGGAATCTTGGTAATCAGGTTTTTTGGGATTTACTTTTTGATATGGAGCATTGTTTAGATCTTAAGAACATGTCTTTGCTAGGTCTTATTATTGTTTATAATAGAACTATTTCTTTAAAAATGGCATATCTAGTATATGAGTAGATCATAGAATTGTAGAATGTGTCATGTTGGAAGTTCAAAGGTTGTCTGTTCCAACCCCCTGCAGTGACAGGGACCTCCTGCACTAGATCAGGTTGCTCAGAGCCTCAGCAAGTCTGGCCTTGGATATCTCCAGGGAATAGATATTGAAGTGTTTAAGATTTTGGAAACTGTATTTGAGATTTGCTGTCTGAATAGTAATATATACATTTAGTTTTTCTGAAAAATGTTTAAGGTCAGTCAATCTTATGAATCTTAGCATGTGACTGGGTGCTTTAAATAACTCTTCATTGATTTAATATTTGTTTGCTACCTGTATCAAGCTAAATTAAGCTGTGACATCAATAAACTTTTAAAGTGTGGATTTTACTATTCAGCATGTTATTGTAGGGATTAGAGACCTATGAGGGGTGACCTCATTCATGTGTATAAATATATAAAGGATGGATGTCAGCAGGATGGGGCCAGGCTCTTCTCAGGAACCTCCAAGGACAGGATAAGGGGCAGGGGGTGCAAGCTGGAACACAGGAGGTTCCACAGAAGTAGGAGAAAAATCTTTGTCAGGGTGAGGGTGAGAGTGCCCAGAGAGGGTGTGGGGTCTCCTCTGGAGACATTCAAACCCCACCTGGATGCTTTCCTCTGTGACCTGGTCTGGGTGTTTGTGCTCCAGCAGGGAGATTGGACTAAATGATCTCTTGAGGTCCCTTCAATCCCTGGCATTCTGTGATCTGGTTCCCATCTGGTGTGCCAGTATGAGTTGATGTGTGTGTATGTTAAAATTCTCAGCCACTGGCTACCTCCACAGAGGAAGCCTAACTGGGAGAATCGTAGCAATCTCAAAATGTCAGTTCTGCCACATGACTGTCTAATGATCACCAGTGATGATCACCAACATTCACTGTATGTGGCATTATTCAACTTGTGAGTTTTTAGTTTAACAGGCTTTTCAACTAGTCCTGTCAATATAAATGTTCCTCTGGGAATACTCCAGAAAGCTATTGTCTTATGCTTTTACTTATTAATCTGACACATGCAACCTTGAGAGTTTCTCATCTAATTAATTGGTGTTTTTTAACAGAAATTCTTTTGAAGCACTTGGCTCAGGGCTGAGGTGCTGCAAAGCTGAAATGATTCATATGAGTCAATTTACAGCTTAGATTTACCATGATTTCAGCCTTATTTGCTTTACTTTAATATGTTTGAGTTTGGAAGATATTGCTGTGTGTTTAATGTGTGTCTTTCAGAACTACTAAATTTTGCTGTTCTCTAAACTTGAAACCTAAGGCAGCAGATTCTGTACCAGATTGTATGTTTCCAGGGGCTTTGATTTGTGAAGGTATATTATGTTTTATATACATTTATATATATATGTTTTGATATATTATGTTTTAATGAGTGTATACCTAGTTCTACAGTACACAAATTGTGATCTATTTCTTAAAAATAAATGCTGCACTTCTGATACAGCAGATAAATAGTTTTGAGAATTTAGTATTTTGCATACATGAAAACAGACGGCCAATTTATTTTCATGGAGGGTGGCAGAAATTATGTGCTGATGACAGATCTTTATGGTGAGGGTGGTGAAACAATGGAAGAGGTTGCCTAGAGAGGTTGTGGATGCCCCCTCCATGCCTGGAGCTGTTTAAGGCCAGGCTGGATGAGGCAGTGAGCAACCTGGGCTAGTGGAGGGATCATCCATTTCCAATCCCCCATGGCTGGAGGGTTGGAAATGGATGATCTTTAAGGTCCCTTCCAACCGAAACTAATCTGTGATTCTGTGACTTTATGAATCTCTCTCTCTGTTATTTTAATCTTATTTCCCCAGTCACTATTTACTGTAGATCTCCCTGTTTAGGCAGTTATTTTCTTTTAGTCCTTTTGTGTTTAAGAAATCAAAAAACTATCAGCAACAAAACCAAATTGCATTTTGATTGACTTAGAGATTTGATGACCTGCTTGGTTTTGCTTCTGCTGTTGTTCTTCTTGTTGAGACAGGAGAGAATTCCTGTCTCATTTTCCTTGTTATGAATAGAATTTGCAATTTTGCTGCCTCTTCTGCAGTCTTACTGCACTCTGGATGCAATTAATCTACAAAATTATGAGTAATATTCAGCATTTGCATTTCTTAGAAAGCTGTCTTGGAATTTCTAGAACAAGTTATTTTTGAGGTTTTACTATAAAATGATGACTGAAACAAAGAAGTATGTTTCTCTGTGTTTCTTATATGTTTGTTTATCGGTGTATGGCAGAAGAAACTTTCTGTCCTGGAAAGCAGTTGTTCGCATTGTGAGAAGGTAATGGAAGCCCATTAGAACATAAATGAAGGTCCATCTGTCACCACTGAGACACAGTCACTATAGGAGAGGTGTCAGGATACAGATTATGAACAGGTTTAGATAACTACAGCTGGGATGAATTATTAACTTATACAGATGGATTTTTTTGAAATAATTTTGAGAAAATACATTAGAACTTATTTATTACAACATAAAAGCAGAACCTGACATAAGGTGTGCAGTGCTAGAGAAATTTAAAAAATTTATCATAAGTTCATTAAATTTTGCAGCAAATTAGCAAAAATTTATCTTAATTTACAGAAGCCTGAAGCATGGGAATGTGAGATGACCTACTTAAGTGGCAGATTTGTGCTTTTCAGAATTGGGAAGACTACTGCTTGCTAAAATATCCAGTCTTTCCATTTTTCCTTTGCATTTTCTTTGAATCTTTTTTCCCCTCCTTGTCATTAGACCTTCCAGTGGTTTAACTGATGCCTTTGATCATTAATTATCTGAGTGCTCATAAACCCACGAAGTAAAGTATGTGTTGTTATTGTATGTGGTAGTGTTTTTGCCAGGGCAAATTGGAATATGTTGTAGTGCTTGGGAACACTTTTACTGTTAGTAGGAACAAAATTCTGAAGAAAGTGGGATGACGTGGTAAGAGCTGGAAATCCCTTTGTGTAATAAAAGACAAAGCATATGATGAAGGTTTTTTTCTAGCTCAGGAAACAAAAGCAGTGCCATTCATAAAGAATAATTGATTTTTCTTTTACTAGAATCATTTACTGGCAGAATTGCTAAAATGAAAAAGATTGCTGATCCACATTAGTACGGACTGAATGGTGAACATCATTGTCTTTTGTTCCTCATATCCCCCATCATTCTTTGCTATTCACTTCCTTTCTTGCTGCTTCTGTCAGGAGTATTTAATGAAGCAGAAGCTGTGATTAATTGATTATGTCCATACCATCTTACAGAGCTGAATTTCAATTATGATTCCCTGTTTCTATGTGTCCTAGATCTCTTCTAAAGACCTCTTTCATTCCAAAATCAGTATTTTGTTTGGTCTTTGATAATTCTCATCTTGTTATCTGAGCTAATCTTGTAGCTAGTCCTCAAGAGAGAAGTGCTGAGGGTGCTGGAGTGGCCTAAGATAAAAGGGCTCCAAAACCCTGGAGCTAAACCCTGGTTTAGCTTGTCAACAGGGGCTTGAGTGGCTCTGACCAGTTCCAGTTGCTGTGGGGAATGTGGTGGGTCTTCTAGAGTGATGGTTCTCTGCTGAGAAATTTTAATTTTTTAATGTTCCACCACAGGGTCTTCCATGGAGACTGACATACAGAATTGTAGAATGGTTTGGGTTGAAAGGGCCCTTAAAGTTCACCCTCTTCCATCCCCCCTGCCATGGGTAAATTATGGTTCAGAAAAACAGTATTGCTCAATGTCTCATCCAGCCTGGCCTTAAGCACCTCCTGGCATTGGCGGGCCATCTACAACCTCTCTGGGCAACCTCTTCCAGTGTCTGTCCATCCTCACAGGAAAGAACTGCTTTCTTATCTACAGCCTAAATCTTTCCTCTTCCAATTTGCATCCATTACTCCTAGTCCTGCCATCCTGGACCCTATTCAAAAGTCCTACCTCACCATTTCTTGGGGCCCTCTTCAGGTATTGAGAAGCTATTATTTTCCAGATCTAATGCTGTGGCACAGCATCACATTTTGGTTGTTCATTCTTGTGAAGTCACTTGAGATTCAGGTCTGTCTCACATTCAGGCCAATTTAGCACGTGTCAACTCTGCAGAATACATTTGGCAAAAACTAAATACAAATGCCAAATTATGCATGTCCATCCACGTACTGTATTGTGGCTCATTTATTAATGTTGTCTCATTTTGATATTTTTCTAAAGATCACAGCTGGAGGAATTTTTAAAAATTCATTTACAGATTGCTGTGAAGGGGCCCTCTTGTTTGCACCCAGATAATTTCCCTGTGACCAAGCCAATATGCTGTATAAATAAAGATGAGTTTTACAGGCAAAGTCTCACGGAGTAATATATTGGACAAGTGTTTTCCTACTCTTCAATGTTTCCAAATTCCTGTTTGTTAGGATCTCTGCTTTCCTTTCTATAGATTATGCACTTTCCTTTTTAATTAGAGAGGAATATATAGCATGGCATAAATTCACAAAAAAGTTTTTGATATGATGAACAACATTTTACTGACCCAAGCTCAGAAATTCCTCTTTCTTCTAATTTTTCTAAGTTATGATTTGGTCTCTTTTTTTTTTTTTTGCTTTTTTTTTTCCTATTGGTGTAGAATTATTTTCCCTAGAATTTTAGTTAGGTTCCTTGTTTTGGTGCTTGCCATCATTATGGAAAGAATATTGAAGCTGTGGATGAGTTCAATTTCACCCTACTCTTCTCACTTGTATTGCTTAAAGAAAAAGATTCATTCAGTTTAGCAACAATTAAACAAGAGGTTGTTAAAGCTTACAAAAAAGAAATATTCGTTGTGTGGTAATGGTAATTTTGCAAAAATTCCTAAGATAATTTCATGCAGCTATGACTTACAAGTGGTAATCTGTCTTGGACATAGTGATGGCTGCAGATTTGCTTCATTTCCTTGTAATATTAAATAGAAATCATAGATGGCTGAGGGCCTGTCTGTGGTTGGATAGTTTATTATGAAAAATTGATTTTCTAAAGCGAATAAAATTATATTGCTAATTCTACTGTAAAGCAGTGAAAGACTGTGATTTGGGAACTGATTTGGATATTTTTGTAGTAGTTGATACAGATTTGAGGGATTCTAGGGATAAGTATTTCTAAATGAGTTAATTTGTCTGCTGAATGAATTCCCTTCCCATTTTTAAAAGAATTGTCCCTTAAATTCTTTAACAAATATTAATAAATGCTCATTATAAGAACTGAATGAAGATTTGAAAGGTAACTGTATTAAAATATTCTATGATTTAATATTATTTGGGTTGTTTTTTGAGACTGAAACAAGAAAGAGACCTTTTATTTTAGCTGGAATGTTATGTTTATGACTGCATCTGTTACATCCTTTGTTACTGTTGCAGCCTGAACTTGTATGTGTTAGGGCTCACTCAGGGTTGAAGAATTCTTGTTTTCCTTTTGAATTGTGAATGCATGAAAGGAAGTTAACTGAAGTCATGGAAGTAATGCTTTATTTTAATGAACTGTTTTCCTCAGCTCTTTGTGAAATAGGATTTTGATAGTTAATGCTCACATTGAAGTTATCACTCAAGTTTTTCTTCTGTATGCTTGAAGAGATGAAGACATTGTCAGCAAACAGAAGCCTCACTTGGTTGAATATTTACCTAGAAGCTTTTGCAACATCAAATCATACTACACTAAGTTTAAAGGGGAAATATTTATGCTTTGTTCCTTATCAGCATGAGAGAGAAGTAAGTTAAGAAATTATGGCAAAGAAAGATGAAGAGAGTGCATTGTTCTGCACACCCTCTGCACCCTTTAATTCCATCTTTTGTGGCAGCGCAGTAAAGTCTCTTCAGATGGAAAGACAGACTGAAAGCATGGAAAGCCAAGTAATATATGCGAGGAGCTGTCACTGAGGTATTACCAATAAACAGAATACACATTGGTTTTGTTTTTCGTCTTAGGAAAAGTTGAGTTTCCTTTGAGGGAAAAAACCCCTACCAATTCATAGTTTTGAGGAGTTCCTTTCTATATGGAGAGAAAAAAAAATAGATCATAATCATTAGAGAAAGTCACAATCATTGATAATAAAGTGATAAGTAATCTCCGAAATGGAAACAGATATTTTGGATGGGGAGACAAGGGGGAAGCAGGATTAAACCTGCATGCCAGCCAGATCTAATGGTGTTTTTAAATGAAGTTCTATTGCAACTGGTGCTTGATCTTAAGTTTTGTTGAAATTCTTTTCTAGTTAGTGGTTGTGAAGTCTGACCCTTTTTCTACTCTGTGAAAATGCTGTGAATTCAATGGAGTCAGAAGTCTGTAGAGGCTCTGTAGGTGAGAAAGGCATTCTTTTTAGCTGTTTGATCTTACATGATTTGCAGACAGGGAAAGGGATACAGAAAAAGACAAAGTCATGTATCTCTTTCAGTTCTGTAACAGGAATTTCCTTTCAAGGTCTGTTATTCTGTAATTTGTTATAAAAGGGTATAATTTATGTTGCACATTATCCTAGAGAGCCTTTCCTAGTAAAGATACAGGTATCTGATATACTAAGACTCCTTGAAATGGCACACTCAGGTCATCATATTCCTACAGATTGATAACACTGACTTGAAAGAATCTTCCTTGGCAGCATTTGAGACCCAAGGCTGTTTTTCTTCTCATTAGCTACCAGCCTGGTGTTTGAGATTAGCTCTGCTCCTGAATTTCACTTACCAGTTAATCAGCAGGCTTCACTATGGTCCTCAGGCTATTGGATATGGCTAGAAAGATGATTTTCTCTGTTAAGAGAAGTCTCTATATCAAGACCACCATTGATGTCATTGTTTTCCTGTAACTTTATCAATGTGTACAAAGAAAAGCTGCTGGCTGGAGCGGCATTTGAAGAAGTCCATCCCTCTCAGCATTCTGCCATAAATAAATAAAACTTGTGCTTCTCAGATGGTGAGTCAGGGCAGTCAACATGGGAAGGTAACTGTAGAAACAGGTAATTACATTCTGTTACATCACCTTACATTCCATTCCATTACCAGCCTGTCCTACGAGAATCACAGAATATCAGGGATTGGAAGGGACCTCAAGAGATCATCTATTCCAGTCCTCCAGTTCCTGCCAGTGCAGGAACACTCAGATCAGGTCACAGAGGAAGGTGTCCAGGTGTCTCCAGAGAAGGAGAAGCCACACCCTCTCTGGGCAGCCTCTGCCATTCTTCTCTCACCCTCACCCTGACAAAGTTCTTTCTCCTGTTTCCTTGGAACCTCCTGTGTTCCAGCTCGCACCCATTGCCCCTTGTCCTATCATTGCAGTTTACTGAGCAGAGCCTGGCTTCATCCTCCTGACACTCACCCTTTCTATATTTATAGACATGAATGAGGTCACCCCTCAGTCTCCTCCAAGCTCAAGAGACCCAGCTCCCTCAGCCTCAATCTTAGTAAAATGAAACACATTTTTTGAAAAGACAAATTACAACTGATTTGCTGGACTACCGTTCCATTCTGGTTTGGAATTTGAGAGTTAATTTTTGGCATCATCTAATTTAGACAGTGCCTAATGCTGAAGCTACTTTTTAAGTACCAAGTTAAAATTCTTGGAATTGTGTTGTAAATGCGGGAATCTTACCATCCTGCCTTGGTTGATTCCTTTTTTAGGCTCCGTGTCTGCATGATAGTCTTAAATCGCATGCAAGAAACTATTAGTCTGTATGTCTTGTTTTGAATTTATCCTGTCATAACAAATAAAAGATTTGTAGGTAGCAACAGAAACAGAGCTTCTGTTGTGGAAGGCTGCATGTTACTCATGTTGAGTCTGTGGTCAGAGAGGCTGCAGTAACACAGGCATCCAGAGAGAGAGAATCTTACTAGCAAGGTCACTTCAAAGCTGCTTTGTGAGTTTCTTGCCAATAAATAGAAAAAACCAAAAAGGACTTGAAACACAATCGAGTATGATGTACTGTGTGCACAGTATTCTTTGCGACTGAACCAGTGAAATTTGCAGAAAGCAAATGATGAAGCTGGGTGATGGTTACGTTTAAGCTAAATCCTTTTAATTTTCTATGAAATGACTGTAATATCTCAGATGTCTAATAAGGTGTTTTTAAAGTTTCTATCATTCATTTCTCAGGAGAGTTCAACAAGTCAATTTAACAGAACAGGGAACTGGATAAGAAAAAATCAGGTGAGGACATCTTAATCTAGCCCTAACCTAAATCAATTCTGTTCCCAGTTTGTCTGAATGTAGTATAGAATCAAAGAATGGTTTGGGTTGGAAGGGACCTTACAAATCGTCTAGTTCCAACCCCCCTGCCATGGGCAGGGACACCTCCCACCAGACCAGGTTGCTCAAAGCCTCATCCAGCCTGGCCTTAAACACCTCCAGGGACTGAGGGGGCATCCACAACCTCTTTGGGCAACCTGTTCCAGTGTCTCACCACCCTCACAGGAAAGAACATCTTTCTTATCTCCAGCCTAAATTTCCCCCCTTCCAATCTGCATCCAGTGTGGTGATAGAGGAGATGTGTTGTTACAACAGAAAGAGGAAAGTATTTGTATAAGTTATGGGGAAGCAACAGAATTAATGATGCTCTCTAGATTTCATTATGATTATGGCATGTACACACAATAAGAGGGTTTTTTTTCCTCTTGAAGTATCCATCTCCCTTGTAAATAAGGTATAAGTTGTGAATAGGATGCACACAACTTCATTTGCTCTGCTTAACTAAGCTGAATTAAAGTGGTTTCTGTTGCAGTGAGACTCTCATCCTGCTATACCCATGTGTGAATTGCTATGCTGTGTGAAATTAATTTAAACTGTGATTTTTTTATATCATAGTGGTAGACCCACCACTGAAGGTGCTAGTTAATCATAGAAATCATAGAACAGTTTGGGTTGGAAAAGACATTAAAGATCATCTAGTTCCAACCCTCTTGTCATGGGCAGGGCCACCTCCAACTATAATATTTGCAAAGTATCCTGAAGGCTTTAAGTATCAAGAGTTCTGCCCCTGAGCATTGTGAGCAGGGACCTGGCTGAAATGGTTGTTCACTGCTGGTGGCACCAGGACTGCTGTTCTGTAGCAGTCAGTCTGGAGAAGGACCTGTGAGGGGCCTTTTCTGATCTTGTAAGAGCAGAAAACTGCTTGAAATAGGATTTGCTTTCAGAGAGGTAGATGTTAAAAAGCATTCTTTACTTGTAGCATAGAAGTACCAAATCAAACCAGTGTGTTTCCATGTGGTATCAGTACTGAGCATATTCCATACTGGCTGAGGCTGTGGAATAGAGGAATTCTGGCTTAACACTGTATGGATTCATATAGTGAATGTTTTTTTAATGCTATGTGTAAAAAATAAGCAAAAATCCATAATAACTTTGATTGCTGGTGGATTATCAGCTTAATCAAAAGAAAGAAAGGACAAAAATAATGCATTGGTGTGTTATTTCTTAGTTAATAAAAAAAAGTTGTGAAAACCAAGGATACTTGCATAGAAGAACATACCTGATAGTCCTGGTCATGCTGTGGCCTTTGGAAGGAAGGCCTTTGCTAAAGGAACATCCAACTGTGATGTTTCAACTGTTCTGCAGAATGCTTCTCTAACTGTCAGTGAATGGATGTTTTACTTGATTGATTTAAAAAAAATCCATATACTAAATGACGTTGGATCACATGCTGTTTTTAGTAGAAAATTATTTCAAATTGTTCCATGCAATTTTAATTGAAATAGCATTAGCTGTGACTTAAAAAAACCAATTAAATAATAATATAATATGCTGAGATAAATGTGCTAAAAATATGTGCGTATTATTTATCATACTGTGGTGCTTAATAAGAGATAAAAGCGTCAGATGGGAGGAAGCCTTAAGCTGAGTTTATTTAAGTAATTTCTGAAATAAAGGACATCAGCAGCGAGAATGTGTCTGCAGTCGGGAGCTTTTTGTGTTCTTTGCCATAGTAATTTTTTGACAGGAGACTGTGCTTTATTCATCAAGGACTTGGATGAGGGACCAGAGTCCAGTGTCAGCAAGTTTGCTGATGACACAAAGAGCAGTGCCTGACACCAGAAGCTGTGCAGCCTCCCGTGAGACCTGGACAGGCTGGAGAGCTGGGTGGAGAGAGATTCAATAAAATCCAACAAGAGCAACAAGTGTAGGGACTTACATCAACTGTAGGGTCTTACATCTAGGTGAGAACAAGCCCATGTGTCAGTAGAAGTTGGTGATCGAGCTGTGAGAGAGCAGTGTAGGGGAAAGGAGGCCATGGTGGACAGCAGGATGACCATGAACCAGCAATGTGTTCTTGTGGCCAAGAGGGCCAGTGGCATCCTGGGGTGTGTTAGAAGGGGCATGGTCAGTAGGTGGACAGATATTCTTCTCTCCCTCTACTCTGCCCTGGTGAGACCACATCTGGAGTGTTTTGTCCAGTTGTGGGACCCTCAGTTGAAGAAGGACAGGGAACTGGTAGAGAGAGTCCAGTGCAGAGACACAGAGATGATGAAATATTTCCCTTCTAAGGAAAGGCTGAAGGAGCTGGGTCTCTCTGTAGCTTGGAGAAGACTGTGGGGTGACCTCATTCATGTCTATAAATATGTAAAGGCAAGTATCAGGAGGATGGAGCCAGGCTCTTCTCATTGACTTCCAATGACAGGACAAGGGGCAGGGGGTGCAAGCTGGAACACAGGAGGCTCCATGGAAATAGGAGAAAGAACTCTGTCAGGGTTGGGTTGAGGGAAGAGTGGCACAGCCTGCCCAAGAGAGAGTGTGAGTTCTCCTTCTCTGGAGACAGTCAAACCCCACCTGGACACCTTCCTCTGTGACCTGATCTGAGTGTTCCTGCTCCAACAGGGGTATGGGACTGGTTGATCTCTTGAGGTTCCTTCCAGTCCCTCACATTCTGTGATTCTGTGATACGGGTTTGCTCCCACCATCTGGTATGTTGGATGTCCCATATTCAGAAAGAGTCTCAATGGCAGTAACAAGCTCACGGTAACACCTTTAAAGGGAGGGAGTAGCAGTGCAGTACATGGAGTATCCTGCATTTCTGGAAATTTCTGAAGGGAGGCATAAAAATTAGAAAGCAAAACAACAGACTATTTTTTGAGAGACTTCTTTGGAAACAAGGATGAAATAGAAGTGTAAGAGGAGTCAGGATATAGAGTTCTACAGAGTTGAGAAGAAAACTGCCAAATAGAGGAGGAGCTGGGCAACTTGCAGTCTTCTGAGGATTATGAGGTAAAACCAAGTTCAAAGACAATCTGAGCTTTGATCTTGAGCCAATGAATGAGATATCAGTGTAACTTTGCTGCATTTCCTAAAACTTTTCTAGTAAACAAAGATTATAATAAGGACATTTTCACCGGTGTCTGGCTATTGACAGCCTTAAAATTGTATAAAATGTTCTACTGTCATGAAAATGCATGACACCATGGAATAGGACTGTGCAACATCTGGGTTTTGCTAATAATTCGTATACGTAGTTACTAGATTTTATAGCCCCCTGAAGATACTGTAACATGTATGAAATTCAGTTTGAAGCAGGTGTCCACACATTTTTTGGGGAAACAAAAAGGCAATGTAACCACGGACACCAGTGAGAAACATTTCAGCAGTGAAGCCAAGGGATTAGGTGGGTGTAGGGTTTAGTGACTTTGTTCAGGAGGCAATTGAGAGACATGAAGCAGGATGGCAAGGTGTTAGTAAACAATCAGATGCTAAAGCAGTTGGTTTGACATGTCCTGTGAGCTTTGAATTTTTCCTTAGAAAACGTAACCATTTATATCAAGCCACAGTGTCTAAAAGGAAATGTATTACTTGAGGTCTCCAGGTAGCTTCAGAAACTAAATTATTACATCATTTTTTGTTTTATATGGAAAGAGTTCTGAAGGTCAGAGATGATTGGTGATTTATAGTAGCTATTCAGCCAGTAAAACATAGGGAGGTTGGTATTGTTAAAAAATAAAAAAGCTTTTTACTCTGCTTCAGGGCAAGTGTGTTCATGTGTATCTTTAAAACCTATTAAGTTGGAATTGATTATTATCTTGTCAGAGAAAAAGCTGTATCGAATAAACTTGATAATTTTGGAGCCAAGTCTCAGAAATGAGTCTTACCTGCCTTTTTCTTGCCTCACCATGTTTTGTTTAACAGCTTAACCTTGAGGTGAGTATTCATTGAGTTTCTGATATTCAGAAAGATTTCTTATTCTTAATATGTAATTTCTCTAAGTGGTAGTTATACTGGGGTTTTTTTCTAAGAACAGAAATTTTAAGTGAAAGCAAGAGAAATACTGTCAGACAAATTAATTCTGCTAGTTATTCAAGGTAATTTATTACCAATATACTTTCTAGAATCATAGGATCTTTTGAGGGAAAATAACTTTAAAGTTATTTTATGGACAGATCGTGTCAGAGACATGAAATTCATCCTTAGAACCATTAGAAGAAATGTGTCCATCCTGATATTAAACACATGCTTATAGAAACTCATTTGTCCTTTCTCTCTTAAGTGTGGTTTTAAATGTGGTAACTGATGGTCTGTTGTGGAAAGGGTGTTTTAGGAATGCAGTTAAATGCAGTTATGTGGACAACTCTCACTAAGTGTGGCAATAGTCATCAGGCTAGAGATGGGAGATGATATAGATCTGTTGTGACCATTTAATATTTGCTCTGACCCTTTCTATCTGTACCATCAGTCTGTGCATCCTTAACTCTTTCTTCTATCTGATAGCATGGCCCTGAGGCAAATCACTAATAATTCTCATTAGATTATGAGGTTCATTACGTTTTGATTAACATTTCTCCATGTGCCTCTGTGGCACTGCACTTAGGAATATTGCTCCAAATGATCTGTGGAACTGGAGACTGTGTAGTAGTGAACAGAGTTTCTGTGTTTTATCTGCATTTGGATGGTCATTTGAATTTGAGGCGAAGAAAATACTGTTGTTCTTGATGATGTTTAGATCATTTTATGTCACACCTCAGCTTTCATGCCCTGGGAAATTGTGTCAGTAATTGAAAGAGCCATCATCTCACCTAAAGCAATCTCAGTCTTGATAATTATTGGAAGAGCCCAGCAGCAGGAATCTGATTAGTGATTTCCTAACACTACTGGAAAATAACATATCTAGCATAATATTCTGTATGGAGTCAATGATATGAATAGAGATTGGTGTGGAAAAAGATTAAGTGATGTCTAAATTTATCACAATATTTTTCTTTGCCACTGCAACAGGATTTTTTTGTTGTTGTTGTTTGTAACAGAATCATAAAATAAACATTCTGGATGTGAGGTCTCTACACGTAGGTAGTATCTTTGTCTTAGTAATGGAAAAAACATGGAATTTTTTGTTACTGCAGTTAAGATAAAGGTTTCATCTTCTCCTTGAAGAAATTTTATGAGAATGCTGTTGCAAAGACTTGAAAATATAGCAGTATTTTTGGAAAGGATATCCAGTATACTTTTAGGGTTGGACGGTTTTTCTACCCTCAGAAGTTATCTTTGTAATCTATTGTGTAGACTGCATATAAAGACCAAGAAAACAATAATCAGATGAGAAAACATTGACACTTGAGTGTACAGTAACCGTTTACAGATCTATAATGTTGGACAAACTGCTCCTAATTTCACTGATTTCTTTGGTTCACTGCATTTTAATTAAGCTTTTGGCTACTGCCTCAGTAAAACTTTCCTGCCTCAAAGGATCAATATGATGTCCAGGGTTAAGGTGAGCTGTTGCAGAGATGTTCAGTAGCATGTATGAGCTGCAAGTCTCTTCAGTCAGTTCTTTTAAAAATAATTGTGTTTTAGTTTTTGTTTTGAATGTTATGAAACATTCAGGTCATCCAGTAGTGTTGCTGCTGGTATTAATCCAAAGTAGGAGTGTTCATTTCATAGAATCATAGAGTCGGAAGGGACCTTCAAGGGTCATCTGGTCCAACCCCCCCGCAGTGAGCAGGGACATCCTGCACTAGATCATGTTGCTCATTCCTAGGATGAAAGTTTCTCAGGTTCTGTGGAGAACCTCAGTTTAATTTTAGAGAACTGTCCAAAACAGAAATTGCCACAAAAGTTTTTTGTGTGCTCTCTTAGAATATCTCCAATGATTTTATTCTGAGTTAAAACATTTCACCTATGAAACAGCACATACTGAGCTAGGTCTTCAGTCTTCTCTTTAGTTCACGTTTATTCATGAATGATCTAGTACATTTGAAAGTGTGGAAGAGTCATTGCAAACTGCTTTGTTTCCTCTGTGTTTAAATACTCTTATGCTAGTGGCTGTGTGCCTCATTAATACTCAGATTGCATTATGGGGGATGTATAAAATAGCATAATAATGTGTTCCATTAATGCATTTCATAGAGACTAGATTAGAACTAAGACTGCATTGTGAAGCACTGGCATATCAGCTGAGTACTTAATATCTTACCTAAATCCCTGTCTGTTGCTTTTAGTGTAGTTTGCATACTGAAGTGAAGCTGAGCATAACAGCCCTGAGCCACGTGGGAAAGGGACAAATAGAGAACGTTTTTGTTCTCTGTTGGGAAATAGGTTGTTCTGATGTAGGTGTCCTCCATCAACCCCTTCCCACCCCCCTTCTATTTGTCAAAGGAAGAAATATATCTTTTTGTATTAATCCTTTTTCTACTGTACTGTAATTTTGTCATCCTTTTTGTTTTCTTCCCTAAAACTGCAGTTGCAAAACAAGCAGATTTCTAGTGGGCAAGAAAATGAAGACAAAATGTAAAACAGCTCACTCACTCTAGAGCTTAAACTGAGATAAAAATTCCATATTGTTAATACATTCTGCCAGCAGTGTCTATGTATAGGTAGTTTCACTGTCCTGCTCTTGTGGGGCACCAAGGGATTTTGTTTCTCTACTCCTGTTTCCATGGCAATTAGAATTAGATTAGTTTTAGGTTCACAGTGGGTGAATGAGAGAGACTAAGCTCTGGCACAGTGTTTGTTAGTCTGGAACATACTGAGTCTTTTTAGAAAATAGCTCAAAAACTGTGCCTAAGTAGTTGCTTTTTTTGGTTGCTGTTGTCTTGCTTCTATTTACCTTGCAGCTTACAGATTTTATTGCTTCTGGTTAGGTAGTCTGGTGGTACTTGTGTTCATTCTATTCACAACAATGTAGTCTTTTAAGAGAATGGTCCATGCTTTCTACTGATAACTGCATGTTGCATATCTGGAAAAAAAATCAACTATTAAATTTTTTTTTTAGTCTATGACTGGTTATTGCAATATTTTTAGTGCAGTGGAATTTTTTTTAATCAGTACTCATCGTTGTTGAAGTTGTTCAGTCTGCAGGAGAGACGGCTCAGGGGGAACCTTGTATTAGCTTCTCATTACGTGCAGGGGCTACAGAAGGGCTGGGGTAGGACTCTTTAATAGTCCTCCTGATGGCGGGCCGAGGAATAATGCATGTAAATTGGAAGATGGGAGATTCAGTCTGGAGATAAGAAAGAAGTTCTTTCCTGTGAGGGTGGTGAGACACTGAAAGAGGTTGCCCAGAGAGGTTGTGGATGCCTCCTCAATCCCTGGAGGTGTTTAAGGCCAGGCTGGATGAGTCATTGAGCAACCTGGTCTGGTGGGAGGTGTCCCTGCCCATGGCAGTGGGGTTGGAACTAGATGATTTGTAAGGTCCCTCCCAACCCAAACCTTTCTATGATTTAGGGTGAGTTTTTTGAAAGATGCCTGCAAAATCATGCCACTGTTCTGTCTCTGCCTGTGCAGTATTTGTGTGTGTCTGTATGAATATAGAAAGTCACAAAAAATACTTTTTTCTATTTTCTTCTGATCCTGGTTAGTACATTCCCACTACCATCACACCCCAGGAGATTTTAATCCTTGCTATTTTTCCTGGAATTGGAATGGAAATTAATATTGCTGGTAGAGTATTCCAGTCTCCTTTTAGTTAATTCTCAAGCTGTCAAAGGTCTTGTTCCTACGCTTGTATTTCACTTCACAGCATTTCACTCTAACATATTGCAGATGCTGCAGGGAGCTTTATTATAAGAAGATTTCATTCTCTGTGTCACACTTTTGTAGTCTCCAAGTAGGTGATGTTGGTGATGTTACTCCTGCAACATTTAATAGTCGTATTTTGTTAAATAATTGTTTACCTGTTACAGGGGCCGTTGTAGATTTTGCAGAAATATCATCCTTGAAGATATTTCATCTGTTGGTTCAGTCTTTCTGTGTGAGGTAAACCTAGACACAAAGATAGTTGATAATTGAGAAGGTGTGCCAGTCCAGTACCTGCTCTGCTGGGACCCTACCTGCAATGCTTTGTAAGGAGGATGTCAATCTGTTGGCGTGAGTGCAGAAGATGTTAGGAAGATGGAGGGGACCTCATAGTAGCTTCTCATTACCTGAAGGAGGCCTACAGAAAGGCTGAGGTTGGACTTTTGAATGGGGTACAGGATGGGAGTACTAGGAGGAATGGATGCAAATTGTAAGAGGGGATATTTAGACTGGAGATAAGAAGTTCTTCCCTTTGAGGATGGTGAGACACTGGAAGAGGTTACCCAGAGAGGTTGTGGATGCCCCCTCAATCCCTGGAGATGTTTAAGGCCAGGCTGGACGAGGCATTGAGCAACCTAGTGTACTGGAAGGTGTCCCTTCCCATGGCCGGGGGGGTGGAACTAAGTGATCTTGAAGGTCCCTTCCAACCGAACCATTCTGAAACACAGTATGATAATGCATGTGACAAGTGACATTACAAGAAGAATAGCATTTGACCATGGTTTTCTTTGGATTTCATGTTCCCAGTGCAATCCAACAGCAGATTTTGGCATGGGGGTTGGAACTGGATGATCCTTAAGGCCCCTTTCAACCCAAACCATTCTGTGATTCTAAGATGATCTGAAGGTTGCAGAACTTCTACTATAAGGATAGGCTTAGAGAGTTGGAGTTGTTCTGTCTGGAAAAGGGAAGTCTGTGGGGAGCCCTTATAGCCACTTGTGATGGAGATCAAGGAATGAACTCCTTGATTTTCTATAATTGCATGTGTGACTTTTACTCTGCCCATAAATCTGTACTTATTTCAATCTGTCACAAGTTTTTTCACTTTCACTCTTTTGATTCTCTCCCCCATTCCACTGGGAGGGAGCAAGGGAGCTGCTGTGTGGTGGTGAATAGTTTCCTGCTGGGGTTAAACCACACCAGTCAGCCTTCTTGTTTTTTCCAGAGTAAATAAACAGGAAATAGAAACATTTTAGCAAGTGTTAGAAAATAACAGCAATGTAAACATATCTGTGGATTTGCTGAAGGGTTATGGTGCTGACATTTGGTCTCTGTGGTATCTTGGGAGAAAAGGAAATGTGGATTCTAGAAAGCTACAAGCTCTGAAATTCTGAAAGGGGAGTGATTTGTCATTTCTGAACTGCATCAACTTCTGTTATTAAGAATAATTAAAGGTGACTGACAGCCACGTATGGTTTTCCTCATTTGTAAAATTATTCCTTTTTTGACACCCATTTTGTTACCATTTCATTATTCTGCCCTACTGTTCTGCACTCCAGCTTGAGAAATGTGCTGTTAGACAACAGCAAAAAAGCCTTTCTTTACAAAGCATGACAAGTAATATTTTTGCAGCCTAGTTTTTTAATCCAGATTGAGGTGAAAATGAAAGATTTTTTTTTTTTTTTTGTATTTGTGCCAGTTTAATGCTCCTCTTGATTCTAGGCTTTTTACAGCAGCACATCACGGGGTAAAAAGCAACAGGTGTGAAGTGAAAGGTGAGACCACATCTAGAGTACTGTGTCCAGTTGTGAGGCCCTCAGTTGAAGAAGGACAGGGAACTGCGAGAGACAGTCCAGTGCAGAGACACAGAGATGATGAAGGGATTGGAGCATCTCACTTCTGAGGAAAGGCTGAGGGAGTTGAGTCTCTTTAGCCTGGAGGAGACTGAGGGGTGACCTCATTAATTTTTCACAGAAATAGGAGAAAGAACTTTGTCTGGATGAGAGAAGAGTGGCATAGGCTGCCCAGAGTGTGTGGGGTCTTGTACTCTGGAGACATTCAAAACCCATCTGAGTGTCTTGCTGTGTGACCTGATCTGGGTGTTCCTGCTCTGGCAGGGAGGTGGGACTATATGATCTTCTGAGGATGCTTCCAATCCCTGATATTGTGTGATTCTGCGAGAGAGTTTCAGGCTGAGTCTGGGGTAGGACATGTGAGAAGTTCCCTATGGGGATGATGATAGTGTTGGTAGGACCTGAGTACATGTGCAGGTAGGTTGTTTGTTTTCTAGATTAACTAGATATATTCACAACCTGTATTTTTGAAAGCATCTACACACACATCTGTAAACATGCAAATATAGCTCTTATGACCATATAATTTTTGCTCATCTATGTTCCTAAGCCTATTATTAGTCCTAGTCAGAGAACTGTATGTTTATAGGTTTGGAAAGAGACCTTCAAAGGGTGTTTAGTCCAATCCCCCTGCAGTAAGCAGAGATATCCAACCTGGCCTTAAACACCTCCAAGGAGGAGACATCCACAGCCTCTCTGGGCAGCCTCTTCCAGTGTCTCNTCTCAACTCATGTTTTGTCCATGGCATCAGGTCCATGTATCAGTACCTGAGGGGGTCCTAGAGAACGGCAGGGGAAGGAATTTTTAAAGAGACCTTCAAAGGCTGTCTAGTCCAACCCCCCTGCAGTAAGCAGAGATATCCAACCTGGCCTTAAACACCTCCAAGGAGGAGACATCCACAGCCTCTCTGGGCAACCTCTTCCAGTGTCTCACCACTCTCACAGCAAAGAACTTCTTTCTTCTCTCCATCTTAGATTTCCCCTCTTCCAATTTGCATCCATTACTCCTAGTCCTGCCTTCCTGAACCCTGTTAAAAAGTTCTCCTCCAGCTTTCTGGCACACGGTTTTATTGTAAGAAAGTGCAGATGCATAGGTTGTGCTATAGTATGGTTCCTGTTTCTTCAGGTAATACAGAAACTAGGGATAGCCACAATTTGCACAATTCAGTAAGTTAGAAGAAGGCTATGAAGGAGTTTCTGCCATTAATGGAACAACTAGTGTGCTTACTTTAATGATAACTGAATTCAGTGGTTGAAAATTTGTCTCTTATCTGCAAGCTGAATGATTGAGAAACCTTTAAATTTGCAGAAAAGGGGTAGATGGCTGGACATTTTGTGTGTCAGACTCAAAAGGAAAGGAGGATCTAGAATAGATGGCAACTCTCATGCTCTGTGTTAGATTACAAAAGGATTGCAACATCCCAAGTCATACTGAGGGGGAAAACAAGGAGATAATTTAGGCTGTTAGGTAAATTAAGACTTAAAGTCATAGAATGGTTTAGGATGGAATGGACTGAAAATCTAATCTACTTTTAATTCCCCTGGGCAGGGTCACTTACACCAGCCCCGTCCAGCCTGGGCTTGAACTCCTCCAGGGCTGGGGCAGCTACAACTTCTCTGGGCAACCTGGGCTAGTGTTTGTGCTTGGGATTGTCCTGACCCACTCGGGCACCTTGCACTTGACCTTATGTCCTTATGTCCCAAACCAGGACACCTTAGGAAATTTCAGAGTTTGATTTTACATTTTTATGGATGTCTTTGCGTTGATAATGTTTCACTATGTGGTTTTAATTAAAATAATACTTATATAAATACACCTTTTACATAGGTCAGAAAAGAAATTTAAAGGAAGTACATTAGAGGAGGTGTTATGTTCAATAACTGTTTTGGAGATGAAGATTTTGAAAAGCAGATGGTTTAAGATCTGTTAACCAGGCTGCATCATCCTTTGTTCGAAATCAGAGTGTCATAAATTTCTAAAGACTTACCTGAGTGTGGAGCATTGGAATTGCCAGTAAAGACACCATCAAGGGCTTTTTAAAAAACCCATTGTTTGCACTGCCTCTATTGTAAAGTAATTTTGAGTTCTGTTTTTGTCCTGCCTCAGTATGTGTCTATTGAAGTGATTGCATCTTTTTCATGCATGAGCACAGCTTGCATTAACGATAATAGAGTTTTCATATGCATGTTAAAGGGTGTTCATAGCTCATGTTACTGCTTTTCTAATGTTGCAGAAGCCTGCAGTGATGTATTTTATTTTTATTTCTTGCTCTGTAAATCACCAGTGGTGTTGTCATGGAATTATAGAATAGTTTGGGTTGGAAGGGACCTTAAAGATCGTCTAGATTCAACCATCCCCGCCATGGGTAGGGACATTCTGCACTTTATCGGGTTGCTCAGAGCCTCGGTGAGCCTGGTCTTGGGTGTCTCCAGGGTTGGGGTCTCCTCCATCTCTCTGGGCAACCTCTTCCAGTGTCTCACCACCCTCACGGTGAACACTCCAGTCCTTCCATTTTTTCTCCAAATCTGCTCTATGCAGATTCCACACACCCCTCTTTTCCTCCATCTCCTGCCTCTGCCCCAGACCAACGCTGTTCTAGCCAATTTCCCCCCAAATACTACACACTTGGGCTCTGCTGGAGACCCTCCCCACCTGTTTCCAGTCAGCCCCTTCCACCCACTCTCCCATTTTCTTTTCCCCTATATTCTGCCTCTGCTCTATACAAACCCTTTTCCAGCCCTTTTTCCCCCAAATTGCACACCCTTGGGCTCCATTGGAGACTCTCCTCTCCCCAGCTGCTCCAAATCAGCCCTTATCACCCCCTCTCCTATTTAACACCAGTGGGAAAGGGCAGCAGCTACTATTTGTCCTCCCGTGAAACCTGAGGGATGCTCCTTCTGGTGTCTCTGCTGCAGGACATTACTGGTGAGTTGCATTTTCCAAGGGGACCTGGTGGGAAGAGAATGGCTGGGGGGCCTCCTGACCCCCCCTCCTGGTTAGGTAGGGGGGAGGATGGAGTCAGTAAATATTTACATTTGTAGGAATTCTGCTTAAGGAAACTGGCTGATTTAGAAACGTGTTTTTACTGCCTTTGATTAGTTTTAGCAGCTTTGATTTGTTTGTTACATCCTGAGTTTTTTGTTTGCATATAGAGGTCAGGTCCAGGTTATCAGATAAATGTGCTCTGAAATCAAGCTGTTGCCAAAGTCTAGGTGCTAAATAGTTAAAACTGTAGAACCCCAATTTAGTTTTTATTTAAGAAAGAAAAAAAACCCAAAACCAACCTGTGCACAGCATACATGTTACAATGATTTTTAAAAAACATTGGGAGATTATGATGTTGAGGTCTAGGTATTTAGGAAATTATTTTAATTAATGATGTGAAGAACCGAATCATTTATCTTGTGACTATGTTTTGATCCTTAACCAAGTATGCATTTTATTTAATAGTTCCCCTGCAATAAGCCTTGGGTATTCTGAGTGATTATTTTAAGGGCTTTTGAGCCTGTAAATAACATATTGCTTTTGAAATAATTCCTATTTTTCTATATAAATCAAATGTGGGTTTATTTAATGTGGTATTGTTATTGTAGTTACGAGAAGTTAAAACTGAAGTGAAAAGAAATTATTAATGGTAGTTTATTAGTTGTTTTTTTTTCTTTTAAAGTTCCAGGTTTTCTGCAAGAATAATTTTCATTACAGTAGACTTATGATGCATTCTGGCAAGTGTTGAAATGTGATGGCCTCTCTATGGTTTTTTACTAGTAGAACCTTATGTGCATTATGGGCTAATGTGTTGAAGGCACTTGACATTGGTAATAACCACATCTTGAAGTGAAATAATAACCTTTTGAGTAAGCATAGTGATATTGGGGACTGATGAGATATGGAAAATAGAATGACAGCTTTTTTGAGGTGGACTCCTAGAAAGACAATTTGAAGGTGTGTTTGGAGCTCAAAGGCTCAGTGTGCGTCGCTCACACGTATGGAGAGATATCAACTGGCCTTTCTCTGCTTGCCCTTTTGCATGGTGAAGCAGGAGGGGCAGCACCACCAAGGTCTCCTTTTATGAGCTAAACCAAATGTATTTCTGTCATTTTTGTGGACCTCTGTGAAGGTCAAACACAGATACACTTCAGCAGAAAAAAAAAAAAGGGTCACCTCCTCTTTCACCTTCAGGGCTGGAGCACCTCCTTTCTGAGGACAGGCTGAGAGAGTTAGGATTGTTGAGCCTGGAGAAGTGGGTTCTTAATAGCTGAAGCTACGGAAAGGTTGGGGTAAAACTTTTGAATAAGGTCCAGGATGGCAGGACTAGGAGTAATGGATGTATGTTGAAAGAGGGGAGATTGAGGCTGCAGAGATGAAGGATGCTCTTTGCTGTGAGGGTGGTGAGACACTGGAAGAGGTTGCCCAGAGAAGTTGCGGATGCCTCCTCAATGCCTGTGTTTAAGGCCAGGCTGGATGAGGCACTAAGCAACCTTGCCCAGTGGGCCTAGATGATTTGTAAGGTCCCTTCCAACCCAAACCTAGTGCCTTTGCCTAGTGCCCCAGACAGGAGAGCTTTGGGAGGGTGGTAAATGAAAGAAGTTAGGATAGAATCATAGAGTTAGAAGGGACCTTCAAAGGTCATCTCGTCCAACCCCCTGCAGTGACAGGGACATCCTGCTCTAGATCAGGTTGCTCTGCGCCTCAGCAAGCCTGGACTTGTATGTTTCTAGGGATGGGTCCTCCACCACCTCTATGGGCAACCTGGGACAGTGTCTCATCACCCTCATGGGGAAGGGCTTCCTACTGTCCAATCTAAACCCACCCTGCTCTGTTTTCAAGACATTGCCAGGTAGCTCACTAGAACAGCTTGACTTGACTTGGTGACTGTGAAATACTGGCTGTGTACCATGTGAGTGTTTTATGTATTCTTGATTTTTGCAAGCAATTTCTTACATTTCCTAAAGGATTTTATTTAATAGCTTCACAATTTCACCCATCCCATTTGTTTAATTGAGAGCATGTTGCTGCCCAGCCCACAGCCAGACCTGCTCACCCTGATATTTTACGTTCCTGAGTGCAGTTTCACATCAGCTATCATCCCAGAGACAGTTATCACATAGTAATAAGAAGCTGATGCAACTGTGTGACCAAATTTAATTAACTGTAGAAATGGAATTATCAGATTTCCCTGGTTTGGGCAACATCCAGAAATATGTAGCTTTTATGCTGTGGGAAATGCCTTGGAATACAAATGATGCACATTTGTGTGTAGCTTTTCATATCCATAAGCTGATTTTGGTTCACTTTTTACAGTGTATTTATGCTCTCATCTGTTGCATTTGTATTTGGCTTGAAAACTAATGTTGAGGTTTTACTGTGAAACACCATCTGAGGGTTTTTTTAATGGCACAGCTGCTAAGTAAACATCAAAAATGCATTTTCCAACATGCCGTCCTCCTGAATGATATTTTCAACAGCTACAGAAGCTGTGGATTATCATCAGATTGTGAAGTATATTTGGAACATGCTTACAGTGTGGGTATCCACAGACCAGACCTCATAAAAAATTGAGCCTGGACAGACTGCAGCCCAAATGCTCTGTAGAGGCAACAGCTCTTTCTTCCACAATCATGTCTAGGGCAGGTTTTTTCCAGCATGGTTTCTGCTGCACTGGGGGGCTGCTGTGGCTAGATATCAATGCTTTTCTAATTATCATGGCCTACTATTATTGCACCTAAGGGTTTGTTAATGTAGCATGATGTAGTGGGAATGGTGACTTTCTGTCATTTGAATGTCAACCAGCTTTGAATATAATTTCATGGAAAAGGGTATTAACAAGCTTCTCTCCTTTTGAATATCAAAGGTCTGGAGAAAGCAGTAATGCCATTGGAGCTTATTCTGAGCAACTGCAGGAAGTTTTCTTAATGATTTTATCAGACTAAGTAACACACTTTTTTTCCAGCCCTTGGTGCTTTAGATGAGTTACTGCAGAGTCATTAAATAAATGTCATACTTCTTTTCTGTTGGGGATTGGCTTAAGGAGAGAGGACATGGCCATTCCTGGGGGTCCTCTGTGTGCTGAAAGCCAGTGCTAGTAGTTGAGGCCTGGGATAGCTCCAAAGCCTTGGCCACACTACTGCTATACTGAAAGATTCAGCATGTGAGGAAAGATACTGACCGATGGTGAACTCGGGAACAGCAAGGCCAAGTGCTGACAGCAGCACTGGGTCCCATGGGAAGGCGCCGAGAGCAGCATTAGGATGATACAAAGTTAACATGTAGTATACAAAGTTATACACTAACAAGATACTGTAGTTAGAACAATGAGGGACTGTACTGCAGTAGGACTAAGACAAGTGTGTTATTCATAAGATACTCTATAAATGTACCTGCTGAGCTAAATAAAGTTGAAGTCTGCTTATCACTCATATTGAGCGTGCATGCATTCTTCCTCCGCCGATCACAAGAGGCACAAGAGCCCCGACAGGTATCGATCCCGACCCCGACACTTTTCCCTTGTGTTTTACTTATATTCTTGTTTACAGTTTTTCAATGAAATGTTCTTATGGAAAAGTTCTTCCCCCACCTTTTTTTTTTTTTTTTCCCTCCCCAACTCAGACTCAATATCCCTCATCCCATGATCCTAGTTTCTCTGTTTTTAACTGTGTGTAAAGTTTGTAGTGCAGCGGATGTAACTTGCATGCTGTTTTAAAGTATCTAAAGTCAGCTCAGGTGTATCCCTGTTTGAATTCCACAAGCTTTTTGCTTGTAGTTGTGGGGGATGGAGAGTAATTGTCCTGGGTTAGGCCCAAAAGGCCCCTCTGAATGACAGATTGCCCCACCTCCTAGTTTAGAAAAATTCTAAACTACTTTTCATTTATTATTTTATTATCTACTAAAGGAAAAAGATAAAAAGGTATACAACGGATACAAAACCATATCAAGCTCCCGGGATGAGGATCACGTCCCCAATAGACACAGGGAAAGGCCCAGACTGGGGTCAGTGATGGTCAGGAGCTGGATGCTGGATCTGGGGTCAGGAGAGCTTGGATGGGGATCAAAGGCAGATGGACAGACAGTCTTTCCTAGTCATTGGCCACTGAAGAAAGAGCTGACCCTTTGATCCCTCAGCTTTTGTACTGAGCTTGGAGGCAGAGGGGATGGAATATTCCTGTTGGTCAATTTTGGGTCACCTGCTCAGTCCCCTCCTCCCTGCAGGTATGACCCCTCTGTGTCTTTCCTCTTCCAACCCCTACTGGGGGAAATGATGAATTTTTCTGACCTTGGTTGTCATAGTGATTAATGAAAACAAGAGCCTGTTCCATCACATCCTTTGGTACAATCAGATCTTACTAGTCTGAGAGCAAACAGTTCCTGAACAATGTGCTGCTCGTTTCAGAGTTCAGTCAGACAGAAGAGGCTGAAAAGTGAAGTTATAAATGGAAAATTTGCTCTATTTTACCTGAAACCAGGATAGTAACATATCTTATGTGTAAAACAGGTTTTAAATGAATATATGTGGATTTTTTTGAAACACAAGTAGTGTGGTTCAGTATCTGGGTGGAAGGAAATGTAAAATTACTTGTGCCAATTTAGCTGAGTACCCTAATGGATTTTCTGATAGTTCTATGTTTACTCTAATTTTTGTGAGTTAGTTTTCAGTTATACTGAGGCATCACAACCAAATCTACCCTAAATGGTGGTTCTCCTTTAGTGTAGTTGACATTTGGGACTTGGAGAGAGACCTTTGTATTTTTGTAGGTCCTGTTGTGATCTGATCAGAGGTAATTGTGTCTGCCAGCTGGCTTGAAATTGGTTTTAAAAGCAGACTAAGCATTTTTTTTTAATTTTTTTAAAATTGAGGATAAAATGAAAACATTAACTTTTAGCAGCTGGCTTCCAGCATGCTGGAAATACACATCATGACAGTGTACTAAGTAAGCTTCATCTTAATTTTTTTCTTCTTCTTTTTTTTTTGCTTCAGAAGAAACAGTGCAGAAACTGGTGCAAACCCCGTGTCTCTCTGGTGACTCTGCTGTCTCTGTTGCAGGTGCTGTTGTCAGGATTGATTGGTGTTGTTTCATGGAAGAGGCCCCTTTCACTTGTGGTGAGTGGCTTTAATCATGTTGTACAAACTTTGGACAAGTGTCCAAAGGATTAATCATGTTGTGCAGACTTTAAATAAGTAACTTGAAGTAAGAGTTTGTGGATGCCCCCTACCTGGAGGTGTTTAGGGCCAGGCTGGATGAGGCATTGAGCAACCTGGTCTAGTGGGAGGTGTCCCTGCCCATGGCAGGGGGGTTGGAACTAGATGATCTTGAAGGTCCCTTCCAACCCAAACCATCCTATGACTAAAAGATTCTGTGCAAGTAACTTCCAGTGGTTTTCTCTTTATGTAGAATTCTTATAAGTCATCCTAGGGATGACTTTCACTGCTGTTATATATTGCAGTGTTTGTAAACACTTGGGGCAGAATTTTGGCGACTCTGAGGTTGTGCTGCATAAATGATAGAGGTGACAAAAGTATTTCTTGTATCTGTACTTAAGTGCTGGAGAGCTGTGATGCTTATTGCATGCAAGAAAGGGCAGCACTGCTGCCCTATCTTTGCTATTGTTGAAATTCTTTCTTCTGAGGTGATAGGGTGTGGTTAAGAACTAATGGATCATAACAATTTAAGCGTTTACATTTAAAGAAAGGCAATATTCATTCTGTAGTCCTTAGTGTGAAATTAAAAATGGCTGAAAATATTAAGTGCAGTTGCGTAGCAGTGTTGCTTGGATTAACCAATATTAAATATTTTGATAGAATCATAGAATGGTTTTGGTTGGAAGGGACCTTAAAGATCGTCTAGTTCCAACCCCCACTAGACCAGGTTGCTCAGTGCCTCATCCAGCCTGGCTTTAAACAACTCCAGGGACTGAGGGGGCATCCACAGCCTCTCTGGGCAACCTGTTTCTATGTCTCACCACCCTCACAGGAAAGAATTTCTTTCTTATATCGAGCCTCAATCTGTCATCTTCCAGTAGTGAAAATTATCAATGATTTGCTTGCTAATATATATGTAAAATTAATACTATACTTAGAAAACTGCTGTCACTATTGTTCTAGACAAAAAAAGGAATTTATTTACCTGTGCTTTGTTTGTTTGAAATGAGACTTCAGAGGGATCTTTTTCAACAATTGTGAATGGCAAAAAGCTACTCTGAGGTCCCCCTGAGCTTTCTCTTCTCCAGGCTGAACAACCCCAACTCCTTCAGCCTGTCCTCAGAAGGGAGTTGCTCCAGCCCCCTCATCATCTTTTTGGCCCTCCTCTGGACCCACTCCAGCAGCTTGATGTCCTTATGTTCAGGGCTCCCGAACTGGAAACAGTAACTCCAGGTGGGGTCTCACCAGGGCTGGTCACCTCCCTTTACCTGCTGGTCACGCTTCTCTTGATGTAGCTCATGGGTAGTTGCCAAATTCAAAATTTAAATTTTTAGAAGTAAGCAAACCATGAAACGTGTATGTGATGATACATGCATGGGATGGAAGTTGTCATGTGATTGCCCCAGTGTTTCTCTGGGTATCTCTTGCTGAGAAAGCAGAGTGCAGATCTGCAGTGTTGTTTAGAGTAAGAATGTGCATCTGTGGGTGAAGACTGGACTGACTGTATGTCTGCATAGTGTTACGATGTATCGCTGATAGGCCTAGTTTTATTCTGATTTATGTTCTACTTTATGGCCTTTGTTAATAGTAATTCTGTACTTGGCACTTGGGAATAGTCCTAGAATCATAGGTTTGAAGGGACCTTCAAAGGCTGTCAAGTCCAATCATATCAAGAGCTAGAAGGGACCTCAAGAGATCATCTAGTTCTATCCCCCTGCTGGGGCAGGAACTCTGAGACCAGGTCACACAGGAATGTGTCCAGGCAGGTTTTGCTCCCTCCTTAATCAAAACTGAATAAAATTGTGATAGTATCATTCATTAGGAGAACTCAAGAGTTCTCTTGGGAAGGGGAAGAATTGTGGAAGTGTTTGTTTGGTACCCAAATGTTACTTCATTTTCATTTGTGTTGTACTTTACTCCTCATGTACTGTTAAAACAGAAATGATTCCACTGAATTGAGTGCTTATGCAACTCTGAAATCTAACTAAAAGCAAGGCCTTTCAGGAGTTTGCTTACTTTGTGCTTCAGAAACAACTGGAATTGCTGCTTAGGCCATTGGGATGGCCAATGCTACTGACTCCTGCTGGAACTTGACTTCTTTGCTTCTGTGACTCTTGCATGGTGTGAACTCGGCCAAGCTTTCAGAGAGAAACTAATTGGGTACCTGTGGTCAGTATCATTCAAGGAAATAGACATAAAAAAGAAGTAACATTGAATTTGTACTCACAGAACAGATCATCTTCCTAAAATTTGCTCTAGTAAATTATTTTTATTCCTAAGGGTAGGCTTAGTGCTCATGAGTTACATCATGATTTTATTAGCTGTGTGTTTCTGTATTGGCATGTGGTGGTTTTATAATGAGGAATTAGGGAGCAGGAATGAGGCATTTTTACCTCTGTATGGGTGATTAAGCTGTGCAGTAGCCAATGCTAATAGGTTTCCAGTGGCTATGTAATGTCTGACTTTCCTTGCTGAATTATAAATACTCTTTAGCAGCTGGAAGCGATATGTGCAGGGTGACTGTTCTAATTAAACAATTAATATGGTTTAACTTCACAACCTTATAGCACAATGTGCCATCAACATGTTAATGAGTCAAGTTTCTTAGAGTTTGCTTACATATGCAAAAGACATCATCATTTAACTTAATTTATAGTATTATAAATAATTGATTACAATATCTGCTTTTTTCATAGTGTTGCAAAATCTGACATTGCATAGAGTGATAACAAAAAGAAAGACAGTTTCATAATTTAAAGCCATGAGTAGAATTTTATAAAATTAGACTAACTACCGTCTGTGATATTCTGAAAACTGGTGAAATTCTAATCTTATAGTGCAGCAATTTCCTGTTAGTTTTGGATTTGTAACTAAAACAGGGCTGGTAGCACCCCAGGCTTATCGCTGAGCAGTACTTGCACAACATAAAGGCTTTTTGTTTTTTCCACTCTGTATACTTGCTTTGGCTTTTTCTTTCCTTTTTCCTTCACTTATCAAACTGTTTTTATCTTCACCCATGAGTTCTTTCACTTTTTGCTCTTCTGATTTTCTTCCTGTGCTGTTGCAAAGTGGGGTGATTGAGTGCCTGTGTGACACTCAGTAGCTGGTCCCACATACTACCAGTTCTGATTTGCTCACCATAGAATGGTTTGGGTTGGAAGGAATATTAAAGATCTAGTTCCAACCCCTCTTCCATGAGCAGTTGTCCTGGTTTAGGCCTTATCAGGTGTTATCAGTCTGGGAGCGAACAGTTTCTGAACAATGAGTTTAGTCAGACAGAAGAGGCCTTGTTGAAAAGTGAAGTTACAAACTAGAAAAGTAACTCTATTTTACCTCAAACCAGGACAGTGGGGACACCTCCTACTAGATCAGGTTGCTCTATGTCTCATCCAGCCTTGCCTTAATGTTTACATGTCTTTGCACAGTTTTAATTATCTGAAGGATTCACCAGATTGTGTTAGTATATTTGTATATTATTGGTCACCACCTAGCCATCATGTGCTTATTTTGCCAAAATACTTTATACATACAGGGGGCCAGTGTCTGCTATCAAACCAAATTTACCCCAGGAGTTTTGTGGGTGAAGGAAACCTTATAAATTGTTCCTTAATTAATTTAGAAGAGTATTTTCTATATATTTTAGATGTTTCCTCATTAAGCTTCCTGTATTTTTAATTACAGAACCTCAGGGAAGAGCTTTGGGGGAATCTTTAGCTCGCTTATTTGGAACCTTAGTGCTGGCTCTGTGTGACACAGCTTGCGGACAAAATGCTGGGTTTGAGTAGGAAATTGTTTCCTTGTATTTTATTGAGGTGTCTGAAAACTGAGGGAGAGCCTTTGTAGCTCTCCCTCAAGGTAATTCCTGAGGATGATTTACTTTGTATGAAACCTTAAACGGTGGAGTGAGGTTATTTTTTTGTAGAATCATATAATGGTATGGGTTGGAAAACAAAGGTTATCTAGTTCCAAGCCCCCTGCCATGGGACCTCCCACTACCCCAGGTTGCTCAATGCCTGGCCTCCAGGGATTGAGGGGGACATCCACAACTTCTCTGGGCAATCTCTTCCAGTGTCTTGCCACCCTCAAAGGAAAGAACTTCTTTCTTATCTCCAACCTGAATCTCTCCTCTTCCAATTTGCATCCATTTCTCCAAGTCCTGCTGTCTGGACCCTATGAAAAAATCCTTCCTCAGCCTTTCTGTAGCCCCCTTTAGGTACTGAGAAGCTATTATGTAGTCCCTCCAAGCTTTCTCTTCTCTAGGCTCAACAACCCCAACTCCTTCAGCCTGTCCGCAATAGGTAGGTGCTCCAGCCCTCTCATCTTCGTGACCCTCCTCCTTTCCTGTTACAGTTGATGAGAACTGCAAATCTGTTTGTGCTGAGGAGATTTATTCAAGCTCTGAACTGAGTAGGAAGCTTTTCCATCACCATCTGGATTTTGGGTGATCCCCGAAAAATATTTTTCCATTTCCAACAGAACAATTTTACACTAAATCGATAGGCTTAATATTTTTTTTCAAGGAACAGAAGTGTATTTAATTAACATCTGTGAATGTCAGTGAACACAGCACTTACTAATAAGTTGTCCTGATTACTCAGAATAGCTTTTTTAAAGTATTTCCTAGGAAATCTCCATTCCACATACAGTTCCATGTTTCACTGAAAATGCAAATTTGTGCATATGCCTTTAGTAACTAGTCCTAGATAGTTACTAAAGGTAGAGGCTCAAAAATCAGAACTGTATGTCTGTTTTTAGCATGTTCTCTGCTTTCTTTCTTTTGGCTTAAATGAAGGGAGACACTGTTTTCAGTACATCATGTCTTCTAATAAATGTTTTTCTTTTTTGGTAAGCACAATGGGATTTTTATCATTTAATAAAGGAGTTGTCTTAAATAGCAACAGTTCAACTTTGCATATTAGGCACAAGGATGAACTGCTGTGCAAGTCTGAGGCTGCATCTGTGCTAAGAATCTAACACAGATCTGAATTTGTTAGAAAACATGATTCTTGCTTTGTTGCAAAATGAAAGATTAACTTTCTAGGAGTCTGATGATAAACACCAGCTCTTTGGATGTCAGACTTAAATCAGTCTCTGTTTTTCACGTAAAATTGGTAGAAAAATCTATACCTAGAAATTGTGTATAATTTTAAATAAATGCATCCCCATGTACACTTGCTGCTCCAGATGTATGGATGTGCAAAACTGCTGCAGATATTTCCTCATCAGTTATCTGCTGTCACTAGATAATGCTGCTGAGCACAGTAGGCACAAATTACAGTGAACAGATGATACATGAAAGTTATAGATAAATATGATACATAAAAGATACAGAAATAATGTTGGAGTAAGTTACTATGAGGGTGGTGAGAAACTGGAATAACCTATTCTAGTGGAGGTGTCCCTGCCCATGACAGGGGGGTTGGAACTACATGTTCTTTAAGGTCCCTTCAAACCCAAACCATTTTATGATTCTAAGTTCCCTATATTCTCAGCAGTGTGAGTTGTTGAAATGTTCCTGGCCGCACTACTGACCTGAAGCTCTAAAGTAACTTACATGATGAAAGATGTGTTTTTAATCTCTGACAAGAGAAATTACAGATTTCTTTCAGAAGGAGTCTGATTGGAATGTAGGAATTTGAAAAGCCCAGGGTCTTCCTACTCCCCCTTCCATTAGCATAGATGTGGAGTTGGCAGCTGGAATAAACAGACAATCAATGGAGTGGAGCATCAGTTTTAGTGTAAATGGGTCAAGATGGAGGAGGGGGAAAAAAAGAAAGAATGCTCACCCTAGGCAAATAGCAGAATCTAAAGATATCTATCACATTTTTATGTTGTTGTGTGCTTTGATAATAGTGTGATGATGAGATGCAGAATATCACTACTTTAACAATCACTTGATCAGTCTGTAGCATCCTTTCAGTGTGCATAGGGTTGAAATTTGCTCATCAAGATGTTCCTTGCTATTAGACAAACTGTCTTCTTTGAGCCCAAAGCATTAATTTCAAGGTTACCAAACAACTCCATCTCACATACCAGAACTTTGCAGGGTTTCTAATGAACTGAGTGTGGTTGAATACTGAGTACTTCTTGCTTTCAGAAAGAAACTTGAAAAACTGTAATTGCTTCTACTCACAATAGGCTTCTTTTGTGGCTGGCTCACAAAGTACTTCTAATAAAAAGCTGCAGATTTTACTCAGAGGTGGTATGGACCAGAGTTTGAAACCAGGCTTTGAAATCTTGAGCAGAGAGTGTTTTACTTAGACATCTTTTCTGGGAGCATGGAAGAAAAATACTCAAATCAAGGGGAAGATAAAGGTGAAGAGGACTGTAATATAGGGAGAGGGAATTTAAATGTGATTCTGGCAACACAGGGAGACTGAGATAAAAACTGTTGAGAAGAACAGGAGTAGAGGAGCAGAGAAGGGATTCTGGTGAACCAAAAGCATGTTGATAAGAAATTGCACAATAGACTGTCTGATTTTGCAGTGTATTTTTTAATATAGTGCCATAAGCACCATAACTATTAAGTCCTGACTGGCATAAATAAGATTACTAATAGGTAATTGTGTCTAGGTTTGTATAATAGGTTTGAATTACTTCAGCAAAGAAGATGTGAGCAGTAAGTAGATTCTTATAGTTGGGCCATCAGGTTTTCTTTGCCTGTCCTACCCCAGCCTTTCTGTGGGCCCCTTCAGGTATTGAGAAGCTACTATGAGGTACCCCCTGAGCCTTCTCTTCACCAGGCTGAACAACCCCAACTCCTTCAGCCTGTCTTTAGAAGGCAGTTGCTCCAGCCTTTTCATCATCTTCGTGGTCTCCTCTGGACCCATTCCAACAATCTTTGAATCTCTGTCAAAGCTGCTTCTGTTTTTCAGTTGTTCCAAACACATTCTCAGTGCAGTTAAACCTGAATGTTTTGGGGTTGATTTGTTGGGTTTTTTGTGGTAGTAACTATCTTATTTAAAAGTACATTTCTCCACCAAATGAGGCTAGTGAATATCAGATCTTGGAGCCTCTTCAATGAACCAACAAATGTCTTTCTTTTATTTCTGCTTCTTCTGCCCTGGTTCTAGTTACTGTGCCAGTGTCTGTAGGAAATGTCTTGAGAGAAATACGAGTGCTTGCCACTTCTCTGGCTACTTTCCAACACTCTGTTGAATGTGAATGTATGGCAGAAGCTGTGAGTTTCTTGTGTCTCCTCAGGTTGAATTTGGGCTGGTGAGGGTTCAGGTGCTCCAAGGAGGGCATTTTGAGTTTACTGAATACTGTTCTTTGACTGGAGAACAGCTGAAGATAAACAGCAGAAAATAGAAATACAACTGAACAGGTCTTGGTCCAGGCCAATCTTTATTATCAATACAGATTAGGGGATGACTTGTGCAAAACAACTTGGAGGTGCGGATGAGTGAGAAGCTGAACATGAGCCACTAGTGGGTGACCACAGCCCAGAAGCCAACTATGTCCTGGGATGCATTAGAAGAGCTGTTGCCAGCAGGTCAGGAGAGGCGATTATGCCCTTTAACTCTGCTCTGGTGAGACCCCACCTAGAGTTACTGTTTCCAGTTCTGGAGCCTTCAACATTGATCTGTCAGGGCAGGTCCAGAGGAGGCCATGAAGATGATGAGGGGGCTGGAGCACCTCCCTTCTGAGGACAGGCTGAAGGAGCTTGGGTTGTTGAGCCTGGAGAAGAGAAAGCTTGGGGGGACTTCATAGTGGCTTTTCAGTACCTGAAGGGGGCCCACAGAGAGGCTGGGGTAGGACTTTTTCATAGGTCCAGGATGGCAGGTCTAGGAGGAATGGATGCAAATTGGAAGAGGGGAGATTCAGGTTGGAGATAAGAAAGAAGTTCTTTCCTGTGAGGGTGTTGAGACACTGGAAGAGGTTGCCCAGAGTGGTTGTGGATGCCCCCTCAATCCCTGGAGGTGTTTAAGGCCAGGTTGGTCGAGCTGTAAGGTCCCTTCCAGCCCAAATCATTCTGTGATTCTTAGAGTTTTTTCTTGCCTGGATATATCTGTCTTTATCTTTCTGTTACTATTTCTATAAAGGCTGCCTGTTCCTGTGCCCAGCTGGCACCTAGGTCAGGATCTGGACTCCTCTGTTGAGCATCCATCTGCCAATTAGCTATCCCCAGGGGCAAAATTTTAAAGACCACAAGCAGCTTTTCCTGAAGAGTAGACAAAGCCTGCTGAGACTTAACACTTACTCCTTCCTAAACAAGCTCATCTTAATTACCCTTAACCAGACTGTTCTGCTGCCATTGCATTGTGTTGCTATGGCAGCAGTTAATGCTACCACTGTACCATGCAACTGGGTGCTGTCACAGTTCCAGTGTCATCACTGCTGCTTCTAATGAAGAGTACAGCATGGGTGCTACATCCACCCCTCTTCAGATCCTCACTGATCTCCCTTTTTCACACCCTTCCTAAATGTATGTGATAATGGCTCTTCCATCTCATTTGCTTCTCCTTTTAGAGAAGGAGGCTGCATCCCATCTGGTCCTGGAGCTTTTGGCAGCCATTGCACAACCTAATTTTTTCAATTCTCTCTTGGTGTTAAATCTGTTTTCCCTCAGCATTTTTTCTTGTTCCTTGGAAAATCAGCCTGTCTTTCTGATGTCTGCCTCATTTCATTTGTGTGAACACTGAGGAAATTGTTGTTTAGGGGTGTCTTTCAGGAAAGTATTTAGTTCATTCTACAGTCATCTTTATTGTTCACTTTCTGTGTTGTAAATGTCATGTTATTTGCTTTTGTTTTTATATGTAACTTTCCTTTTCAGATTTGAGCCATTTTCTTCATGATGATTAATTTCCTTTCCTGGTCTTAATTGTTTAATTTATATCTTCTGACAATGAAGTCATAAGGGATTAAAGAATTAGTT
The DNA here is from genome assembly GCA_013400935.1 of Turnix velox. NCBI lineage: Eukaryota > Metazoa > Chordata > Aves > Charadriiformes > Turnicidae > Turnix > Turnix velox. Next base: position 45,372 of record VZTY01035452.1, on the reverse strand, counting down.
TAAACCCTGGGAGTTGGTTATCACTTTTTGGCAGAACCATGACTAAATGCATTTCACAAGATGAGTAAGAGAAGGTACATTTGACCACATCAGCACAAGAAAGTGTGAGGCATTTCAAAGCCTAGAAGGAAGTATAGAAATGTTAGAAGGCTAAAAGATGAGTCATTGATGTTTTTTGAAGGCATAATTTTCTAAATGAATAAATCTTATAGTAAACATGTATTTATTAAAACATTGAGATCCGCATCAAGATGTGTATGTTAAGTGGAAAAAAACTCCTGATGAGGGAAAGCAAGCTCCTAGTTCACCACCCTCACAGCAAAGGACTTTTCTTCTCTCCAGCCTGAATCTCCCCTCTTCTAATTTGCATCCATTACTCCTAGTCCAGCCATCACATATCCTATGAAAAAGTCCTACCCCAGCCTTTTTGTAGGCCCCCTTCTGATACTGATAAACTACTCCTGTCCTCATAAGGGAGATGCTCCAGCCCTCTAATCATTTTTGTAGCCCTCTTTTGGACAATTACTATTAGTATTATGAGGAAAGACAAAATATCTGTGTCTGCCCTTGACAACTTGCTTCTCTCTAACTATGGTGCTGCCAGGGAGGGCTGCTCACATTGCTTTTTCATGCCTGTCCTTGTCAGCAGAACAGCATGAGCTTTTATTTCCTGAGGGTATTCTGCTACAGATGTTATGGAAGATAAATTTATGTGGAGTAGCATTTCACAGAGTCACAGAATGTCAGGGATTGGAAGGGACCTCAAGAGATCATAGAGTCCCATCCCCCTGCTGGAGCAGGAACAACCAAATGGGGTCACACAGGAAGATGTCTGGGAATGGTTTTAATGTCTCCAGAGAAGTCCCCACACCCTCTCTGGGCAGCCTGTGCCACTCTTCTCTCACCCTTTCTGTGAAGTTGTTTCTCACCAGCACTTCCATGGGGATGAATCCTCAGTGATGTGACAATTGCAAATTGTCCTTCGTTGTATGTGGTTTTATAAGTTTTTATTTTTATTTCCTCAGGGAGTAATTTAGTAGTAGCTGGAAGATTTATATATAGCTTATGAAATCAAAGTTTTATTTCAAAAGCATTTTTGTTTGAAGTGTTTATGATCCCACTGGCTATAAGCTCAGCTGCTGGAGTGCTGGAGCAGTCCTTTTTGAAGCATTTAAAATTGGTAATTTTGAGTGGCATTGAAATAGGTTACTTCTGTGTGCTTTATTTCAAAATAGCCTGTAGAATGAAATTTCACGTGCCTGAGTTTTTTATTTAGATGTATAAGTGGATAAAAATTGGGTGATATAAACCTTTTATACAGCATTTTTTTTTGTCAGAGGATCTTCTGTTGACTGCCTGTAGATATTGTAAAGATTTTGGATGTAGCAAGGCTCTGTAGAGTGCTAGCTGATATTCCTCCTTGCCCTTTTAATAGATTATTGGACAAAACTTAGAATCATATAATGATTTGGGTTGGAAGGGACCTTAAAGATCATCTAGTTTCAACCCCCCTGCCATGGGCAGGGGTACCTCCCACTAGACCAGAGTGCTCAATGCCTCATCCAGCCTGGCCTGAAGTACCTCCTGGGAGCGGGCATCTGCAACCTCTTCCAGTGTCTCGCCACCCTCACAGGAAAGAACTTCTTTATTCTATCCAGCCTGCGTGTCCCTTCTTTCAATTTGCATCCATATTTACTACTCAAGGATACAGGAGGAATCTGAAGTACTTCTTCTGTCATTAAGTAGGTGGTGTTCTTTGTGATACAAATTCTACAGTGTCCCTTTCAGTTGAGTGCTGTGCTCCTGTCAGTCAGTTTCAGATAACTAGTTTGAAGGTATGGCTTGCTGACTCTGGGTTGAAGCTCATTGCTACTGCAACAGTAAGGTCAGTACAAGAGAGGCATGATGTTTTGTATTTTTAATTCTCAGTTTAAACCAGTAGCTTTTTGTTACAAACTCAAGTATCAAAATTTTTGGAGTTTGACTTAGATTCTTCAAGGTTTTTTTTCAATAAGGAAACAGAAATGAGGATGCAACCAATTAGTACTATTTTAATCTATCTATTTGAATGAAGGCCAGGTAATTAAACTGTAAACTGGTCAATAAAATCACATTTTAATTTTAGTAGTTCTCAGGTGAAATATTTAGCTTTCAATTTAGAAATAACTGCCCATTTTTCAATGTTTATGGCAGGGTTTTGGCTTCCTCTTAAATAGCCTCATTAGACCTCATAAAAATAAATTTCATGTGGAGGAAATGTAATTTAATAACAACTGGAATTGAATGAGTTTATAAATTATATTCTTGTTTATCCTAGAATATATGGTTCTTAACAGAAAGGCATTAAAATCTTTAACCTGATGTTATGCCACAGAGCAGGGAATATTTCTGCCTGTTTAACACAGAATGCTGCTTTAAACTTAGGGAAAATATTTTTATTCAAACCATTATTTTAATTTGGGCATAAAAGAGGGAATGCTCAATTAAACACATCTCAAATGCTGACACTTCCATTACTGGTCTCTTCTTGGCAAGTGCTGAGAAATAATTTTCAGAGTCATGTAACTGGATTATGTAACAAAAAAATTTCCCTTATGAGGCAAATAATGAGATGCTGAATTCTGTCATTACTTTGGAATAAATTGAAGGGGTAGAAAGGATCAATACATTCATGTACTTTGACCTCTTACAGTAACAGCTTAAGAAGCTTTGATTGTGAACTGTAAAATCTTCCTTTGGAGTTTTGGCATAGAGACCATAACTTATTTTAAAATTTCAAATAAGGCCATCTGGTGTTGCCTTTGTGGTGAACACTCTGGCATGCTCATAGTGCTCCAATAGTTAATAAATCTTACTAAAAATCAGTATCTTAGTCTAAATTTGCCTATTTTGTCTTCCCACTATTACTGAGCCTCTTTATTTAGTTGAAGAGCTGTACTTAGGGATTTTTTTCAAGCTCAATGCTTTTCAAGGTCTTCATGTTGGACAGGAGTTTGAGTTACTGGAGTACTTCCCTCCAGTAGAGAAGCTTCGTATGCTTTTGAAGCCACATCTTTTTTGAAATACAAATTTTCAGAGTTATCTTTAGCAAGGGAACAAGAGAAGAGAGGATAGAAATTTTGAAGTTATGTATGAGTCTTCTCAGAATTGATGTAGCTTTGAAATATCATTACTGCTTATTGATTTAATGAGAAGTAATGCTGCTTGATTAATGAGAAGTAAATCCTTGATTTAATGAGAAATAATTTAATGAGAAGTAAACCTAGGAAAACCCACGTATTGTTAGGTTTATACACTGATAAAGGTTCTGGAAAGCTTGCAAGAGGTGTCCCTGCCTGTGGTAGGGAGGTTGGAAACTGATGATTTTTGATGTCCCTTCCAACCCAAACCATTCACAGTAGCTTATCAATACCTCAAGAAAGAAGTCCTTTCCTGTAAGGGTGTTGAGACACTGGGACAGGTTACCCAGAGAGGTTGTGGGTGCCCCCTCAATCCCTGGAGATGTTTAAGGCCAGGCTGGATGAGGCATTGTAATGAAGTACGACGGTTGGTGTAAGAAGGGGCTGACCTCCACGATCAATATGATCTGCCAGAATCAGTTTATTGAGAGCATGAGACAAGCTTATATACAGTGATGACTAATTATGCATACTACTAACATACTGATTGGTTACAAGTTACATTCTTGTATTAATGTCAGACCCGCCTCTTACAGTTCTTCTGCCAACACACAGCTGTACACAAGTCTTTGTTATCTGTTCCTTGTTCTTTACTCCCTCGATACTTTCCCAGACCATCGAAGACACTTTCCCAAAACCATGGAAGACACAGGCGAGCTCCAAGGCCGTCAGGTGGCTTGATAAGATTTGCTTCAGGCTTTGAGCTGAAAACTTGGTAGCAGTTGTTAACCCTTTATAGCCTGTGCCCATACTGCAACAGCATTGAGCCTATCTTTGCCTAGATAGTAAATCTTAATTTTGCCTGTGGCCACAACACAATGGAGTAACTTAGAAGCATTTGCAGTACTCCAGAATAAGTATGCGCATGAGCATAAATATGAAAAATGTGTGTGTAGATATAGAATTCAAAGAATTATGCAGAGTCTTGCTCCTGGGTGAGAACAAGCCCATGTCCAGTATAAGTAGGGGACTGAGCTGTTGGAGAGCGGTGTTGGGGAAAGGGACCTGGGGGCCCTGGTGGGCAGCAGGGTGACCATGCGCCCAAAAAGCCCAATGGCATCCTGGGGTGTGTTAGAAGTGGTGTGCTCAGTAGTTAGAGAGAGATGAGACCTCTCTTTGCCTTGGTGAGATCAGATTTGTGCCCAGTTGTGGGGCCCTCAGTTGAAGAAGGACAGGGAAGTGCTGGAGAATGTACAATGCAGAGACACAGAGATGATGAAGGGATTGGAGCATCTCCCTTCAGAGGAAAGGCTGAAGGATCTGGGTCTCTTTAGCTTGGACAGGAGGAGTCTGAGAGGTGACCTCATTAATGTCTATAAATATGGAACAGGTGAGTGTCAAGAGGATGGAGCCAGGCTCTTCTCAGTAACCTCAAATGATAGGACTTGGGGCAGTGGGTACAAGCTGGAACCTCACAGAAATGTGAGGAAAAACTTCATCGGGGTGAGCATGAGAGAAGAGTGGCACAGGCTGCCCAGAGAGGGTGTGAGGTCTCATACTCTGGAAACATTCAAAACCCTTCTGAATGCTTTCCTGTGTGACCTGATCTGGATGTTCCTGCTCTGTCAGGCGGATGGCACTAGGTGATTTCTTGAGGTCCCTTCCAATCCCTGACATTCTGTGAAAAATGAATGGGATTAGGTTAATCACTATATTAATCATAGTGTTTGTTTTAATGCTTAATAGTTAAGTGAAAAGTGGGGAAGATGAAGCAGTTGTTATTCCTCTTCTATTTCCTTTATTGGTGCAGCTGAAGGAATGAAATAAGCCAGGGTGTTTGTTTTACTTAGTAGTATGTTAAGCTTCATGAATATTGGCAGCTGACAATCTGATTAGTTCTTGAAGGCATATTCTCCATTATTCTTTCATATCAACATGAAAATTTTTATTTTGTGATTCTCCACCAGCACAAGCTACATTTCTAGTTGATTATTTCCTGTGTTCTGTAACCTAAACACTTCTATTTGGCACTTTCTTGGTTTTGATTTGAACTGCATCATTTTGCCAAACATGTTTCTATTGAAATTCATATCACACAAAAACACACAAAAACCTTCAAGAATATCATAGTGGGTTTTTATTCTTTTGAAGGATGATGTTCAGAACTGTTCCTCTTACCATCTTTTCCACTTTATAGTTTTTCTATTTGAAAATGTCAGTTGTGCAAAATAAAGGCAGGTCCTCCTTGCCTGCGAGAGATGGTAGAAGAAGCTGTGTGTGGCTCTGCTGGATGCTGATGTGGCTCTTCAGATCTGCCATAACAGGGGATCACTGCAGCCTTTTTTACCTTGTTGCCTTCTGCCATCTTTTTGAAAGAATCTGAAGAGTAATCAGTTGAGAAAGTATTTGAATTGTAAATTTACTTTTGACTCGTCTCCAAAGTCTCGGGAAATACAACTCTTGCAGCACGTACTGAATTTCCCAGTGCACTGCTTAAAGTGACATCATAGTTTAGCTGATCTCAAAATCATAGAATCCTAGAATGATTTGGGTTGGAAGGGACCTTAAAGATCATCTAGTTCCAACCCTCCTGCCATGGGCAGGGACACCTCCCACCAGACCAGCTTGCTCAATGCCTCATCCAGCCTGGCCTTAACCACCTCCAGGGATTGAGAGGGCATCCACACCCTCTCTGGGCAACCTCTTCCAGTGTCTCACCACCCTTACAGCGAAGAACTTTTTATCCAGCCTGAATCTCCCCTCTTCCAATTTGCATCCATTATTCCTGGTCCTACTATCACATAGCTTATTCAGAAGTTGTACCCCAGCCTTTCTGTAGCCCCCTTCAGGTACTGAGAAACTACTCTGAGGTCCCTCCTGAGCCTTCTCTTCTCCAGGCTGAACAAGTCACAAATTATTCTTCAATAATCAGTCTATGTATAAACTAATTTTTCAGTCTGGTGTATACAACCTTTTTCTTTGACTGAATAGTTTAGTGAGAAAACAGCAGGTCTCTATACTGTATCTGAAATACAAATGGGGAAAACAGCACATACCCTTCTGAATAGGGTTTTTCATCAATAAGTTGCACAGTATCAAAGAATGTCAGGGATTGGAAGGGACTTCAATAGATCATCTAGTCCCATCCCCCTGCTGGAGCAGGGACACCAAGGTCAGTTCACACAGGAAGGTGTCCAGGTGGCGTTTGAATGCCTCCAGAGAAGGAGACCCCACACCCTCTCTGGGCAGTGTGTGCCACTGTTCTCTCACTCCCATTTTTTGTGGAACCTCCTGTGTTCCAGCTTGCACCCTTTGCTCCTTGTCCTATCAAACCAACCTGCAAAAAGGTTTTGTGTTCTCATTCCCATTTTACCAATCATCTGCTGGCTGTGTAAATCTAGAACTTAATAAAGGCAGACAACTTTTGCTGGGAAGAAGTCTGTAAGAAATCTGGGACTTAGTTTGTCCCTTTGACTGAGGCTTTGATTCACAAACAGCAGAAAAGAAACAAGTTGTTCCCCCTATCTTTTGCTCTGCAGCCAGTTTTCATTCTAAGGCAGGAAGCTCAAAGACCTGCTCTAGTAGTCTGATTAAAACTGATTCTTGATATTCCAAGTGTGGACTAAAAATCCACCAGTTCTCTTCTAATAGTTTGAGTGTCGGGACTGGTTTTGAATTTTCTAGTCTAAAATGAGGCTTTTAAACTTCTTTTGTGTTGACTGAGCAGCCCCGAGGGCGTTTTGTTTTAGCAGAAATGTGAGATATTCACATAATCATATGGTCATAGAAGTTGAGATCTCTGCAAATAAACAATGATTGAATAAAGAAGGGTAAGATGGCTTACTGTTGAAATGTATTCCTACAGTCAAGTATCTTTCACCCCCATCTTTCAGAAGTAGAGCAAAGACACTCTGTTAAACTCTGGCCATGGCCTCCCTTTGCATTGGAAATTTTTTTTCTCCTTTTGATAGAGAATTGCTGTTCTATTTTTAAAGACAGAAGCCATGAGAAGGCTGGAAGAACTGTGACCTAAACCTCAAAATTACAGGAAAAAAAAAACCCAGAAAAACAGAGTAAGGTCACAAAGACAATTAAGCTAGCTTATTACTCCAGGTACAAGATTACATCTCAAACTGAGTTATTATATAATTTAAAATCATTGCCTCAGAATACAGCTAATTAGTTATGTAGAATTAGTGTAGGACTGCAGTAACATTTAATTAGGAAGTTCTATTAGCATTTCTTTTATTGAGTGCTTTGTATAGAATATCAGCTTTAACTTCTCCAATTAATTCTGCTACATCCATGTCATAACAAATCAATTGGCTTCACTTTTTGTTTATGCATTAATTCTTCATGGCTTTTGGAGCATAGTGGAATTAAGATGCCTGTTCCCTCACAAAAGGGGATTTAAGGCTACTAAGAGCACCTGAGAAAAATGAGAGGTTAATGGACAATTTTGAAATGGCTGGCGAAAAAAATGTAACAATCAAGTCTATTTTGGGTTTAGCTTTACCTTATAGTGTGAGACTCAAGATGTTGCTAGTTTAAAGAATACTTCTGTAAAATGTATAAAATTTTACCATCCATGTAATTGTATGACAGGCTGGAAATTCTTGAAGGTCTAAATGATTTTTTTTTTTTTTTTGCTCTCTTGCACTGAATAATAACAGGCTGTTGGATTTTTTCCAGATAACCTTTTTTATGCTGCTGTCTGCAGTGTGTGTAATGCTCAACTTGGCTGGTTCCATTCTCTCTTGTCAGAATGCTCAGCTGGTAAAGTCCCTGGAAGGATGTCAGTTGGTGAGTAATGAAAAACTAGCCTCTGAGGGCAATGGATATTATTTTTCATTTCTTGGGGATTTACACAGGTATTCTTCCCATTTTGAGAACATTATGTATTTGGTCGAGCCATCTATATGGCCTAAAACCTGAATAGTCATGTGGGAAAAACTTTGAGAGTTGAGTTGATAATGTGTTTATGGTGTTTGATTACATTAAAAAATTTATTATATTAAAAAGATTTGCTGCATAGTGTTGTGGTACAAATGATGCTTAAGCAGAACTGGTGGGATACAGATCACAACAAAGCAATGCCAAGGAAGACCAGTGGCATCTTGGGGTGTAGTCAGTAGGTGAGAGAGGTTCTCCTCCGCCTCTGCTCTGCCCTGGTGAGATCACATCTGGAGTATTGTGCCCAGTTGTGGGACCCTCAGTTGAAGAAGGACAGAGAATTGCTGGAGAGAGTCCAGTGCAGAGACACAGAAGATGAAGGGATTGGAGCATCTCCCTTCTAAGGAGTGGCTGAAGGAGCTGGGTCTCTTGAGCTTAGGGAAGAGGAGACTGAGGGGTGACCTCATTCATGTTTATAAATACGTGAAGGGTGAGTGTAAGGAGGATGGAGCCAGGCTCTTCTCAGTGACTTCCAATGGTAGGACTTTGGGCACCATGTGCAAGCTGGAACACAGGACATTCCACAGAAATGCAAGGAAGAACTTTGTGAGGGTGAGAGAAGAGTGGCACAGGCTGCCCAGACATTCAAACCCCATCTGGACACCTTCCTGTGTGACCTGATCTGGGTGTTTCTGCACCAGCGGAGAGGTGGGTCTGGATGATCTCTTAAGGTCCCTTCCAATCCCTGATATTCTGTGATTCTAGAGAAATTTTAACTGCTGAAGACTATTTCTTTGCTGTGTCTCTGGTTTGTTGTAGCATTATGTCCACTGAATTTGACACAGCTCTAAATTCAAAATGTAAGTTTGGAACTTCCTCTCTGGCATTTGTCTAACAGCTGATTCCATTTGTGATGTTTGCAGGGAGGTTCAGGGGCATTCAGTGCTTTTTGTTTTCCATTGATTTGAAGAGCTGAGGTTTTGTGATTATAAACCATGTTTTTGACTTCGGATGTGATGTGTTTTGGGTTGAGTTCCTGTGGCTTCCTCTGCAGTTTTTTTGGTTTTTTTTCTTTCAAGAAGTGGTATAAAAAATTGTGCACGTCTTCAATAGAGCAACTTCAATGAGGGTAGTAGAGTATTCAGTAGAGCAACTTTAATGAGAGGGAAAGGAACTGTATCTTATTTCTGTATTTTACCAGGCTGGATGAGGCACTGGGCCTAGTGGGAGGTGTCCCTGCCCTTGGCAGGAGGGTTGCAACTAGATAATCTTTAACGTCTTTTCTATCCCAAACCATTTGATGATTCAAGGGAAGGAATTCTGCTTAGAGATTTTGATTTTATATTTAGTAGTCATTACTGCCACAAGAACTGTAAATATATTTTTTGAGACTTGAGTTTAGGTTGATTGATACTTTCTCTGACTTTTGTCTTCCCTCCACAGATTAAATTCGATAGTGATGGTGTCTGTGTTTGCTGTGAAATGCAGCATCAAACATCAGGCTGCAGCAATTTGGGAGAAATGTTGAAACTGAACCCCCTGCAGGAGTGTAATGTTGTGAGGCTGACCCTAAAGGTGAGTTATGAGAAGAATTAAGAGTTTATTTTAGGTTTATAGTAGTGAGCATTTAGCAAGACCGAAGAGGGTAATGAGAAGAGGATTATCTGGTGTTCTCTTTGTATGCTGTTACATGGAAAAAAAAAAATTTCAGCAGAATTTTCTAATATTTCAATTGAGAAAAGATAATTTCTCAAAAGTCGTTCAATGTTAAAAGGAATGTTCTGAGGTAAATTTTCCTTGTTTAACAGTATCCCTGCCTAAATTTGTAATAGCATATTTTACTTTTGATGATAAGCACAAAATCTTAAATCAGAGTTCATCTGAATCTGTTATCATTTACATTGATGACATTGGACCTAACAGTTCATTGCAAGAATGAATAAAGAGGTGCATTTAGGCTGGAGATAACACCCTAATAGGAAAAGATTCTTTCTTGAGACACTGAATCAGGTTCCCAGAGAGGTTGCGGATGCCCCCTCCCTGGAGGTGTTTAAGGACAGGCTGGATGAGGCACTGAGCAACCTGGTGTAGCAGGAGGTGCCCCTGCCTTTTGCAGGGGTGTTGGAAGTAGATGATCTTTAAGGTCCCTTCCAACCCAACCCATTCTATGATTCTACGAATTTAATCCATGAAAATGTGTTTATGCTACTATCTTGATTTTTTTAGATAAGTGGGTTTTTATAGGTTACTTCAGAAGTTAAAGTTGGTTATGAGTGATGCTGGAAGGTATAAGAGCAGGTTTTTCTTGTTCCTGTTGAAAAAAGTTAGACTCAAACGTGGTTGGTATTCTTTATTGATGTTATGGTAGATTGCAAAGAAACAAAGCACTGGCAGAAACATCAAATATCTTATGTTCTGCTCACAGAAAAATAGTATTTCAGGTGGAATTTACTTTGGAAGAGAACAGTAAGTAAGTTGGAAAAATGCTTCCTAACTGCTCTGCAATATTATAAAAACTGTAACCTGTTACAAGTTCCCAGATAAAAAAAATCAAGAATTAATACTATATGATTGAATTATCTCCCAATGTATTTGTCCCACATCATTGCTTCATTTCATTCATCTATATGAGCAAGGTGTCATGTTAGATTGGTTTGGAAAACAGTAAGGAATCATTGGGAGAACTGGCCAGAGAAAATGTATAGCTCAGTTGGGAGAGCATTGCGCTCCTAATCTGAGGATCAGGGGTTCAAGTCCCCATCCAGGTATGAGGCTTGTCAGAGTTGGGCTGATGGTTGGACTAGATGATCTGAAAGGTCCCTTCCAACCTAGATGACTATGACTAAAAGAACCCTGGAGTGACAGACTGATTTAGGTCTAATCTAACGATCAACTGAACCAACTCCACATCTGTGGCTCACAATTTCAAAGTATTAATTTTAATGAAGTTACTAGAAAATAACCAAAGCAGTGAAATTCAAAGTTATAAGGATCTATAGTGTGAGGACTGGAAACAATAAGTTATGTTGATAATTGAAGCTATTTTTTAAAGTCCAGGAATATCTAAATGTTAAGAAAATCTTAAGAAAAAAACCCTCACAAACCTAATGGCTACTAAATAATTGGAATAAAGTAGGAATTATAACAATTTGATACAGCCCCAAAATCCACACTTAATGGGGACAATAAAGGACACTGTGGGAGTAATGACCTACTGGGTAGGAATTAAGTGGAAATGAAGCCCAAATCGTTGTTCCCAGTGAAAAAGTAATGAAGTGCTGCTCAGAAAGCTGAATTCAGGACTGTGTTCAGTGGTGCAGTTCCAGTGAGATGTTAGAAGGCAGCAATGCAGAAAAACCTCTCAGACATTTTTCAGTGTATGACAGATGCAAAAATGTGAACCTGTTGTTCAGAAAAAGCTGACTTGCCGATCCTATAAAAATGAAGATTGAAGAAGCATATGGCTGCTTGCTGTAAATATGTCAGTAGAGCAACTTTAATGAGAGGGAAATGAACTGTTTATCTTTGAGGACATTTTCAGCATATGAAGTGAGTTAAAGTGACATATGCTAGAAATGAGGATAAGATTTTTAACCAATATAAAAAATAAGAGCATAAAATAGAATTTAAAACATAACTCAGTCATTTCTGAGAGGAACTGATGACATATATCTGCTTGCACTCACAGAACCACAGAATGTCAGGAATTGTAAGGGACCTTGAAAAAAAATTGAGTCCAATCCCCCTGCTGGAATAGGAACACCCAGACCAGGTCACACAGGAAGGCATCCAGGTGGGGTTTCAATGTCTCCAGAGAAGGAGACCCCACATCCTCTCTGAGCAGCCTCTGCTTACTCTTCTCTCGCCCTCACACTGACAGAGTTTCCTCTTACATTTTGGTGGGACTGCCTGTGTTCCAGCTTGCACCTGTTGCCCCAAGTCATGTCTCTGGAGGTCAGAGAAGAGCCTAGCTCCATTCTCCTGACACTCACCCTTTACATATTTATAGACATAATGAGGTCACCTCTCAGTCTCCACCAAGCTGAAGAGACAAAGCTCCCTCAGCCTTTCCTCAGAAGGGAGGTGCTCCAATCCCTTCATCCTCTCGGTGTCTCTGCTGGACTCTCTCCAGCAGTCCTCTGTCCTTCTTCAACTGAGGGGCCCACTCCAGATGTGGTCTTACCAGCGCAGAGCAGAGGGGGAAGAGAACCTCTCTCCACCTACTGACCACACCCCTTCTAACACACCCTGTGATGCAGTTGGACTTCTTGAGCTTGAGCCATTGCTGGCTCGTGTCCCACACTCCTACTTTTTATTGAGAATGTGGTAAAATCCCATTAGCCTCTGGCATCCCTAGTTTTTTGGTTGTAGAAGCAATGGGAGGTTCACTGTGAGCAGGAGAACTGTGCATGTATTGCCTGTCTGATCTTGTTCTCAGCCACTCAAAACAGGACAAGGAAAGGTAACAGTGGCTGCTGACACTGCATATGCTGAAGTGTTCCAGGATCACACCTTGCTTGAGCTTGAGTGGCTATTTGTAGCTGCTTTGTAAAATTGCTTTTTTTTGTGGTTTTTTTTTTTGTGTCGGCTCTGAATCACCTCCGTATGTTCCTTTGTTAAATCATTGTCTGTTTCTTCTTTTCAAACCCCATGTGAACTACCCAGATGTCATAATGGGGACACCAGAAATACCACTATGATATCCATCATGACACTGTCATTGAAGTGCTTCAGCCAAGAAGCCAGAAAGAGCCCCTCTTGCCTGTTCCTTTTGAGTCATCTCTTTTAGCAGCCAAATTCTTGCTTAGGTTGGTAGGTGTGCAACCAAGTTTGGGATTAGCCCCTTAATCTGCTGGGCTTTGAATCCCATATCAATAGATCATGAAAACCAAGATAAGTCCTTCAAAGAAACATGTTTGCAGGGCTTCATAGTTGGAACTAGATGATCTATAATGTCCCTTCCAACCCAAACCATTCTATGATTCCGTGACATGGGGATTTTTTTTAACAGCATTATCTCTGAATGAGCATAAAATAGTGAGTTAATAATCTACACTGAGTGGGTTAGTTTGTAGATGAAATTTTAAGGAAATTAGTTTCTCCTGAAATTCTTAATTAAAATTTGAGAGATGGATTTTCTTCACAGCTTTCATCTCAGGGAATTATTCCTTCTTTATGGAGAATCTTGAGAACTTCCTTAGAAGTCCCTTAGGACATTCATGCAACCGAAGTTGTCATTTTGAGTGAGATTTGCTCTTAGATGAGGGAGTTAGGTGTTTATAAGATTAAATTACTTTGTAATGTCCTGTCATATTCTGCATTTGCATGTAAGAGGAGAATGTTATACTCCTTTGGTTTAGTAATGACCTAGTAGGGTATTTATAATTTAACAGTTTATACAACCCAGAATACCTGCAGTTGTTTGCTAATTTCTGAATTGGCTATTTCAGTAATGTATTTCTACTTTCCTTTGAGTGCTGCTGTGTTTTGTGTCCATGCAGATTAGGGGAAAGCTAATTCCCCCTTCTGTTTTCAACCTAAATACTTGGTTTACAGTTTCTAAAACTTTAGTCTTTTTCATGTTACTGATTCTATTAATTAGTTTATAAAGCAAGAATCATTACTGGGGATTTAATCAATTCAGGGTTCTTTCTGTCTTCTCTGTAAATCTTTTCTTTCTCCTCCTTTGAATCAAAGATTATTGTTGTTGAATTTTCTGATGATATTTTTCTATTCTGAACATGCTTTCTCTTGAAAACCAGAGGATGGTCACTGACATGTTCATTAGAGATTATGAGAACAGACTTTACTCAGATTTGCTCTATGATTAAATGCAAAGTATGCAAATGTACTTGCCTAGAAGGCTTCATTTTCTCCTTGAACTTGTTAAAACTCAGCGTAGAATGAGTAACTTCTTGCCAGTTTTTTCAATGCTGAACTCAATTCATGTTCTTCAATACAAAACTGAGAATATTTTTATATTCCTTTTGTTCACAGTGTGTTTAACATTCTAGGTATCATCAAAAATAGAGTGGTTTGGTGTGGATTTGTCTGAAGAGATGGACAACAGGCATTCCAAAGTTCTCAGTTACAGTTGTGTAGCAGATAGTCTGCTCTTTTTGTTCCTTTCTCCTGAGTGTTTTTTGTTCCCAGCTTAGGCACTGTGTGAATATGGCTGGGAACTTCTTCCAAGGATGAAAAGCATCCCCTCTGAGGGACTGTTAGATTATCACATGCTTGTTATTTTACAGAACCTTAGTTTTTCAAAACTCTTAACAGATCTCCAGTACTGAATTTAATGGACAGACAGATTTTGAGAGATAAACAAAATTGCATCAGTCAGAGATGACCTTTTTGAGTTGATTTTTAAGAAGCAACTGTGAACTGCTTCCTTCAGGATATAGTAAATATTTTAGACAATTATAGTGTGCTGTAATGTACTTCTATATCTTGTATGAAGATATAATCAAGTGGGTAGATGTTGTAAAGCAGTTGATGTGCTCTATCTTGATTTCAGTATGCATTTGACACTGCATCCTCACAGCTAAACTAAGGAAATGTGGTCTGGATGATGGAGTAATGATGTGGGCTGTGAACTGGCTGAAGGGAAGAAGCCAGAGAGTTGTGGTCAGTGGGACAGAGCCTACTTGGCGGTGTGTGTCTAGTGGAGTCCACCAAAGATCAGTACTGGGACCAGTCCTGTTCTGTATATTCATCACTGACTTAGATGAGGGACCAGAGAGCACTGTCAGCAAGTTTGTTGATGACACGAAGTGGGAGCAGTGACTGACACACACCAGAAGCTGCCTCCAGTGAGACCTGGACAGGCTGGAGAGTTGGGTGGAGAGAGATTCAGTGGAATATAACAAGGGCAAGTGTAGGGTCTTACATCTGGGCACGATCAAGCCCATGTAATAGTAGAAGCTGGTGACAGAGCTGTGAGAGAGCTGTGTAGCAGAAAGGGACCTGGGGGTCATGGTGGACAGCAGGGTGACCATGCGCCATGAATGTGTCCTTGTGGCCGGGAAGGCAAATGGCATCCTGGGGTGTGTTAGACGTGGTGTGATCAGTACACACTGATCACTGAGACCTCTTTCTGTCATGATGAGACCAGATCTGTGCCCATTTGAGGGGCCCTCAGTTGAAGAAGGACAGAGGACTCCTGGAGAGAGTCCTATGCAAAGCTACAAGGGGATGAAGGGATTGGAGCATCTCCCTTCTGAGGAAAGGCTGAGGGAGCTGGGTCTCTTCAGCTTGGTGGAGACTGAGAGGTGACCTCATTAATGTCTATAAATATGGAAAGGGTGAGTGTCGGGAGTCAGGCCCTTCTCTGTGACCTCCAGTAATAGGACAAGGTGCAATGGGTGCAAGCTGGAACATATGAATTTCCAAAGAAATATAAGAATAAACTTTGTCAGGGTGAGAGTGAGAGAAGAGTGGCACAGGATGCCCTGAGGTGTGGGGTCTCCTTCTCTGGAGACATTCACACCCCACCTGGATTCCTTCCTGTGTGTCCTGATCTGGGTATTTCTGCTCCAACAGGGGGATAGGACTAGATGATCTCTTGAAGTCCCTTCCAATCCTTGACATTCTGTGATTCTGTGAACTTAAATAAATTTCATGGAGCATTGGCTATTTCTCCATGTACAGTCCATTTTTCAGTTGTAACCCAAATGGTTCAGAACTGATTTTTTGTTGATAAAGGATAGTCTTCCTAGGATTAGAGCAGTTGTTTTTTTCTAGTGTTCGTCAGACATACCCAGTTAGAACAACTGAAGTTATAATTTGAGTTGAAAGGATTGTTATTGAATTCACAAATAAAAGAAGTACACAGACACTAATTTCATGGGTGAAAATGCTTTATTGCACATTATCTCTTCTTAGGTCATAGCAGTATGAGAAATTAATAACTGTAATTGAGGTCAATCATGGAGAAAAGAAATCTTCACAGAATTGCATAAGTGAAGCTGGTTTCAGCCCTTGATCAGTTTGGGTGCTCAGATCCATCTGTTCTGGGCTACTGACTACAGGGTGCTTTTTTTACACATCAGCAAGCTTATTTTACTTCTTTCATTGTATATTGACTGATCTTTCAAAAGTTCAAAGGGTTTAAGTCTGTGAACCTTTTTTTTTTTTTTCATGGTAAAGCAATCTCTTGAACTGGCAAAAAGTGTGGTGTAATGAGAGTTGCCACTTAATATTGTTGCACAGGTTAGAAATCTTCACAAGTACAGGGTTTGTGCTGTGTGAGTTATTTTTTTGTTGGAACGACATAGGCTACACAATTCACAAAAAAAAAAAAATTGAAATGTTGTAAATAAATAGGGAGGTATTGGTCTCAAAGTTTAAATAAAGCTTCTCTGTTCTCTGGTTGCTGATGACACAAAGTGGGAGCAGTGGCTGATGCACCAGAAGCTGCACTGCCTCCAACCAGACCTGGACAGGCTGGAGAGCTGGGTGGGGGAATCTAACAAGGGCAAGTGTAGGGTCTTAAATCTGGGCAGGATCAAGCCCATGTATTGGTAAAAGTTGGTGACTGAGCTGTGAGAGAGCTGTGTAGGGGAAAGGGACCTTAAGGTCCGGATGGGCAGAAGGGTGACCATGAGTCAGCAGTGTGTCCTTCTGGCCAAGAAGTCTAATGGCGTCCTGGGGTGTGTTAGAAGGGGTGTGACCAGTCAGTGGAGAGAGGTTCTCCTCCCCTTCTGCTCTGCCCTGGTGAGACCACATCTAATGTATTGTGTCTGGTTGTGGGGCTCTCAGTTGTAGGACAGGGAACTGCTGGAAAGAGTCCAGTGCAGAGACACAGAGATGATGAAGGGATTGGAGCGTCTCCCTTCTAAAGAGATGCCAGACCAGGAACACCCAGACCAGGTTACACAGGAACGTGTCCAGAGAAGGAGACTCCACACCCTCTCTGGCAGCCTGTGCCACTCTTCTCTCACCCTCACCCAGTTTTTTCTCCTATTTCTGTGGAACCTCCTGTGTTCCAGCTTGCACCCATTACCCCTTGTCCTATCATTGGAGGTCACTGAGAAGGGTCTGGTTTCATCTTCCTGACTTGCCCTTTCCATATTTGTGGACATGAATGAGGTCACCCCTCCAAGCTAAAGAGCCCCAGCTCCCTCAGCCTTTCCTCAAACTGATGGTGGAGACACGTTTGGTTACAAATTAGTTTGCTAAGATGTGAGAACTCTCACTGCTTGAACAAACTGATAGCATTCCATTTTTGTTTTATATTTGTAGTTATGGGAGGTACAAATTAAATATTGAAGGCAAAATTAAAAAGGTGAATATGCTTGCAGTTAGTGTTCTTTCCTTAAAAAGAGCCTGGTTCTGCCACCTACCTCTCTCATCACAAATGGGGGGCTCGTGTCATTGTCATTTTTCATTTTAGAGTCTATCTCATTCCAGAGATAGAATTCTGACAGATAATTGCATATGCTAGCAGCCCTTCTAAATTTCTTTGTTTAAATGAATGTTTCTACAGTTGAGTTACTTACCAAAGTTATAAGTCAATCACCAGTTTTTTCCTCCTTCCATTTTATTACCATCTGACTGCCTAATCACCCAGCACGTCAATGGAAAATGAAGAAAATTAGTTTTTTGGGGGGAAAACTGCACTTTCTGTTTATTTTGGTTTATTTTTCCACATGATGTTCTGAACTATCTAAACTGTTTCAACTGTGTCTAAAATTACAGTGCTTAGATTTCAAAATACAAAAAGATATTTGATTTAAATAATCAGATTTTTTTTTAATACATTTGCTATTTTTGTGTATCTCTATGTAGGCTTCGATTTAGAGAATTTTATGTGTTTTTATGTGTTTACTTTTGAGAAACCCCCTGCCATGGGCAAGGACACCTCCCGCTACACCAAGTTGCTCAGTGCCCCATCCAGCCTGGCCTTAAACACCTCCAGGCATTGAAGGGGCATCCACATCCTCTCTGGGCAGCCCAACAGCTCATAGTGATGGATGATGCAAGGCAATGCTGAGTATTATTTGGTTTTATTTCCTTTTATTTGTAGTTTATCTTAAGTAGTGCCTGTTGGTTATCCTCATTTTGATAAAAATTGAGAGATGATCTTTTACCAATGTCTCTTTCCTGGAGTCACTCACCAGTCACACCAAATCTGTGCCATTTCATTATCTCAGCAGGCACTTGCACAAACTAATGGTGGGGTGGCATAAAGAGTAAAGATGGGGGAAGAGATTTGGGGGTTGAGTGTGCCCAAAGGAAGTGAAAGGGGAGGCACTGAAGTTTTACAACTATTTTTCATGTTGTCTGAGCTCACTGGCAGAAAAGTGGTGAGGGTCCTTTGATATTTGCAAATGCAGTTGGGGTTCTTAAGGGGATGGAGATATTCTCTTCAGCCATCAAATTTTGTCTATAGAAACCTGTGCAATAAGGAAGATGGTAGATACCTGTTTGCTGTGGGTGAGGAGCTTTATTTAGACAATCTTCCTATGGTGTGTCAAATTTCAGCTCCTTTCTGGAGGAAGGCTTGTGGGAGGGAGGTGGTTCGTTCTGCTCCTTGCACAGCCAAAAGCTGCTAAAACTGCAGTTGGTGGAAGGTAAAATGCAGAATGGGAAATCCTGAAATAGAACTTTCAGTTATTATTAATAATTTCCCAAGCCTGAATCTGTTCAACAGGAGAAAGTAGCTCTGGTTCTAAAATGAGAAAATTATTTCCTATTCAGTTTCTTGGTAGGTGGTGGAGATATGTACTGACAGCTTGGTTGTATTCATCTGGCAGGCAACTGTGGTGTCTATTTTTACTGAATTTCAATTGTGTTTAATCATAATTTCTTAAAACGATAAACCCCATTTCTGATGTGTTCTTTCTGGAATGCAAGAATTTTAGAAAACGGCACAGTTAACGGAATAGTATTCTTTTTGGTTGTAGTTTCAAATGAGGTTAGCTTTTATAAAGAAGGAGGATATTTGACATTTTGCTCAACATAGGTTTAATATTGAATATTATTGTTTATTATTGCTGAATATTGTCAATGCATGCTACTTACTTGTGCAATCTTGTGTCTGGTAGTAATCTGAATCTGAGAAATCCAATTGCTCAGGTATTCAGGAATGGTTATTCAGGTATGTAATTGTTTTACTAAGTTGTTAAATGCATGAAGTTAAATATAGGGGGCCTAGAGGAAGGCTGAGGTAGGACTTTTTAATAGGATACGTCATGGCAGAAGTAAGAGTAGTGTGTACGAATTGGAAGAGGGGAGATTTAGGCTGGAGATAAAAACGAAGTTCTTTCCTGTGAGGGTAGTGAGACACTGGAACAGGTTGCCCAGAGAGGTTGTGGGTGTTACTTCCTTGGAGATGTTTAAGGCCAGGCTGGATGAGGCACTGAGACTCCTGGTCTAGTGGGAGGTGTCCCTGCCCATAGCAGGGGGGGTTGGAACGAGGTGATCTTGAAGGTCCCTTCCAACCCAAACCACTCTGTGATTCTATATTTTGCTGTCTTGGAAGTAAAAAGCAAGAATTGAATTATAACATTCTGCTATACATGCTATTACAGGTGCATGATACGTGGATGGCTCATATAAAAATCTAAATTCATGAAGAGAATCATAGAATCCCAAAATGGGTAGAATTGGAGGGACCTTGCTTTACTCGATACTATTATGTCGATGTAAAAGAAAAATCATGCTTTAAAGTTGACTTCTGGTGTGTTTTCTGTAAACTTAGTTTCTCAAAGGTCTGCAAGGTAGCATTGTTATTATTTTCCTCATTGCTTGCTAGGGAAATGTATTCAGCAAAGCAATCTGTAAATGGCATTTGTTTGCAATGATTATAGCTCAGGCACCTTAGATTCATCCGCTGAAGTCTGAAAGAAGTTCCATCAAAGAGAAGTGACACAGTGTGTCCCCTACCCCAACAGGACATTGAGGATCCCTTTTCAGGGCCATGGTTGAAGACTAGGATGAGTTGCTGGAGAGTGTTACTGCTGGACTGGATTTGACTGAGTGTTTGCAATGCAAACCACAACTTCCCTCTGCTTAGATGTTCATGACTTCCAGACAAAACTCCAGGGCTTTAATTGCAATTTACACAGCCTGTTCTCAAAGCCTTTTTATTTTCCTAAAGAATGGCCTGGTTTTAGGGGCAGTTGCAGGTCTTTTCTTTGTGTTGCATCTACAAAGAACTCAGTGTGGGACCTCTGCTAGCTCATGTTTCCCTAGTTCTGGAAACATGCCAAGGGCAAAAGAAACTGTTACATACTTTTAGGTTTAATATACTCTGTTTTCATCCCCAGGAGTGTGCATTTGTGTACCTGAAAGCACCAGGAAACCTAGCTTCTGAATGAATTCAGTGTTGCAGCACAGCAGGGACTTTGCTGTAGCCAAGCTGCTCTGGGAGGTCTAGAGTTTACATTCTTGTAGCATCAGGAAATAATGTTGGTTAAACCTGGAATGTTTAGCCCTTTCTCACAACCAGCTTAGAAAATTCAGTACTTCTACAAAGTGCTAACAGCACATCCCCAGTGCTGTCTTCCAGTCTAATAACTTCCCGAGAGGGGAAGCATTTAATCATAATTATACTTAATTAATGTAAAGAAGAGGGAGGAGGCAGGAAATCTCTCTCTTGTTCCTGTTAACCATCCCCAACACAGCTAGTTCTGTGATGTATTCTTGCATACAGGATCTGCCCGAGAGTTCCAGATTTACTGAAATTCAAAATGTACTTAAATCCATGGATAATGTCAAAGTGGTATCTTTTTGCTAAACTATTTCTTGTAGCTCTATTCCAGACCTTACAGCTTCCAGACTCAGGAAATGTTCTATCTGAGCTAAGATAGGTTTGCTTCTTTTAATTTTGTAAGATGAAACTAAAACCATCTATTCTGTACTGGCATTGTGGTATTATTAGTTAATATTTGGTTTTCAGCAGATAGTTTTCAGCTGTTACGCTGAAGAAAGCACAGCAAAGGAAGAGAGCACAGACACAGAAAAGCAGCTTTTGAAAACCAGCTGATAAGTATTTAAGAGCATCTACCATATTAGCGTGCAACCTCTCAAAAGGAGATAAATATATTTAGCCCCCTTTTAAAGTTTTTTTAAAGCTCATACAGTGATTTTTTTTTTGCTCTCTTGATGGCCAAAGTTCTATCACTGCCTTTTCATAGACAATGTTAAATGCCATAAATGGTAAAAAGGTTGCCTTTTGTTTCAGGTAGCACTTTATGCTATTTTGGATGAATTACTTGTTCATTGTTGCATTTCTCCTTTAATTTATAACGTTAATTTCTCCAAATATCTCAATGACAATTGAAGGGTCAGTCTTTTCCCTTACAGTGTGTTCATGAGAATCCTGATAACAGAAGATGAAAAGCCAGGCAGACCACACCCACACTCCTTTTAACCTGGACAGACATCTTTTCTTGGCTTCTGGCCTTTAATAGGATATGTGTTGGAAGGACTAGGAGTAATGGATACAAGCTGGAAGAGAGGAGATTCAGGGTGGAGATGAGAAAGAAGTTCTTTGCTGTGTGGGTGGTGAGACACTGGAGGAGGTTGCCCAGAGGTTGTAGATAACCTGTCAATCCCTGAAGGTGTTTAAGGCGAGGTTGGATGAGGCATTGAGCAACCTGGTGTAGAGGGAGGTGTCCTGCCAATGGCAGGCGAGTTGGAACTAGATGATCTTGAAGGTCCCTTCCAACCCAATCCATTCTATGATTTTCAGTTGGTAGATCCATGTGAGAATAGGGCCCTACCTGCCACCTCTTAGAATTTTGGCTAGGCTTCCTCTGTTTGATAAAAGCTGGATCATTGAATATAGTATTTTTTTGCTGCTGTGCATTCTTGGGGCTCAGTGGATCTGAAAACTGTTGTTTACAATCCTGTCTCTCTTTAAAATGTTGACATGGGGTGGCTATTACACAGAGGGCTAAATACCAGTGTCCTCATCATCTGTACCACATACAGCCACGTTTTTATGCAAGTCATCAAACAGACCTGTCAAAAGTTTGGCAGGTTCAGAGGTTGGTGTGCTTTGTGTGGCTGAAGAATGACATTCAGGCTGCTAGCAGAGTACAAGATCAAAATGAAGATCACCAGCTGAGATGTTTTGCTGAGCCACAAAGTCTGTGCTAGAAGCATTGCTTCCTTCTGAGTCAGGGAGCTCTTAGGGATGTAGAAGAGCAGTCACATCAAGCTGTTCACAGGATCCTAAAGGCAGCTGTGACTGTGGTGGAGAAGAAAGCATAGGAGGTAGGGGACAGCTTCTATGAGAAGGCAATCCCTATTGAAGGTGGGATAAATTCCCTATAAATATGAAGGAAAGGTTTAGCTTTTGTATGATTTTGGCTTTGTGGTTGATATTTTTTGGGAAAAATTGTGATTTTTTAAAGCTTACATTGGAAAGTATTATGTTAATTGTACTAATACAGGCAGAACTTTAAAGTCTTGTAGCAGGGAAACAAAGGAGTTAAGAGAGTAATTCTGCAAAAAGCTTAACTTGGTAAAAGAATTATAATAAGCAGGTGTTCTGTAAAATATATGGATAATGGTGTGAAGAAGATTTGAAAATGTGCAAGCAGCCTTTGTGGGACCTTGCTGTAAGTCAAAGGAGCTGTTATTAAGGAGGGAAAATCTGATAAATAGTTGCATAGGTAATAATATAATGAATTTGGTAATAAAAAGTAATAAAAAAAAGAAATCTTGCTTTTTTATAAATCAGTATTAAATTCAAATTCAGCACTTGAAATTTACCAAGGGCCCTATTTGGGAAAAACAGCTGGCTCCAGAGACATAGCTGACAGCAACATCTGACTCCTGTGGGTGTGTGCCTGAACTGGCCTTGGTTTCCACCAAGTGCAATTAATGAAAATTATCAGAGGCCTAGAAGACTGTTCTCATTTGAGGCCTGGAGGAAATGGAGTTGCTACCTCATGCGGTAAAGTAGGAAAAGACAAAGGAAGAAGTGACAATAGATTTAAAAGTGCGAAAGTCTGTTGTGCATTAGCCTGTTCTCAAATGTGATGGAAGAAAAGGAGCAGTGGTTTTCAGTTGTGGGATAGAATCACAGAATGGTTTGGGTTGGAAGGGTCCTTAATGATCATGTAGTTCCAAACCCCCTGCAAAAGGCAGGGGCACCTCCTGCTA
>VZTY01035452.1:0-21941 GCA_013400935.1 Turnix velox | reverse complement strand
TTGGCTTCTGGGTTGCAAGGACATCAGGAAGACATAGTAAAGAGAAATTTTGGGGTTTGTATGAACAGATCAAAGAAATATCTGTCATGAATGACAGAGGCACAGCTGAGTCTGTCCTGAGGCCTACAGAGATACTTTGGATCCTAATTTGCAACTTTGATCTAAGTTGTATTATTTAGCATAAGTGATATAAATTTATGCATTCCAGTTAGCAAAATCTTTTTATTCTAAATGCCTATAGTAAGCAATGAATGAAGTCTCTTACTGTTAGGAAACAGTCCAGTTCTGCCTTAGATCATAGAATCATAGAATGGTTTGGGTTGGAAGGGACCTTAAAGATCAGATCTTGTCTCTGCTTTGCTATCCTTTACTTAGGTTTACATACGGAAAGCAGAACATGCAGGATCCTAGTCTCTTTTTGTGACACTGTTAATGAATTGCATCACTAGGGATTTACTTGCCTGTTTAATTTCATTTGGATGCTCTAAGTGAATCTGTAAGATGCTGTATTTGAATAAATCCTCTGTCTCACCTTCTGTATGCATTAGAGATTGGCCTTTCCAGTATTTTGCAGTGGCTTCTTTGTCCCTCTGGCTGAACAGCTGGCCCAGAAGATAGAAAACTGCTGACCAGATCAGCAAAAGCAAACTTGGCTCAGGATTATTGAATGACCACAACTTGTTTGCCGTGCGCAGGAAGATGCGGACAATCAATATGACTGATAGATAAACAAGCTTCGATTTATTGGGGTTTTCACACACTTATATACAATCCACTCATTAGTAAGCACACTAGGCAATATCTTACTGGTTGGCAAGTAAAAGTTACATTTGCTCATCCCGTCCCCTCTGTAAATACTGCTGTTTCTAACTGTGGCACCTTGTTATTGTAACACAGCTGGATTCAAGGACATGTTATCTTTGCCTTTCCCATGAGAACCTTAGTTAAATCAGCATAGCTCTTTCATGTCTACTTTGTCACATAGCCATTCTCTCACACTTGTTGACACCCATTTAATGTCTGCCCAGTTCCCTTGGCTGGCATTTTCCTCTTCAGATGAAGGTTACTTAAATTACTGTGGCAATGACAGTGGCAAGTGTAAATCTTCATGTTTCTATAATTTCTTCAGTAGCTTTGGAAAAGACAAAGCAAATGATGCATCCATTTTGTGATATGGAAGTTATTTTAGGCGCTGGCATCAACTGAAATACTCTTTTAAATGTATATTATGGAATAGGAGTTTTTGCTCATGGTGTATTAAAAGTTTTGGGGTGTTTTTTCATCTGTTCTCTGCATTGCTTTTTCTCAAATACTTTTTCAGGCTGCTCAGAATCCAAAGTGAGCCACAGAATTTTCGCAGGTACAGAGGCTAGGTGATTACCCTTGGAGGATTAAAATAGTTTTGAAATGTTGCCAGCATGCTAAGTCAGCCTTCCTTCCTGCTGGCTGTAGGGAAAGTAAATATAAATCCAGAGAGGAACGGATGGATGGATGGATGGATGGATGGATGGATGGATGGATGGATGGATGGATGGATGGATGGATATATGTTGGGTTTTTTGTCAGTTATACCTCTGTTGTAACAATTTTTTGTTTTAATTAAAATGTTTCTTCTGCTCTGCTTAGTGAAATAAATACTTTGTCATTTATTTTAAATGTTTTAAAAATTTTTTTAAAAAAACAACATAGCCATTTGCACTTATTTCATCAGCACAAAGTGAGGTGCCCAGATGTACTCATTGCTTTTCTCTCCTGTCTATAATTATTTGAGATGCATAAAGTCTGACACAAGATTAAATTCTGTTTCATGCTAGAGCTGCCATTGAATTAACACAAGTTTCTAAGATGTAAACTTTAACTCCTGAAAGCAGAGCAATTTCTGTATCTTATTTTATTTTAAGCAGAAGTTTCATGATAACTTCCATGTGTAGCTTAGAGTGCACTGTGAAAGTCATTTGTTATTTCAGGGAACTGGAGATCTTGTAACATCAGTATTTCTGAGGGAATTTCTAATTCAAAATGTGCAGTGAGAAGTGGGAAAGGGAAGACGTTTGTTTCCTTTGCAGAGTAGTTTAAAAAAAAAATTAAAAATCAGGAGCTAAATGAGCCCTGCACAGTCCATGGAGACCATATCCACTGATGACAGTAGCCAGTGTTTATTATCCAATTGCTGAACTTGCTTCCTATCCTTTGGGTCCCTAAGATAGGAGATGATATTCTGGTGCATGTCTTTTCACAGGACCTGTTGTTCAGTGTGTGTGCTCTCAATATCATCTCCACCATTGTCTGTGCTCTGGCCACGGCAATGTGTTGCATGCAGATGGTTTCCTCTGATCTTCTGCAAATGGTGAGTACATTTTGTGTGGCAACACGGGATATTGTCTGCCGTAACATCTTGCTCTTATCTGTGTGGTGTTCATTTCTACTCTTTGCTTTAAAACTTACAAATGTTCCTGTGTCTTTGTGTTCATGGAGGTATTTTTTTTTATCTGCGTGTATGTATATAAATACAGCCTACAGATGTATGCATTGTGATTTGCTGCTGTCTTTGGGGCTGTTGAGACTGGCGAAGAGGCTTTGAGGAGAACTCACAGCAGCCTCCCAGTGTCTGAAGGAGCTACAGGAAAGCTGGGGAGGGGCTGTTAGCCAGGGCATGGAGCCACAGGACAAGGGGCAATGGTTTGAAATAGAACAGGGCAAGGTTAGATGAGACATGAGGAAGAAATTCCTTCCCCTGAGACACTGGCCCAGGTTGCTCAGAGAGGTGGTGGAAGCCCCGTACCTGGAGATGTCCAAAGTCAGGCTTGCTGAGGCGCTGAGCAACCTGATCTAGTGCAGGATGTCCCTGTCACTGCAGGAGGTTGGACTAGATGGTCTTGTAATGTACCATCCAATTCTGTGATTCTATGATTTTAAATGTTAGCCTTATATCTCTGAGAGATCTAATCAGGATTTTTCAATTGTGAACGTGATCTTTTGTTAACAATTTTATCAATGAAATACATACATACATACATGTTAAGTTATAGTAACTTACCAGTACCTGAGGGGGTCCTACGGAAAGGCAGGGGAAGGACTTCTTAATATGAAATCGGATGGGAGGACTAGAAACAATGGATGGAAATTGGTAGGGGCAGATTTAGACTTAACAGTGAGGGTGGTGAAGAACTGGAACAGGTTGGCCAGGAAGAAGGAGGATGCCCCCTCTCTGGAGGTGTTCAAGACCAGGCTGGACAGGGCACTGGGCAGTCTGATCTAGTGGGAGGTGTTCCTGCCTATGCCAGGGGAGTTGGAACTTCCAACCCAAACTATTCTATGATTCTATGTTAAATTGTCATTGTGTTTATTATCTTCAGTTTCCACACTACCCGGAGTTTTTCACTCCTTTTCTGATAAAAGGACTACAGAACATCAGAACCATGAACTGAAAACTGGACCCTTTAACATCCCTGTGCCAATAATTGCATTTTCATTAGGATAACGTGTTCAGCTCCAGACTAGTCCTTGTGTATAAAATGAGGGAAAAGAATTGTTAGACTTGTGCACAGACAGCTGTGTTCCAGGATACTGTTCTGTTTGGGTTGGATAATGGTAGCTTCCCAGATAGGGAGAGGAAGAGATCCCCATACCTGGTTATCAAATCAAGATCTGCCTGCCTAATGCCAGCAATGACCCAGAAGCTTGACCATAGATATTCCAGGAATCTAAACCTGCGATTAATTTTACAATAATATTTATCCAAGTAAGAAGAGCAAAAATGTATTAGGTGGCAAGGAACCAAGGCCAGTATTAAAGTGCTTCCGGTGGACGTTTGAAGGAAGTAGTGATCTCAATGTCTTAGGAGCACTTTTTTTTCTCTGCCACTTTGTTCTTCACCTCTTCCCCAAAGTTTTCTTTGCTCCCTGATGATGCTGCCAGTTTGTCAGTGTCTTTTTCCTTGCTGTGCTTTGTACTTCCAGCTTTCTGTCTTCCCACTTACTTGTCTGTTCTCATTCCCTTGCAGCTCCTTTGACAAGAATTTTCTTCCCTCTCCACAGAAGCAGGGAATTGCGCCTTTCTTTCTACTCAGTCCAAGTCTTTTCTTGTTTGTCCTCAAGCTTTTCCTTTTCTTTTTTCAGGTTGCTGAGACAGATTCCTACCAGGCCTAAGTGAGCATAACTTCCTTGGGGCTACGTTGGCTTAGACCAGCTGAACTCTCACCTGAAGATTTCTTTTTCTTCCTCTATTTTCAGGCTACCGTCCCATGGTCTGCAGTTATTTTTTGCTCTGCTGCACCCAGAAATCTGATTTAGTTCTGGGGTTTTTTTGTTTCTTGATGCTTGATTTGTGCTTTACTTTTTTCCTTTCCACAGAGGGATGCATCTTCTCTTAGCAGGGCTGTTCCATGCTGTCAGCCTGTGATAGCAGCAGCAAGAGACCACTTCTCCTAGATGAAAGGATTTTAATTATTGTACTAATTCTTTTACTCAAGAGCTCCAGAGGCTCTCCTATATAAAGACGAGGCACAACAATATAGTTCCTCGCCAGCAGAATCATTATGCAGTAGGAAAGCATATCCTAGGACATTGTTAGATTATCATCAGTTTGTTAGTTCTGTGTTTCATGTGCTGTGATAGTTTTCTACTAAATGAGTCATTTAGAATGGTGAATTTTTATGAATTTCAAATAATTTCAGGTTTTCTTCTGGCAAGAAGCTGTTGTGTGTGTTTCAAGTTTTACTGCTTAGCAGCATGGAACTGGTCCATAATGCAGTCAGTCTCAAGTTGGTCTGCAACAGTGTTTCATGAATATCTGCTTTATTCTCATTTAGTAAAAGTGCCCCCCAAAATATCAACACAATCTGTCCAGTAGTAAGGATGAATTAATTATGTTTTCCCATGAATTTGAAGGGGTTTTTTGGTTAAAAATAATCCTACCAAACAATCGTTTGGTTTCAAGCGTTAGGGAAACACTTTTTTGTGTTAAATTTTAATTTCCTTATTTTTTAAGTTGTTACTGTCATATGGGAAACACTGGCATATTTTCCTAGGTTGTTCCTTTACAACAGTTGACTGTTCCAGAAAGTACCCTAGATTTTTTACCTTCCTTTAACCTTTCTTACCCTGTTAAGTATACCTAGTTGCTTGGGGAAAAAAAGAAATTACCAGTTGTACTATAGTTGCAAGAGTAACTATAAAGGAGCAACTATAGTTGCGTAGTTAAAGACTGAAATAGTATGTCTTATGTGTTTCACTGCTTTGGAGAGTTTAAGGGTTCACTCCATTGCAGGGCTTCCCAGAATTGTTCTTCCTTTGTACACCCATCCAGCAGATAAATGTGAATCAAATCAAGTTATATTAAGGTTCTGTGATGTGAAGAAACATCTCTTAATAACCAAGTTGTCACTTCGGTGATATTTCATTTGTCACCTCAGGCAGTTTTGAGTTGCCTATTGTGTGATGAGTGCAAAACGTCACCTTCTTTTCTTCTAAAGGTAGCTGTCAGACTTCACCAGAGAGATACAAGAAATGATGCCCACTTTGGCCATGCTAAATCAATAAGTACACTGTTCCAGTCCTTATTTCACTCCAAATAAGTTTATACAGTGCTTACACCACAAGTATTGGTACTGATGTTATCCAGTGTATTCTGATTTTGCCACCATTGCTGTTAGTAACAGTTCTTCATATTATGTGATATCTAGGACAATTTGTTATTTTGGAAAGGAAACAAGGTAATGATGACATGTGCAAGCTGCAACATTTAATTGCTGGTTTCATCAGCTGTAATGATAATTCAACATGTCATTAACTTAAAAGGCTGTGGTTAGTATTTCTACTCAGGCACCTCGAACAAAGCACATCTGTATGAAGATAATAACTTGCTGGCATTGTTAAAGCACTTGTTCCTATGAAATATAATAATAAAAAAACCCTTCAGGATGAAGATTCACATTAAATGTGAACTAATATTAAATTACTACGTAATTTTTATTTTGTAACCTAGTTTTTAACCTAAATATTTCTTTTTTGACACAAGGCTCAGTTAAAGATACTGCAAAGCTCAGATAAATGTCCCTTTAGTAATATATAGTGTGAATAATGTACATGCATAGAGACATCCTAAATGTAAGTGTGGATGGATAAATATTTCCCTCACCTCTATTACAGATAAGATAAACTATAAAACTCTGGTGTAGGAAAGCTCCTGATATTTTTAATAAATGTGCCAGTTTCCATTTCACATTTTATTGGTAGAATAAGAATATTCAAGACTACTCAAAATATGCCCAGGGCTTCAAGAAAGATGTAGTATCCCAAACCAGTCCCCCTGAGACTATAGAGGTAGTGACTGGTGATGATTATAAAAACAGTAACTGGAAACAATGGAGGAGAAACATGTGACTCTATGTTTTTCCCTGTCAAAGTATCTTCTGTGTTGCAATTCCCCTTTAAAATAAGTGACAAATGAGGAGCCAGCCACCATCCTTCTGTTCCTGCAGAAAATTAGTACCTACGATTTGCCCCAGGAGATACAGATTCCAGTGTTTCAGAAAAAGAAAAAAACTGCCCAGGAGGAGAACAATTAATTGAAGGCAGAATTACTGACTCAAGTATATTGCAAAGAACTTTTCCTATAGATAACATGCTAATATTTAAATATATGCAATTAGAAGTCCTTATTTCCCCTTCCCAAGAATTAGCAGAATTTGGTAAATGACACAGAGACTGAAATGAAGATGACAAACCCTGGAGTTTCTGAAGGAATCATTTCAAAGTTATACAGTAAACGTATTAAATGTGATATGGAAGGCAGAGGTATTTAAATGCAGATATGGGAAATACTCTAGGTAAGAAGACTCCCTTAGAGCACTGGTGGTGTACTGGTGTGTGGCAGTTACTGGTTTAGGTATGTCATAGTTGCTGGGAAGTGACTCCCAGCACTGCCTGAAGGGTCACAAGTGCTAATCAGCTGTAGAATATGCAGGACAGAGGATGATCATGGGTGTGTTCAGTGGGAATGCCCCATACCTGGAACATCTGATGAACAGTTCTTAGTGTCACAGGTCTCAGGTAAAAAGATTTGTCACACTGTATCATGTTGGGTTTCACTGTAAGAAGAATAAACTTTTTCAGGCTCCTACATATAGACCATTCTAGAATAAGGTATGATTTTAGTAGCTTTCCAATTGTTTTTTTCAAGGATGTCTCTTTTTTTTGTGATGATCCAATATATTTCCTGCTAGTCTCCCTCTTACAGCCTTTTTCACTTTAATTTCTGTGCCTCCCAGCAGGATGATATCACACAGGTAAACTGTTGTTTGTAACATCCTCCCCCCAATATGTGCATCTTTCCTGTCTGTTTTGCCACTCATTTTCTTTGTTGGTCACACAGAGTTCATTGCCATGATTTGTATTCATGGTGAAGGCATTTGAAAGGGATGCACATGATACTGCTGTTAAACTGTACTGCATCTAAATGTTAGATCTTTTCCCTTTAATCACAGCCTCTTCTATCTCCTATAAAGCCTTCCCCTTCTGTTGCATCCCACAGAATGTGAGCTGGTAGTTCACTTTCTGTGGGAGTGTGATGTGTCTGAGTGCCCTGCTCTGAGGAGTGGTAAGAGTATTGGTCCCTCTATACGACTTAATGAACTGAGCTCCAGGAACTGGAGAACTGAGGGCATGGAGCTACACGTTCTCTGTTGCAAACTGAAGCTTCGGTTCCATGGCAGTATATGGAAATAATCTGGGAGAAGGTAAAGAGAGTTGTAAAAGAAGATAGTTTTATTTCCAGACTCTAAAAATGACCCAACTTATCAACTCAACTAGGAAAATTTGTGTAGCATGAGTTTGATGGAATCAAGTAGGCTACAAAGTGTGAGCCAGAGTATTCAGGTGCTTGTCTTTGTTACAATAGATTTTTATGCAGCTTTTAGTACAGAGTTGAAGGTTGTCTTGCTTCCGCTTCTTCCCTAAAAGGTTTTTCAGTATATTTGGGGTGATAGCAGGCATGTACTTGCTGATGGTTTTATCATGTTGAGCAGAAGTTTTGTGTTGATCAGTTAAAGTAGTATAACAGTTTGGGAAATGGCTGTTGAAATATTAGGTGAATTTAAACCAAATTACTCCAAAAATGTACTCCTTCAAAGCATCAGACATTTTAG
Source organism: Turnix velox (assembly GCA_013400935.1). Taxonomy (NCBI): domain Eukaryota; kingdom Metazoa; phylum Chordata; class Aves; order Charadriiformes; family Turnicidae; genus Turnix; species Turnix velox. The sequence continues at coordinate 13,795 of VZTY01035452.1, read as the reverse complement.
GTAACAAAGAGTAAGTTAAATAGATGTTATGTCTTTGCTCCTCTACCATGAGTACATGACAACATCTGAGAGCTGTTGAATGGCTGTAAGGTACACTGATATAATATTCTGCAGAGGAAGTTCTTTAGTTTATTGTTGTCTCCAGAAAGCAAATTAGTAAGCAATTAGTAGTTCATTTTCACATACTATTGAAATGGGTCCCCCTGACCCTCTGCTGTGTTGCCTTATTACAGCTTTGACAGTTACTCAGCCTTCCAAATACAAATGACCAATATAATTTCTAATGTAATGTAAATTCAGCAGAACTGTGCCAAGTTAAATGGAAAATATAAAACTCTGACTTTAAAAATCACCAGTTTACTTTCCGTTTGCCAGATCTCCTAATCATAAACATTTTCCATTTTATTTCACTACTTCTTAAGTCTTTATCATGAATTTTAACAAATAATAATGTAATGAGACAACAGTACAAAGACATGGATTCTCTTGTTCCAGTATAAAAAAGAAACATGCCTTCAGCAAATTTTTTTAGCTTCTTGTTTGAAATGCCAGTGGCTAAAGACAAAGTCATCTAATGCTCCAAGAGATATGACAGCAGAAGCTTGCCAGGAGAAGAAATAGTCCTTCTGAGGGTTTGGGTTGTCTTTTGGTCCCCTTTTTTCTGTAGGGATCATGTAAAGTCCCATCAGCGTGGCTGGGTCATCTGGGGCCATATTTTGTCTTGAGGTAATTTAAACCTTTGCTGGAAGACTACTAAGTTAGTGTGAGAAGACTTGTTAAGATATCAGAGTGGCTTCTTTCTATCATTTTCTGATAGAGATTGTTTACCTTCCATCCCAAATGTGAGCAGAAGATCTCAGTGTTGCTGCTTTCTGTTACTCAGTGTAGGTACTTTCATTTGGGTTTTGAAATGTTTATATGGAATAAATATTTTTCTTACTTTCACCACCAGTATTTGAAACCTTTCTTGAACATTTGAATGTGCAGAGCCTGTATCACCCAACCTCTGTTAAGGGTATTTTATTTAACAAGGATAATGAAGAATAATTCTAAATGGCTCCTTTTTTTGGCAATGAAAATTAGGTGGGATATTTGTAGTTGTGATATTCAAAATTTAATTAATAGATGCTAGATCATTTCTGGTTGGTTTTATTTGCAGTTTTTGGGGGAGGAGTTGTTTCTTTTCTGCAAGCAAAAGGCATTTCAGATGGGTAACAAAGCCATGTAAATAGTTGTTTTAATTGTGTGTGTTGTTCATCTGTTATAAACAGATGTAGTGCTATAGTAAAATTGCATTACAAGGCTGAATTATTTCTTGGAAAGCTCTTTGATTTTAGGCATTTATGTTCCGCATCCTAAGAGGGATCTGATTTTGAGCCACAGGCCTCTCTGTGTCTTCAGTAAAACCTTGTCCTGTGTTTGGGCAGATTGACTCACACCTCACTGATCTCAAGTATTCTTATGCCTTCAGCAGAATCTTTCATGTCATTACGTATCTTAATAACACTGGATTTTGGTCAGGGTTTCCAATGATAATCTTTGTTTAGAATTGTTATTACTGATGCTAGCGTTACTTCCATCTGAAGGAAGCCAACCTCTTCATTTTCAGTTTCTGCCACAGAGGCCACATTCTTCCCATCTTGACTGCATGACTCCACACGGAACTATCCTGCATCAGACCTTGGATTTTGATGAGTTCATCCCACCAATACCACCTCCACCCTACTACCCGCCAGAGTACACCTGCACACCAGTGCTGGAGGCACAGAGGTGATTCTGCTTCCCTGTAGTTCCCTGTTCCCTGCCCTCTAGTTTTGAGCTGCCAACTGTGGAGCTCTTTGCAAGAACAGGAAGCCAAAAAATGTGGTTCCCTTACATGAGGTGCTGCTTTTTCAGAGGGATTGCATACATTTTTTGCAAAATCTGCCTGGAAATATTTGTTGTGAAGCACTGCTGGAATAGAGCAGTGTTTGAAGGTAGCCAAGACAAGGATACAGTGGGGGTGGTGAGACACTGGAATAGGGTGCCCAGAGAGGTTGTGGGTGCCCCCTCAATCCCTGAAGGTGTTTAAGGCCAGGCTGGATGAGGCACTGAGCAACCTACTGGGAGGTCTAGTGGGAGGTGTCCCTGCCCATGGCAGGGAAATTGGAACTAGATGATCCTTAAGGCCCTTTCCAACCAAAGCCATTCTATGATTTTATGAATTCAAAGCAGGGATCAGCTTATGGGTGATCCTTTCACCTTATGCACTTGAACTTTAATATGCAATTTATTTTTTTTTAGGGAAATTGTTACAGTTCATGTGTACTAATGTGAAGCAGTGAAGGACATTTATGGCTGCGAAACAGGCTGGTATAGATGGCTGGCATCCAAAATGAAATACAGTTTTCAAAGCCACACTGTTAATGCAATCTTTGTTTTAGCTATGTAATAAAATTCTTCCGTATAATTCTTTGGAATATATTGATTGTGAAATAAAAGAACTCTCTACATCACTGCGGTGTAGGTAGTATATTAACTGAGTAAATCCAGTTCCGTTTCTTAATAATGAAGTTTGCTTGTTTGTGTTTTTAAACAGAAGTCTCCATTTGGACTTTCATCATTCCCCATTCAGTACTTTATATGAAGTCACCATTAACAGCCCAGGGATGCTGTATCCAGCTGAGCTGCCCCCTCCTTACGAGGCTGTGATTGGAGAGACACCAGCCAGCCAGGTGAGGAAACACACAGGACTTCACATACTCTTCAAATTTTTGTTATGCAAAAAAAAATTTAGATAAATTTAAAAGCTTAGAAAAATCCAAACTATGTTTGGATTATTTAGATTTGTATAACTGCAATAATTTATATTGCATTTATATTGATAGAATTGCATTCGTATTTATACATTTATTTATATTCTTTTAAAAGGTATTTCCTTTAAAAACAAATTTAACTTGATGTCTATTTTCCTTATGTTCTTGTTTATGTTTGGGCAAATGCTTGTGTGAGTAATAATATTTAAGCTGCTATCATCTTTTAGAAAATGTTGCGTGATACTGGACTGCCAGGAACAAAAACCCAGAAGAATGGATTGGAATCGGCAAAACACAGTAGTTTGCCTTAGTTGGGAAGAATAGCGATGTTTTAAAATGAGATTTCACTTCTAAATTTCTGTAGGTAATATGAAAACTTGATTAGGAAACAGGTTTATTTCCTTAGGACCCCTACAGTTGTAAAGTATTTTATTACAAATACTGATGCTAGTGGATTCCATCACTTTAATAGACTCCTTTTTGGTTGGAGCTCCATATAACAGTGTTGGCTTAATAAGGAATAATGTCTTGTGACATTGAAGGCTCATGAATTGCTTTCTGTGTGTGTGCCTAAAGCATAGAGCTCAGGGAATATTTGGGTTTGCTCTGCATGTGCTAAATTTCATGGAATAGTAGTGTTGGAAGGGACCTTCAAAGGCCATCCAGTCCAACCCCCTGCAGTGTCAGGGACATCCTGTTCTAGATGAGGTTGCTCAGAGTCTCAGCAAGCCTGGCCTTGGATGTGTCCAGGGATGGGGCCTCCACCACCTGTCTGGGCAACCTGTCCCTGTACTGAATTACAAATTGCAATTCTGAACTCTGTAGGTAGAACATGGACTTGAAAATTCCTAATAAAAACCTCTGTAGATAATCTCAGATTAAAGGTCAACACATGAATTTGCAGCCTGCCATTTCTTATTTGATCAGTGTGTTTATTTTTCCTTTTCCTTCCCTTGTTTGTTCTCCATTCAGAAGAATAACTGCTGATTCATGTGGTATCAACTAACTTTTTTTTTTGCTTGGGGGAAGGAGAACCATAGTTTTGGTTCACATTGGGATGGCATATGTTTTCCTACAGCTTCTGCACAGCCCAGGTAATAGACCCTTATTGCTTTGCACATCCTTATCCATAAAGCTGTAGAGACAGTCCCTAAGGTATAAACAGGAAAAGGAACGAAAACCCGTGCTTTTAACAAGCCTGAGGTCAATAAACTGTATCAAACAGTCAGCTGGTGTGGTTCACCCAGAACCCTGCTCTCTTTGCATTTGTCTTTTCTATATCCTAGTCAGAATTTTGCATGAGAAACTTTGAAAAATTAATTATTAATTACTTAGAAGCCACCACTTAAATTAGAACTGATATTTATTGACCATGAAATGCAAGAAATACTGAATCTAATAAAATACAATTCAATAAAATTCTAAGAAACTTAATCCATTTAACAAGAAACAAAATCTTCTGCTTTATACTCAGTAAGAGGTTGTATAATTCTGACGTGAGTACATAATGGTTCCCTGAAGCTCTTTTGCGGCCGAAGCTCTCCCATGATTTCCATTGCAAAGTCTGCCTTTCAGGGCTTTATGAACCCTGTTAATTCAGTTCCTAGTGTACTGTGGCATGGTCTGTATTACGTGGGAGCATCTGCACTCATGAGGACAGGCTGAAGGAGTTGGCGTTGTTGAGCCTGGAGAAGAGAAGGCTCAGAGGAATCTCAGAGCAGTTTCTCAATACCTGAAGGGGGCTACAGCAAGGCTGGGGTAGGACTTTTTATTAGGATATGTGATGGCAGAATTGGGAGTAATGGATGCAAATCGGAAGGGGGTAGATTAAGGCTGAAGAGAAGAAATAAATTCTTTCCTGTGAGGGTGATGAGACACTGGAAGAGATTGCCCAGAGAAGTTGTGGATGCCCCCTCAATCCCTGGAGGTGTTTAAGGCTAGGCTGGATGAGGCACTGAACAACCTAGTGTAGTGGGAGGTGTCCCTGCCCATCGCAGGGGGGTTGGAACTAGATGATCTTGAAAGTCCTTTCCAACCCAAACCATTCTATGATTCTACAATTCTGTAATATAAGAACTCAGCACTCCATTTTGTGCTTCTTGTAGACCTAGAACTCTCTTGGATTTTGGCTCCATTCAGCTGGGACACTGACTGGAAAAAAATGCATTAGGACTTTTGCTGTCAAGAAAAATCCATGGCTACATCGTGGCTGTTTAGGCAACAGTCAGCCCTGCAGGGCCAGCACCTTTCTCCCAACTCCAGCACTACTGTTCCCTTGCTCCTGCCAGCTCTCTGAAGCAACAACTACCAGGCATATCTGTGCTCACACCCAGCAAGAAATCAGACAATTGTCACCCTTTATACATTAAAAATAATCACTTATTTTCACTTGCAATTAGAACAAACACGCGTGGAAGCCAGATGGCCAGAGAGGAGTGGGCAAAGCACCGACACTGACCCCAGAAGCCAACTAGTTACAATAAATACTTTTAGTTAGTGGAGCTATTTCTTGCCAGAATATGACTGTTGCTTTAAATTCTGTCTTGTAAATACATTTTTCTTATACATTAGTGCTACTGTGCTACTAATCCTAATTACAGTCAGTGGTAACTCCAATTACAAGAGTGCTCAAAGTGATTTTATGCTTTTAGAAGAAACGGACACCTCTTTTTAAACCTTACTTAGTACCATGTAAGAAATCTGATTACAAATATGATTCTCTTTTTTTCCCTCCAAACAATTGCCAATTTTTTTTCTTTTTAATCACTGATATCCGGATGGTGTTTAAGGTCAGGCTGGATGAGGCAGGCTGACAGGCTGAGGGAGTTAGGCTTGTTCAGCCTGGAGAAGAGAAGGCTGCGGGGTGACCTCATTGCAGCCTTTCAATACCTGAAGGGAACCTACACCCAGGAAGGGAGTAAACTCTTTGAAAGGGCTGACAATAGCAGGACTAGGGGAAATGGATCCAAGTTGAAGGAGGGAAGATTTAGGTTGGATGTTAGGGGGAAGTTGTTTACTAGGAGACTGGTTAGGTCCTGGAACAGGCTGCTGAGGGAGGTTGTGGATGCCCCGTCGTTGGAGGTGTTCAAGGCCAGGTTGGACGGGGCCCTGGGCAACCTGATCTAGTAAATGTGTTTGTTTGGTGGCCCTGCTAGGCAGGGGGGTTGGAGTTACATGATCCTTGAGGTCCCTTCCAACCCGGGTCATTCTGTGATTCTGTGATTTTCCAAGTATTTTTTCAGAACACGATCTTCTACAAAAAGGTAGAGGAACCCAAAATTTACATTGTGTCTATGATTTCTTCTGTATGCTCAGAATCTTGAAAGCTCATGTTTTCTGACTCTGAAGGATGGTGGTTATCAATGATGTTCTTAAGAGAAGAACCTTAAAGATGATGTGTTCTTTTCTGTATGTGAGGGATTTTGCTCAATGAAATTGTTTAAAAATATGAATTATTTCACTTCTACTTCCCAGTCTTCAGTCCATCTGTTGCTGAGTATTCTGGTGCTGTTCTTTGTTTAGGGTTCTATTTGATAAAACTCAGACTTAAATTCACATTTAAAAATGAAATTTGTATGAGAAAAACTTTTCAGTTCTCTTTATGATAGTAAGCTTTGGATAGGTAGGTGTAGATAGATATAAAAGTGCTCCAAAACTGGTGAGTGCATTAAATTGTGCACATATGTGTGTGCATCTTGCCCAGAGAGGTCATGGATGCCCCCTCTCTGCAGGTGTTAAAGGCAGGCTGGATGAGGCATTGAACAACCTCATCTGGTGGGATCCATCTCATTGCCTTTGACTATTTATATTTTTCTCATTTACTGTTACCTGCTATTTATTGCTCTTACATCATTCGAAAAACCTGCTAAAAACCTAATGACTTTGGAAAAAGTTCCTACCTATGGCTATTAAAATCAATGGGAAAAAAAATTCCTAAGATAGAAGTTCATTCCTGTGACAGTGGTGAGACACTGGAAGAGGTTGCCCAGAGAGGTTGTGGATGCCCCCTCAATCCCTGGAGGTGTTTAAGGCCAGGCTAGATGAGGCATTGAGCAACCTGGTCGAGTGAGAAGTGTCCCTGCCCATGGCAGGGGGTTTGAAACTAGCTGATCTTTAAGGTCCCTTCCAACCCAAACCATGCTATGATTCTGTGAAGTCTCAGGTACCCATGGATCACGTGGGTCCAGTGGGACCTGATTCTGTGTTTTGTTCACATGATTCTCAAAAGCAAAGAGAAGTGACTCACTGAAATCCATCCTTCAATTAAAAAGAATGAGCCCTGGTGTTATCTCTGAGCCTACATCAGCCTTAGGGCTTAAAAATGCATTAGGTGTTAGCCTCTAAGCAGGTATCCAAAGGAAACACTACTCTTGTGCTTGTTTTTACCGTTTCTCTTGTTCTTTATTGTGTTTTAGGGTGGGTGAAAAAAGCACAATACAGTCTAGAGAAGAAGAGAGAGTTTGTCATAAAGCTATTAGTTTTAAGCATTGCACAAGTTTTGTATGTAGGCCTTCAGCCATAGCAGCCATGTGAATTTGAGATGAATTTAGCTTGTAGACTTTGGAAAAATGAAAAATTGCTTTAAGTGTGTTCCTTTGCCCTGCATTTGTTCCTGACCCAAAGACATTATAAAATGCTGTATCTTTGCACAGCTTATCTCGTATTATCTGTTGTGTTAAGACCATGTGATCTATGTTTTGTATGGGTGAATTGTAGATTAATGTGATGTTTAATAAAAGTATTTCCATTTAGGTCACCGGTGCTGAGCAGCAGGTATCTGAGTCAAGCTTGGGTGAGAGGAACGTGTCCTTGGACTTCAGCACACAAGGTGATCCAACATTCTGTCTACTTGAGAAAGATACAATAATGGGTCTTAGTGGACTTTTCCTTCACTTCTGCCTTTCCCAATGGAGGAAGTTTTGCTTTTTAGGTGCCTCATGGCAAGAAGAACCTTTTCACAGTCATAAACTGGTGTGGCTGGAAATTGTGAGCAAATAGAAATAGGCTGGAAATGCAGACATTTTTTTGCTCCAGGAAGAGGAGGTTTTGGTCAACAGAGCATTGCTTGTTAAAGCCCATTTGAGAATGATAGGGCAACTGTCATTTCTCTTTGAAGAGTCAGGCGCCTCCTCCTGCTGCCTGGAGTACCAGAAAATGAGGGCTGACATTTTAGTATAGTATAGTGTAGATGTATGGCTGTATGTCCATTACTGATTAGCAGTGTCCTTTTAGGGTAAATTATCATGGAGTCATAGAATGGTTTGGGTTGGAAGGGACCTTAAAAATCATCTAGTTCCAACCCCCCTCCTATAGGCAGGGACACCTCCCACTGGTCCAGGTTGCTCAGTGCCTCATCCAGCCTGGCCTTAAACACTTCCAGGGATTAAGGGGGCATCCACAGCCTCTCTTGGCAGCCTATTCCAGTGTCTCACCAGCCTCACAGTGAAGCACTTCCTTCTTCTCTCCAGTCTAAATCTCACGTCTTCCAATTTGCATCCATTACTCCTAATCCTGACACAGAATCATAGAATAGTTTGGGTTGGATGGGACCATAAAGATCATCCAGTTCCAGTGCCCCTGCCATGGGCAAGGTCACATCCCACGAGATCAGATTGCTCAGTGCCTTGTCCAGCCTGGCCTTAAACACCTCCAGTGACTGAGGGGGCATCCACAGCCTCTCTGGGCAACCTGTTCCAGTGTTTGATCATCATGGACCCTATTCAAAAGTCCTGCCCCAGCCATTCTGTAGCCCTCTTCAGGTATTGAGAAACTCCTATGAGTTCCCCCCCCCGAGCCTTCTCCAGGCTGAACAACCCCTATTCCTTCAGCCTGTCCTCAGAAGGGAGGTGCTTCAGCCCTCTCATCATCTTTGTGGCCTCCTGTGGACCCACTCAATGTCCTTCTTATGTTGAGGGCTCCAGAACTGGACACAGGAACTCCAGTTGGGATGTCACCAGAGGCAAGTTACAATTTTATTTCCTGGAAGCCTTAAAATAAAATAGTCATCTAGGTTGGAAGGGACCTTTCAGATCATCAAGTCCAACCGTCAGCCCAACTCTGACAAGCCTCATACCTGGACGGGGACTCAAACCCCTGACCCTCAGATTAGGAGCGCAATGCTCTCCCAGCTGAGCTATACATCCAGGTTAATATGATTCACTTTATGTAATAAGGAAATGTCCTTCTTAAAACCCAATCTCATGAATATTTGTTTTTCATTGTGACAGTTAATAGTAGAAACTTTTCTGCTTCCTAGTCCCCCAGACATGGGAGCTCTCGACAGACATTCTCTAATTCACTGAAAGATCCTGTTTTTATTCCTGAACAAAGCAGCTAAAACACATTTGTCTCATCAGTATGGTTGGCAAAAGCTGCTGTGCCAAAAAAGGCATTGGAGGCTGCTGAGCTTCACACAATTGTCATCTGTATTTTATAAATATTTTTATGTTAGATGTAGGATTTCAAGGAATGCCAATCTTACATGGGAAAAGCACTATGTTCTTTGAGCTTTGATCTAATTTTATTTTCTTTCTTTTTGAGATGACTTTGGGAATAATGCAAAAGCAAACGCTGATTTCTCATACGAGGGGCCATTGTCATCCATAACATATTTATAGAGGAAGTGATCTTAACTTTTAATGCAAAGGGCTTCCAAGATGACGTGAGCTTGCATAGAATGTTTAGCTTGCATCTGAAATGTGTGTGTGATGCATTTTGTCTGACACAGTTGTTCTGTGGTGGTGAATTTTGATTTGTAAAGAACTAAGATACTGGCTTCAGGGAAATGATGATTGATTAGAACGTATTAGGAGCAAAGCTAGTGTGGACAGTAGAGATAGGCTTGAAAGGCTTCAAAGCCATGTTTTTTCAGTATTTGTTCTATTTTTCCCTTTATCTAGCACAAACTATCTCTTGCTGTTAAACAGAGAAGCAAGCAGTAAACTAGCTGTTCCTGGCCAAGGGTAGTCACAGATAATGCTGTGCCATCAGAGCTCAACATGTGTTTTAGCTGAAGAAAATACTTGAGGGCAGTACAAATTATCTTTAGTGATCGACACCAGAAGTAAATGATTTTGATCCTTTTTGCTTTGACACTTGGTCATCTGAAAGCTTTTGAGTCATTATTAATGCACTTAATATATATAATTACATTGAAAAAGGGTCGGGGGAAAATAGGAGAGAGGGTCAAGAAGTCTGTGTTTTTCTCTGAGTCTCTTGTTTTGCAGTTTCTGCTGAGAGTGCATCTTTGATGGTCTCTGAGGCTGTTGATATCCCAGACTGTAATTACTCCTCTGAAGATCTTTGTTCGCTGGAAGTTCAAGGATCTCTCCATTCTGCAGACCTCTCTTCCTGTGCTACAGATCCCAAAGGGGCAACAGAGCAGAGCTGCAGGTTCCACAGGGTTCACTCAGAGGGTTTTCCTCCTGAGGACGACAGTTCCTACAGCCCAACCTCTACAGACAGGTCTCGAGGACAGGAGAAGAAGTGTGCCCATGACAGGTCCTTGGGCTGTTCCTCAGAGAACTTCAGCCTTTCTGAAAGAGAACTGCAGCTTTCTGCTCAAGAGAGCAATGAAACACCGCCTTTGACGCAAAAGAACATCTGCTGTGCAGACTTCAGCCAGACTTCTGTCCCTTCCCAGTCCTCTCCCTCGTTTGGGTCAGCAGATGTGAGTGGCCATGAGAATGTGGTCCAGAAGCATCACATTACAAAACACCCAATTTCAAGTATAGTCCGATCAACTAGTGACCCTGTATCATGTTCATCTCACGCTGAAGGTAGGTGTGGTACCACAGGGCTGGGGGATCTTGGGACAGTGATTTGTGTGGTTTATGCAGCAGTTGGTGCTGCTGGAGACTGTATGAAGCGTTTTGGTGAGGGCTGACTTCCCTGGGAAGGCTTTACTGCATTTTCTGGAAGTGAAAATTTCTAAGAATGGAAAAGTGACAGATTGGAATTGATTTTGTTATTGTAGCAGCCTTTCTGCACTGTCAGAAAACCAGCTCTGAGTAGATGCTTCCACCTCTCTCATACTATTTGATTGAGAACTGGGAAGCAGAATGGTAACTGGGGTCTCCCTTATGAGGACAGGCTGAAGGAGTTGGGGTTGTTGAGCCTGGAGAAGGCTCAGGGGGAACCTCCTAGCAACTTCTCAGTACCTGAAGGGGGCTACAGAAAGGCTGAGGTGGGACTTTTGAATAGGGTCCAGGATGGCAGGACTAGGAGTAGTGGATGCAAATCGGAAGAGGGGAGATTTAGGCTGGAGATGAGAAAGAAGTTGTTTCCTGTGAGGGTGGTGAGACACTGGAAGAGGTTGCATAGAGAAGTTCTGGATGCCCACCTCAGTGGAGGTGTTTAAGGCCAGTCTGGATGAGGGACTGAGCAACCTGGTGTAGTGGGAGATGTCCCTGCCCATGGCAGGGGGGTTGAAAGTAGATAATATTTAAGGTTCCTTCCAACCCAAGCCATTCTGTGATTCTGTTTCTGGTTAACTGAGCTGTCATCCTTGTAATACAGCAGGTTGTGTTCCTGAAGGTGACACTGCTGTCATATGGGGGATGTCAGAGGTAGGCAGTGTGAGTGGGCTGTAGCAGGTTAGAGCAAACAGGGAAAAGTTTTCAAGGACAAAGGAATTAAAGATGAGGCATCTTACAAGAGAATGAGCTTTTTACTGGCATGGATTAGCATGTTGTGCTATGAATATCCTTTCAGACAACTGGGGGAGATTCTGCTTGTTAGTGGAAAAGAAACCTGTCTGAACCTTTTGAAAAGGGCAGGTAGACTGCTCAGAGACATTCAAAAGCGTAACCTAGAGAACATAAAAATTTAAAAGCTTAATAAATGTCATAGATTGTGCTGTTACAGGGCTTTCTAAGGGATCTAAGGAAGAATCTTGTAACTAGCTCAGAGCAGAAGCAGAGAAAATGCTGAAATAACTGGTTTCATTTAGGAAGATGATGTACTGAGTCTATTACACTTTTTGCATCATTATTTTGTTTCTGTAAATTGCAGAGATCTTGTAATTAGCTCAATAATTTGATTGTCTCTTACTTTTAGAAAACTGCCCTCAATATCTTGTCCAGGAAATAGGAATCTTTAGTCTAGAAGTCTGCTTTTATTTTATGAAATTTGCTCTGCTAGGAGATAGGGGCTGCAAAGCTGCTGTGCCAACAGTGAGTGGGAATTTCTGAACCCTTTCTGCTGAGCCAAAGACAGAGCAGTCCTTTCTCTTCTAAATCACATTCTGCCAGTTTTCAATGTTGTGCTGTTGGAGCAGTGTTTGAGAGAGAGATGCCTGTGAGCAGTCCTATTAACTCATCCCAGATAACTGCTGAGACACCTGGCAAAACAGATGCTCTGCCTTCATTTTTTAACATGATCTGAATACAGTCATAATCTTTTCTGGAGAAGTGGCATAATGGGAATTATTCTGATGAATTCCCAAGTTGTTAGCACTTAGTTTAACAAAGATTGTCAGTCTGAAGGAGTTGAAGTTGTTCAGCCTAGAGAAAAGAAGGCTCAGGGGGGACCTCAGAATAGCTTCGCAATTTCTGAAGGGGGCTACAGAAAGGCTGGGGTGAGACTTTTTAATAGGGTCCAGGATGACAGGACTAGGATACAAGACAGGACTATGGATGCAAGAAGAGGTTGCTCAGGGAGGTTGTGGAGGCCCCCTCAATCCCTGGAGGTGTTTAAGGCCAGGCTGGATGAGGCACTGAGCAACCTGGTGTAGTGGGAGGTGTCCCTGCCCATGACAGGGGGGTTGGAGCTGGATGGATGACTTTTAAGGTCCCTTCCAATCCAATCCATTCTATGATTCTAGAGATAGTAATATCCAGAGTGGGGGATGCAACAGCTGCAGAGGGAGTGTGTTCTGCTGGCCTGGTTTGTCCTCCTTTTTGCTGCAGGAGTCCTTAATTGGAATCTGCCAGAGAAGAGGCATTTGAGTCTAGATGTGTATATTTCTTTCATTTCTCTATCTGACAAAGTAAAGTTTGCAAAATTTTATTCTCTGAAGGTTTTTGCAAATTCACTTCCCCTTCCTCTGCTATTTGGGGAGCTTGGTGTGGTAATCATACACAGGTTAGAAGCAGCATAATTCTGATGACATAGCTGTTTGTAGCATCCACAAAGGGGGATCATCATCACTGATTCCAATGCTGGCGTCCCAGAAACTTGTCTTTATAAGACAACTATGTCTAGAACTGCTTGTAAATGCTCTGTAGCCACTTGTTAATGGTTGGATCATCAGTAGCCTTAGTGGGCACCTACCTATTGCTTCAGTCAGTGCTGGATTGCATTTAGAATCAGAATGTATTTTTAAAAGGAGGCAGAAATGCTGAATTTTGCTGGTTTTGTAGAAATCGGAGGGATTAGTTTTTATTGTTTTTCCCATTTTCTTAGATAAGCTGTCTGCCAAGGAAATAGAGGGAAGTCTGAGGTCTGTCCCTAGTAGGAGACTTCCCTGGCTTCAGCTCTTAGGCCTGATCTATTCAGGATTTCATCCCCATATAACAGAGAAAACCATATAAAGTAGCACTGCTTCTGAGAAGTTTTGTTCTCTAAAAGGAATAACGGAAGATTCCAGAGAATTTTTCTTGGCTTTTGGCAGAGGACAGCAGCGACTGATGATGCTTTTTCTCTCTCTCTCCCATTGGTTAAAGGTGGTCATTATGCCTGTACTCCTGTATGTAGCCAGTGGCAAGATGCAGGATTGTCTCCACCTCCTTTAGAAACAGGTAAGGACCATAAGGGGCTTCTTTAAAAATAAAAAAAGTTTCTGATAAAGAAGTTTTAGAAACTTTGAGTCAGTAAAAGCAGACTTATATGATGTCCAGTGCTGATGGAACCAGCCTGTGAGTGCAAGCAAATGCTGTGTGTGAAGTCCTCTGTTTTCTTTTAGCATTTTTGCTTTCTGTCTATTTCATAGAATCACAGGGTTGAATGGGACCTACCAAGGCTCTCAAGGCCAACCCTCTGCAGTCACAGGGACATTCTGC
>VZTY01035450.1:21907-33071 GCA_013400935.1 Turnix velox | reverse complement strand
AGAAAGCAAGATCTTCTCTGATTTTGGATTTTTTTTTTTTTTAAATTAAAAAACTAAATCTGTGTTTAAAAACCAGGCTGAATAATTTTCAGAAAGAAGCAGTATATTACAGAAAAGCAGCTGTTTTTCTTTTTCTGTGCTCTTGGAGATTGCAGCAATCTCTTCAGTAATCTCAAAAAATAAACATTACTTATCTACTTCACCATAAAGATGATCTTGAAAAGCCTGTCAGGTTATCCAGCACATAAAGCAATGGATTAAAAAGTATAAATTCAGCACAAAACTCTTGGAAATAAGCACTTGTGGTTGCCTGAGGAACCATATGCAAGTGTTTAATTCAACATTAGCTACTTTGCAAAGCAGAACACAGACTCATTTTCACCCCCTTGCTCTCTGGCAGTGTTTTATATTATTACCCTTCAAATGTGGAGGCAATGTGCATGTGAAGCATTGCATTTCTGACATGCAATTATTCTGCCATAACTATCAAAATAAGTTGTCTCTCTCACTGTTGTAAGAATTATATGGAACAACATTCAGTGGAAAAGAGATTGCCATTACTGCATCTGTCACTTAATGACAGAGAAAATGCTGTGTTTTACAAACTGCACCACCTTATCAGCTTTAGTGGAATTCAGTCTTTTAATGGTACTGCTGAAATATTACTGCTGCTACCAAACACAACAATCAGAGAATAGTTTGGGTTGGGAGGGATATTAAAGTTTATTTAGTTCCAAAACCCCTGCAGTGGGCAGGGACACCTCCCACTAGGCATCAATACATTAAATTGACATTAATTTATTAAGAGAAGATGACAGAGCAGAGGAAGACTGTGTAAGTACAGCATCCTTACATAGCATCCCATCTGCTCTGCTGGTATAAAAAGTGCTGAAGGTCTTCCAGTGTTGGCAGAGAGTACTCAGCAATTCCTCTAAGGTGCTTGGTCTCCCTCTGTTCTCTGCTGTTCAGAAGCAAGCTTTCCTTGTGTTTTGGGAAAATAAGAAGCAATGGGATGGATTGTGTCTGTTTTCTCTTCTCATTACATTTAGATATCATATAAGCTGATGAGAAGAGGGATAATGCTGTTAGTCTAGCACTCCTAGTGACAAGGACTAGTCAAGTTGCTAAATCCACTCTACTCCATTGAGTTGTAAGGGATTTTGGACTCCTGGCTGCTTTGACTTAACAGTGACATAGAATAATAGAATGGTTTGGGTTGGAAGGGACCTTCAAGATGATTTAGTTCTAACCCCCCTGCCATGGGCAGGGACACCTCCCACCAGACCAGGTTGCTCAGTGNCACCACCCTCACAGCAAAGAATTTCTTTCTTATCTCCATCCTGAATCTCCCCTCTTCCAATTTACATCCATTATTCCTAGTCCTGCCATCACATATCTTATTAAAAAGTCCTACCCCAGCCTTTCTGTAGCCCCCTTCAGGGACTGAGATGCTGCTAGGATGTTTCCCCCTTAAGCCTTTTCTTTTCCAGGCTCAACAACCCCAACTCCTTCAGCCTGTCCTCAGAAGGGAGGTGCTCCAGCCCTCTCAGCATCTTCATAACCTTCCTCTGTACCTGCTCCAACAGCTCAATGTCCTTCTTCTGTTGAGGGCTCCAGAACTGGACACAGTAACTCCAGCTGGGGTCTCACCAGAGCCCAGGAGAGGGAGGAAAAGAAACTTCATTGACAAAAATTTTTAACTTTGAACCTGAATTTGCTTTCCTTAAGAACAGAACCCTACAACAGATTCAAGTAGTAATTTGCTTGAGTGCACTTGTTGCACTTTATTGCATGAATTTAGTTGAGCAGGAACCAACAGAGCATAAAGTCCATTAACACTCAATTAAAGGAGCCACATCTATGGGTGTAATTGTGTCTAACACCTGACATCCATCTGGGAGAGATACTCATTTACTCCAGGGCTGTGTGGAAAAGGATTAGTTACACAGCATTGCAAATTTAATAAGCAGGACCTACAACAGAGCCTTATTTAACTTTGTAAAACTCAAACTTAGAAAATTAAAAGAATAAGTAAAAATAAATATTCAGGCTCAGCCAATAGCATGAGCAAACAAGTAAATGGAATTAAAATAAAAATGAATAGAAAGGCAATGGAAAATAAAAAAGTTTTCTGATGTTGCCATTCAACAGAGAGAAAAATAAGCATTCCTAAACAAAGATTTTAAGCAAAACTTGATTTTTAAATTTTTTTTTAGTGAGAGAAATGGAGGACTGGATGGATTCCGTCTTCAAGCCATCCTTTCCAATTCTGTTAATCTAATCTGAACTTTGTATTTACAGATTTACTTGTGGAATTTACATATGGAAAAGAACAGTAACCTTTAGTCATAACCTATCTTGGGTAGTAAAGAAATTAATTCTTCCCAAATATGAATGGGCAGGCTGAATCTCCAACTGTTTTCAGGTGAAACACTGAGTCCTGGATGAATTCTTTGCCTAGTGGCAAATGTAATCCATGTGTGCAGTCACAGAATTTATTTGGTGCATTCCTCATGACACCAAACTTCTTCTGTGACAACTACAGCACTTGCTTATTTAATGCCACTGAGATGCAAATATATAGAATGGAATTTCTTAGTTAAAACTTTTTTTTTTATATATAAATAAAACTCCTTAAAATATTTTATGCCATGTACATAACCCCTTGGACAATAAATTGCTCATTTTTAAACTCAACATTCAGACTGTAGATTACAAGTGAAAGATAGATATTGCTATTGAAAGATTTTGCTATTGCTTACTGGTAAAATCCAGATTATCCAGAGCCACAAAATGCTGAATTTTAAAAAGCTATTTTGGGTTGATTATATCCAGGTGTCACGAATAGTTGCAGATTTTGATTGTAATAGAATTTTGAGTGGCAATCTGAAAAATTAGGGGTCATATTTAGATGCTCAGGTATGGATTTCCTATTTATCTACTTATTTACTTATTCAGCACCTCCCACATACTAAAAGTCTTTAACTATGCAATTAACATACATAGACTCAGTTTCTGGAAGTTATTTCTACTTTTCTGGAACATGTAGATAAAAAGTATCCAGAAAACTTTTCTCTCTTGAGCAAACACCTCAATCCCTATAGAATTAACCTCTTTATCTTTCCTGACATTTATCAAGGAAACTTGATTTTTTTTTTTTTTTTGTGGGTAGAATGGGAGAAAAAGGAGAGATGTGGAGGCATCTTAATTTTTTAAAATATATAATCCAGGCTGGAAATAGACTTTTGTATCCCAGACTCTAGTATAATGTGCAAATTTTGAAAGGGAGGGAAGAATTTGTTCATCTCCACACCAGGAAAACAAGACATTTCATGCACACAGAGATCTGATGTAGGAGAAGTGATGGTGGATAAAATACAGTTCCTGCATCATTTTATATCTGATTAAATTGTAAAAATTCCTGCAGCTATCTTGGAGAATGAAAAATCTCTTTGCTGTGTATGAAATGATTGTAATGATATTTTTATGTGTTGCATAAATCAGCTGAGCACCAGTTCTACAATATGTTAAAAATGAATTATCTTGCATTATGTTTTTGTAGGATATTTATCTTTTGCCATGTATATATACACAATACCATTATTTTTTAGTGGTTAGACACATCCTTTTTTTTTATTTTAAGTTAAAGAAAGACCCAGCATCCAGCAATTACACATGTAGGCTGCTTCCTGCTACACTTAAATATTTTCAAATTGAAATAAGTGTGAGCAATAAATGCCTCCAAGACTATGACAGAGCCTGATGCAAATCAAGGTGCAAGATGAAAGTCATTAACCCAGTGAAATATGGATGTGTCTCAACTTTTTACTGTTAGGATGTTAATAACCTTCCATCTTTTACTGCCTTTTTGCTTGAAACATCTATCTCCCTGCTTTCACTTCATAATCTTTGCAGCCTTAAAGGTTGGCTGGTTTTTGCCTTTTTTTTCTTAAATTCTATGTTATCAGTGTAGAGAAGGGATTGTTTCTCTGCTCACAAAGACATAGAAAGCAAAATGCTATTTTATAGCATAATATGACTTCATCTTGTGAGCTTAATGACACAGGGAAGTAAAATTTACACTATCAAGAAAGAAAAACATATTCCAAAATGTGTAGAAATGCAATTCATGAGGTCTAAACACATTTTAGATGAGTCTGAATTTGTCAACATTTGATGCTTAATCAAGGAAAACTTCATCTGGGAGATGGAGACATGAATTAAAGACTCTTGTCTAAGCCAGACATATAAGGTCTGCCATATCCCAGATGATTTCCATAGCCTAATAGTACTAATTATATTCAGTTGAGGTGTCTGCTTTCTGTTTTCCACAAAACCAGTCTAAAAGTCTTGTTCTTTCTCCTGATGTCAAAGAATAAAGATGCTCAAGTCTCCTTACCTTTCCTTCCAAGCTCTAGGGGGTCTAATTATCTCCTCACACAGCAATAGGAAAAGAAAGATCCCTGAAAGGTTGTGGCTCCTTTGTCCAAAAGCCCTGAGGATGGGGAGACCTGGAGTCATCACTCTGACAGCATTGTGCTTTCATTTCCTTCCTAGGAAGTGTTGTGTCTCCAGACACAGTCAATGTGTCTACAGGACATCTACAGTGAGATCCACAAACTAAGAGTATTTTCCAACTACATCTGGCTTTTTAGAGGAAGGCTGAGGGAAAAGAGGCCCAGAACTGGGGTATTGTGTCCAGTTGTGGGGCCATCATTCATTGAAAAGGGAAATGCTGGAGAGAGTCCAGTGCAGAGGCACAGAGATTATAAATTGGCAGAGGGGAGATTCAGGATGGAGATAAGGAAGAAATTCTTTGCTGTGAGGGTGGTGAGACACTGGAAGAGGTTGCCCAGAGAGGTTTTGGATGCCTCCTCCATCCCTGGAGGTGTTTAAGGTCAGGCATTGAACAACCTTGTCTAGTGGGAGGTGTCCCTGCCCATGGCAGGAGGGTTGGAACTAGATGATCTTTAAGGTCACTTCCAACCCAAACCATTCTATGAATCTATATTGGAAAAGAAATTTATAGAGACAATAATTAAGATTTGAAGATAGCTGATATATCCCAATACTGATATCAAACTATGAGAAAAAAAAAATATAAGAAAGATAATGCTTGGGGTAACAATGCCAACTCCTGTGACATTCAGAACTGAATAATCATTCCTCACAGTGATGAATATGAGGCATGTTTATATCTCACAATATTAGTAACACTGAAATGGTAGCCACAGCCCACAAAACTGACTGCCATCCCTCTTTATTTTCTGTGTAAACAAGTATTTAGTTCACATTCACAATCAACCCAAAATTCCTGAGCCACAGGTTAAACCCCTTGCCAGCCTTCTAGATAGACCATGGTAAATTTTCATTCTCTTATTACATGATTATTAATTATTTCTCTATGTTTATCAATTATTTTTCCTATGCTCACTTCCTCGAAATCAATTCTCAAGCTTGCAACAGGAGTGCAACAGTGTATATTTTTATTGCAAGACAAGTGTTTCCACAAGTAGTTTTCTCCCCCAGGGATTTGCAAGTACCTGACAAACTGCAGAGGGAACTTGTCAAATTTGCAATTATTTATATTTTCTTACAGAGAAGTTTTATAAACAAAGTGTTTAATTATACTTCCTAGCAATCTTGAAATTATTTTAGTTGTCTTTAACTAACACCCCAGGAAATGAATGGTTGAGTCAATATTAAGAGAATAATAAGGGAATTTGTCAGGTTTTAGAAAAGATAATACTTAAATTTCACAACCCCACTCTCCTCTGGGGTTAGTACCCTCAGTCACAGCACAGGTCTGCAGATACTTGGAGAAATTCAGAGCATTGGATGTCACAAAGAAAATGTTTATGAGCTTCTTTTTCATCTTATAAACTTCCTTTAGCAAAGTATTTGCCCTATCAAATTGTCATCTCAAATGAGAGCATTCATTGGTTTCCAAAAAGCTTTCCCAGCATTCCCTCTCAATATGAAAAGGTCCCAACTTGGTCACATATGATTTCCCCTTCATAAATTTCCTTCACCTGAGGAGGTTCTAAGTGAAATTCACAATTTTCTGGAGGGAACAGATTAATCCTCAAGAGTGTTACTCACTGCTCTTTGCAAAGTTTATGGAGTCTGAAGGATGGATGAGTCACACTGACTCAAATTCTTCTGTGGGATACCATTGTTCCCTTCTACCTTGCATTTAAGAAGTTGATCTGAGGTAAAATCACAACTCTATGAGTTATACTGAATATTTTATTACTTCCTAATTATAAAGTAATTTAAATTACAATAGAAATTAGCTGGAAAAGAACACTATTTTATCTATACTGGGGTATTAACTTTTTTTCTTGTTATCATCCCTTTTATAACCACTGACTGATGACATGTCTACTTCAGCAAATACAATAAAAACATGGTGAAAACCTGGAATTAATCCTAGTACTGTCAATCACATATTTGTGAATTGAATTTAATTATACAAATTCCAAATACCTTATAAATACAGACAGAAAGGATGCAAGTGAACATTTATGATCACTCATGAAAGTGCTGTGGAATGTGGGATCATGATACTAATTAGAGTCTAAAAGCACAAAAAAATTTAATATATCATGCTGTGCAAACAAATAATAGTATTTGAAAAATATTTATAGAAAGATGATAAATTGTAATAAAGAAAATAAAATTTCTGGGCAATATGTTTCCTACGAAACCCAGATGCAATGAGTAGAGCCCTATTACCTTAAATGATGTGTCTTCTCCAAAGTGTCCATACTTCCCATGTAATTACACAAGAGGACTTCAAAGCCATTAGAACTATGAATAGTCTGGCTCATAATCATTTTTAATGTCTATTCTCTCCCCAGTATGAAGGGCTGATGGTCTGGACAGGGTATTAATTTAAATTGGATGGAGGGAATGATGAGGAAAACTCTGAAAATGTAATAGGTTTTTGCATGCTTTGCTGAGAAGAGAACATGAAGGTAAGAGGTAGAAACTGAGGGCACACCCCCTCAGAGAGCCTGAGCTGTCACAAGTACAAGTGAAATTATTCTCCCAGCTCAGCTTAATCTTTTCATTCCCAAATTTGAATTTGCTCAGCAATAGAATTATTAATGGTCTTGTTCTCAATGAAGGTGTTTTTTGAGTAAGACTATACATTTGACTTGAGGATCAAGGTCAGAAGGAGCTTATCATAACCAGGATGAAGAAAAGTTATGGTGTTTTTTCTTACAGATCCATTTCTGACAGTTTATGGGAACAATTTCTAACAGCTTGTATGGCCTAATGACAAAAGACACACTTCAAAGGGATGTGCAGAGTGCAGATGAGGTCCCTGGCACATCCAAAAGGTCCATAATGCAACAGATATTGCTCACAATAAATTCACCTCTCTCAAAGAAACCTTCTTACCCTTCCACCTCAACGGGTCAGCTTTAACCTGCTTTTTTATTTGCTTTTTTTATAAGTTTCAACAGAATTTCTATAACATGACAAACACTACTTTGATGCTTCTTATTCTTTTTTTTTTTGGGTCTAAACTGTATTGACACAAAGCATCCTAACACAGAAGAGGGAAAGATCAGGTTCAGAAGTGGCACCACACTTTTTATCTATTTTGAGACTTACATTCTTCCTCATCTTTTTTTATTTTATATGGATTTTTTTTTAGCATTTCCAATTCTAGTGGCCTTTTCAACCCTAAGACCTTTGATTATTCTCACTTTCTCCTAGACCTTCTCCAGCTGGTTCATGTCTGCACTGGAAGTGAAGTGCCCTAGACAGAGGATGTCAGCAAAAGTGGGAAGAGAACAAAAAGGAACTCTATGATACAGCTTCCAACAGCTCTGATCTGCTTTGTCCACTCTGTCCCAGTATGCCTGCAGGCTGGAAAGCTTTTCTTTTTCAATAGGGACTTTTTTCTTTCATTTTTTTATATATATATAACCATACAATCTTTCATTACCTTCCCTACTCTTAATACAGACTTGAGGACAAGCTATAAAGTTTAAAAAACAAAACAACCAAAATCACAATTAACCCCAAAATCAAAACAAAACCCCCCAAAACACACCAAAAAACCCCTAAAAGAAATCAAACCAAATCTGTCCCAAGTCATTGCATCAAGTTTTACTAAACATAACTCCACTGCAGGAAAAACTAAACAGACAAAAAAACCCCACTTCAAAATATAATTTTCTACTACCCTTTTTTAATTTGTTTTCTTTTGTTTCTTTCTTTAAGTTTTCTAGGAGTAAGAGAGCAGGAAGGATCCATTTTACCCCTTCAAATTAGTGGTGCTTTTTATTCTGCTGTGTCAGAATCAAATCAAAGAATATTTTAAAATTAATTGGACAGAAAACAATCAAAATGAATTGTAGAATTATGAAGTGTAGCTGGAATTTAAAAAAAAACTCTGTGAAATGGCTCACTTTTGTGAAGCAACACCACATTTTCTTCAATGATTTTGGCTACTGACAGCAATTCACTTGGAATATTGGCCAGACCTTAGAAAAAAGTATTAAGGAAAAAAGATGAGACTCTTATCCTCTATATGATGATAGAAGAAATAAAACAATTAATGGAATTACACTTTTCACCACCAACCTTTGTCAGTCTGTCATCTAACATTTCTTTGTAGAACATAATTTTATTTTGCTACAATAGTGTCTATTAAAACCTTTAAACTCCTTGGAAAAAAAGAAAAAAAATAAAAATCAATATTTGATCATCTTGGATCAAGACAGTTGTGGTTACCCAGGAATTTTACCACCAGTGCCAGGCACAAAAAGCCCATTAGTGCTTTAGAAGCTGAAATAATACAGGTAAAATTAATTGCTAGATGCTATCAAACATTTCTAGCTGAAATTTTTTTCCCCAGGGAGGTGCAAAAATTAAAATCTATGAATAGTGCAAATAAATCAAGAATTCTTACTGCATTTACACCACATGAAATAGCATCAAACTTGGATTCCCAGATTTTAATGCTTGTCTTCCTCCCATCTGGAGTTACTCTTAAGTATGAATTCAGATTTTTTTTATAAAAATGAAATTTCATTACTGAAATTTTCTATTTATTACCAAAATGTTTACTCTGCTTCCACAAATAAAAAGTGATGGTAAGACATGAGGTTTTTTCCAATTACTAGATTTAGAACAGTTTTTATTCTAATTATTAGTAAAAAAGAATTGTGTAATATGAAATAGTTTGCTGCACAGACATCTAAGGCAGTAATAAAAAAGAATTGTGGATGTTTTGGAGATTTTTAAACAAGTAAAAAACAAAACAAAGCTTTCTCCCAAGGAAAAATTAAAATTGTGCAATTCACTGACTTACCTGTTGTAGGAGAGACTCAGACAGTTGCAGTGAAGCTGTAGCTCAGCAATATTAAGGGTGAACACAGCAAGAAAGGGCTAACAACTCCTTAAAAAAAAAAAAAAAGGGGGTAAAAAACTACCTCTGCTTAATTTTTCCCTTCTCTTTTTCTGCCAGCTTTTGCTAGTAAGGACCCTCTCATCTGATGGAGGAAAAGGACAAGCAATTGTTGCCTTGATTGTCAGCTTGATTGGCAAAAAAGGACTAAACGTGTCAGCTATTTCCTGACAATTGGAAGCTTTTGGGCTCTCGGCTTGGCAGCTGCTGCTAATTTCAGGAGTCATTAGTGGGCAGGAACTGCTGCTCTAAAGGGTGGACCTGTGAGATTCGGGTCTCAGGCACTGAAATTTTTGGGTTTCCAGGTTTTGCTGCATAAGCAGGTGCACCATCACTGCTCTCACAGCCTTTTTTTGCTTTCCCCAGGAGTGAATTTGTCCCACACTGCTTCACTGCATCTGAGCTTTGAGAAATCATAAACAATATTGGGGTTTTTTTTTTGCATATGTTGATAAATTGCTGTTTATGCCTCTTACTGACTCATCCCTTTGCATGACTACCTCAATAGGAAGGTGATACCCCATAAAATAATAGAAACTGCTGGGTTGGAAGGGACCTTCCAAGGCCATCAAATCTCACTCCCTGCAGTGACAGGGACATTCTGTACTAAATGAAGTTCCTCAGAACCTCATCAAGCTTGATCTTTCATGTCTCCAGGGATGGAACCTCCAACACCTCTCTTAGCAACCTCTTCCAGTGTCTCACTGCCCTCGTGGCAACAACTTCCTTCCCAGCAGCCTCATCATATAAGAGCTCAGCTTTTCCAACTCAATCACATCTTAAATCTCCCTGAGAAACTCAGCTTTGCTTCAGAATCAAACTTTAGAAGGATATTAATACAGCAGCAGGCTTTTTTGAGGGGGGGATTTTTTCAGGGTTGTGCAAACCAAATGCACAAAGTTAGTCTTCCAAAATAAAAGACCACCACTTTCTTATTGATCATACCAAGACTGACCTCACCCCAAGTCTTCAGCTTTTGTGCTTTTAAAATAACCTGTGGTTTATAAAACAACCTCTGATTTATAAAAAAAGGTCTTTCTGATATTCTCATTCCTTTATAGTTTGCTCACACTCATTGTAAACCACATCTAAGCCGTGGGAACCCTTTCTCTCCTTACAACCCACAGGATGAAATGTATTTTTTGGTTGTATTTTTTTTTCTTTTTATTATTTTCTACTTTGTAAGAGGTTTTCAGCCCAAATGACACTTTATTCTAGTCTCTGACCTGCAGCAAGAAAGCTTTTCTTGTACTTCTCTTAAATCTGACATTTAATCCTTCCATTGCCTGGTTTGCACTGACAAGCTGCTAAATGACCAAATAAATGCCCTGACCAAGGAAAAATGGTGTGCCTGGAATGACACAGAGTCACAGAGCAGAAGATCAGACACAACTCTGAATGTTTAGCTGGCAAATGACAGTGATGAATTAGTAACTACTCAAAAATATTTAGCTCTGGGATCCACAAAGGTAACCCTGACTTCCAATGACACCATTATCAGGGGGCTGCTTTGGGAAACTTGCCTGAAAAAACATGATCCAATTAAAATAANTTATATATTATATTTCCATCTTTGACCTATACATTTCTTAAATCATATACCTAGAGAAAGCACTACTAAGGAAAAGATGTATCTGAGCAGTCATGTAAAAGAAAAATACACAGGTTTTTCTTAATAATCCTAGAATGGTTTGGGTTGGAAGAGATTTTAAAGATCACCTTCCAACACTGGAG
>VZTY01035450.1:1715-17346 GCA_013400935.1 Turnix velox | reverse complement strand
CCATTCTATGATTCTATATTTCATATGTGCATGTACCCTAATTTGTCTTCATTTTGCCTTGGGTTTTGAAAAGATGGGGTAGATGCAATCAGGAAAAGTTTTGCACACTATTGCATGAGAACATAGGTAATGCAACATGTAATTAGCCACACTTTATATTAAATAATCTATTTAGAATATGCATATGTGGGGTTTTTTTTATTTAATATCTATTTTTTCATCATCTCAGCTTCTTGAAGCAAGAATTGCTCCATCTGCTCTCTGAGCAAAGTTCCTGGTTTGTGGACAGCCCTGCCAGAAACAAGCAAGCAGCCAGAGAAATGATCTATTTCTTCTTAAAAAGAAACTGCAGAGTTTACTAAAATGAAAAGCTCAAAGATCAAAAACATTGGAGGATCCCTTCCAGTTTCTTTGCCAAAAGCAGTGAGATGAAAAGGAACAAAAGTCCAAGTTTGGGCCAGGAAAACACAATTAGCTCTGATTATTTGTGAGCCCAGTTGAGGAGGAACTCTTCTGGTTGTTCATTAGAGGCTGAGCTGAGCAGATTCAAACCAGCAGAATGCTCAATTTTTATAAGAGTTTCAAGATACTTCAGCTCTTTGTAGTTTAACTCTATAGAAATTAATAAATAGCTGGCTGTTAACTGATATTTTCAATATTTTTTTGCTTACGTGGTGCTACATTAAACTGCAGCTCCTGAGAGTAAAATTTGCAATATTAACATGGATAAATACTAAATAAAGAATACAAGCCATACTACAAAGATCAGTATATTCGTGAATGATGGAAAAAAATTATTTTCATTTATTTATTTTAAAAAAAGACTGAAAAACCTTGAATATTTTCTCAAAATCCCTGTTAACAGCAAGACATACACAATGGTAAAATGGAGCCATAGTGCAGAAGCATTTGATGTAAAAAATCTGATAGTTATTAAATTAGAAGCTCTCCAGTGTAATAACTCTAATCCAATGAGAAAATAAGTGGTAACATCTGTAATTTTTAAGAATGAAAAATAAAAAAAAATAGGAAAGTTAGGTTCCAGGTGAGAGGTTTTCTAGGTATTAGGGGCAGAGAAACCCAAGACAGACTGTCCTGGTTAAGGGCAGACTTTTCCAGAAGAAAGAAAATTAAAGGTTGGGTTATTGTAAAGTACCAGGTGAGGAAAAAATAGGAAAATAGTTTCTAACTACAATAAAGAGGTTCCAGGGCAAAAAGCTGATGAAGAAACAGCTTAGAAAATGTGAAAAGAAATTGAGCAATAAGAATTAATCATAGAATGGATTAACTTAGAAGAGGCTTTTAAATAACATCTAACCCAGTCCCAAATAAAGAGGCTGCATTTCCAAAACAGAGAAACACAGATGAATAGAAGAGAGGGTTCACAGCAAAAGCTCTGAGGCATATCCAGAGGAAAAAAAAATAAAAATTATCATGTATTTCCATGCCAACAAGAAAAGATGATTACTTTTACAGAAAAGGGGATAAATATTTAAATGAATTCTTTTTCCTATAGGAGTCTATAAACAGAAGATGAGCAGAAGCTTTGTAATGATTTGACTTTGTTTATAAAGCAGGCTTTTCAAAATAACTCAGCAGTCTGGAGACAGCTGATGAAGATTATTTATCATAAAACATGGTCTATGGGAGGTGTCCCTGCCCAGTGCAAGGGGGTTGGATTTACATGATCTTGAACTCAAACCATTCCATGATTCTATAGTGAGAAAAATGTGCTCTTTGACCAATATTTGGATGGGGAAGAGTCCTTGCCTTTTGAATAGGAGGAATATTAATGTGTACTGAATGTAGAATCAGATTTAGGGGCAGGAGAGATGAGAAAAACCCATCTGATAAAATTTGAAATAACAAATAGATTGGTCAAAAAGCAAGCAGCATACCTGACCTCCTCAGATAGCATTGAAATATGATGTTATCACAACATAGTGCAAGTTGTATCCCCTGTAAGTCTAAGACAAGAGTGAATAAGGCATTCAGACCCGNAGATAGCATTGAAATATGATGTTACCCCAATATAGTGCAAGAGTGGATAAAGAATTCAGACCCATTTCATTTGCACAGGAAACCTAATCAAATCTGAGATTTAAAAAATTCAGTGTTAATTTGAATAAAAAATCTGGATTACCTGATTCGACAATATTTTTTAGGCTTAGTACAGTGAAAAATGTTTCATCAAACCACTAAAATTTTATGAGAACCTTTTCTTATCAAGGCTACATGACCTTTACTTAAAAGTAAAATAGTTTTGAACACATTTATCTTACCATTATACCAATATATTCACATAAATTGCTGACAAGTCTCACTTAAACATGTCTGAAATGTGAAAAACTACTAAGGCAGAGAAAAATGTTTAAACTCACTTCAAACCTATTCTAAACTCAAGCAACAGAGCAAGTGGAAACAATCAATCTGATCCTGAAGTATTTTTTGAATAATAGTAGGAGAAATTAAACAGGTGAAATCATATTCCACTACTTTAGAAACAGGATAATAGGAGAAAGAAAAACAAGGAGACAAAGAAAAGAGGAATGAATTCTAGGACAAAGAATTAAGCATGGTTTCCAGAGAGTTTGAGTGTTTTTGCTGTGTTTTACTGGAATCTAGTGGAATTAATCACATCCAAAAAGAGGAAAAGGGAAAATTTTAGCCAAGGCTACCTGCAGTGAATTGGCTCTCAGGGAGAGGTGCATGTAAATCCTGGCACATTCATAGGACATCACAGGCACAGCAGAAAAGAAAATAAAAAAAAAAAGGAAAAGAAGAGACTCCAGGTTTCAAAACCTGAACATATTGTGGAATTTGGAGGAGAGATAATTTTGTTGTGTGCTCTGGGAAAAGAACCTGAATGGGCAAACTCCAGTTGCCACAGTAACCATTGGTATGCAAGGGAGGGACCCCTCACAAAACATTGACTGAAAAACTCTAATCAATTTGGACTTCATTACAAGGGGAATGTGCAGGCTCACCACTCCAGGGGAAAAATTAAATTTGAGAGGGTTTTTCTTTTTATTAGCACAAAATAATTGAGACAAAGATAACTTTATCTTTTACTGCCCATTTAATATTTTACCATCTCAATTTTTCATCAGTGCAGAGCAACAGGGACTTGCAGAGTTCCCTACATCACAAAATTTGTGTGACAAAAAAACCAACCCTGCTGGTGATGGATAACAAAGGAAGGGGATAAGGGGAAAGTGCTGGAGACAGATGGAAAGATCCTGCAATTAAAATTAACTGGATTTGAATATTTTTGAAGGAATAGTTCCTGGCTGTAGATTCCTGGCTGTAGGAATATTCTTCTTCCCTTCTGAGTAGACTTTAAATATCCATCTATATGGATATAGGTATAGATGGATATATACACAGATTTAGATATAGATATCTGAAGATGGAAAATCTAACACATACCTGATGTACGATGATGAACATGCATTACCTCTTCTCTAGTAAGACAATATGCAGTGAGCTCTCCCTCCCCACGCTCAGAAAAATGAGTCTCAATCTCCCCTCTTCCATTTTACATCCATTATTCCTGGTCCTTCCATCACATATCCTATTCAGAAGTCCTACCCCAGCCTTTCTGTAACCCCCTTCAGGTATTGAGAAGCTCCTATGAAGTCCAAACTCTTCTGATACTGCTTCCCATCCTTAATCTATAAGATTATCTCAAAGCAAACCATTTTAGTTCATAAATTCAGCAGTTGGGGCACCCTTAATGTAAGTTAGGTGTGTCAGTAAACTCTTCCAAGCCTGAATACTCCCACCCTCATCTACATCCTCTTCATGCCTGGTCTCAGCTCACATTGTATGATAAAAACTTCAGATTCTCATCTCCTCCTTGCCTGGAGAGGCAAAGTAAGACTGATGAAGAGGTGCAGCTTTAGGAATAAAGATTTGTGGATTCAACAAACCTCTGCAAAAGGCAGCAGAGGAGGTAATTAAAAAAAAATTATTATTCACTGGTCCAAAACCTGCCATCTGCCTGCATAGCTGGTGATTCTGCACCACCAGAAATTTTGCAGGGGATTCCTCACACATCCACCCCTCTTCATCTCATAATCCACAGATAATTCATTTCACTTTTGTAGCACCCTCATTCTGACCTTGAAAGCAGAATATGAAGAGTCAAAATCATGCAGCAAAGCTGCTCAGTACACACCTTACTCTGGGCTTTGATGGATAAAATAGAGAATGTGAGGAAAGATGGTAGCTTTATGGACAGACAGGAGAGAAGAATATATATTTTGTTGACTAAAGATTGTCATTTAACTGCTGAAAACAAGGACAATGTTTTTAAACTAGAGCAGGGCAAGTTTAGATTAGACATTTAGGAAGAAGTTCTTCACCATGAGGGTGATGAGACACTGGAAGAGGTTGCCCAGAGAAGTGGTGGAGGCTTCAAACCTGGAGATATTCAAAGCCAGGCTTGATGAGATGCCAGTGCAGGAAGTCCCTGCAAGGTGACCTTTGAAGGTCTTTCACAAATCTCTGGTCCTATGATTCTATGGGACAGCCTTAGATCTGCTTGTCATGCAAGTATTAAGAATCAGGGAGATGGAGAAAGAAGAAATAAATGGATTTCTTCTTAAGGACGTGTCACCAGCTCCACCACTGACTGAGGCAGCACCAGGGTATCCTTCTGTGCCCTCTGTGCTAATATTCAAGATTGTTATTCATACCTACTCATATTCAAAATTCTTATTCATCCCTACTCCTATCCTCCATCAGCATTAGGTGTTTTGACAAGCATGGTTAGTTTGGCAACACTCTGACACCCTCCACCTCCTATTCCTGCTCTGTAATCTAAGGGCTCTGTCATTTCTCTGTCACGCTCAGGTTTCACTCCTTGCTCTAACACATTCAGGGGTTTAAAACAAATCCATCCTGCTTATGCAGCAGCCACCAAGATAAGCACAGTTCAATGTTTGATACAGTAAATGTCACATGCACATGTTCCACTCCACAAATATCAGTGCTGCAACTTGCTGTCAAACCATTTGGAGGAAGGATGGGTGTTCATCATCCTGACTTCCCTGCCGAGAGAGAAAAAGTACAACCAAAAATCATGAATTTCAGTGCTAGGAAGTTGCCAACTCTTGGCATTGTTGAGCTGGAGCACAGCAGAGACAGACTTTCCATCCCCGGCAGTTAATTGCCTTGTTGATGGGGCTGGTGGCATCTCCACCTGCTCAGCTTGTCTACTGGCATCTACAACCTTCCACTTTGGGAAGAGGAGCAAGTTCATGAGAACTTCCCTCCTCAAAACTAAGGATTAAGCTGAAGGGAAGCTTGTCAAGATACTGATTGTGTAGGAAGAGGCTGCAAACCAACATTTAGCTGCCTTCAAGCTTGTAAGAAGTGTGAAGTAAACAGGGCTCTTATCACCACAAAAGCAGTGAGTTCTTGCTTAAAAACATAGGGGTTTTCACTACTCAGATAACTCAAAGTTTCTTTGGCTTCTGGAGTAGCACATTACAAGAAAGGATAGTCCAAATGCCTGGGAAATTATTGGATTAACCTGAACTTCTGCATTTTAGTATTGTGATCCATGGAGATATTACAGCTGGCTCAGAAGAAAATGTAACAGGATTTAAAAAAATACTAACAGTTTCTGTACATTAATTCATATTTAAAATATTTAACCTGTAGCAGTGTCCTTCTCTATATAGCTAATCATTTTAGATGGCATACTTGAAAATAAAGGTGATTATATTTGCATGTATTTTTGTATCCGAATGCTGGTCTAATGATTGACCCTCACAAAGCAGCAGTTGCTTGTGGCCAGCAACAAGCAAGCCATGGCCTCATCTCACATCAGGCATCCTCATGCCCAGGCCTTCATGGTTAACTTATTTAAAAATCATTACTTTGGAAGCAGCAAAGGACAAATGATTTGAGAGAGCTATTTCTCTGCACTTTCCCTCATGAGTAAGTACTCCACCCCATAAAATGTTACTACTTGTCAGTAGAGATGAAAAAAACCCCACACCTCCAAGAACATCCAAAAATCACAATGAAGCAGAAAGCAAATCCCCAGACTGCCTAGTGAAAAAGGAAAAAGCTGAGCACCCTTTCTACAAAAAAATAAAGAGTCTTGTTCAATGCTCACACAAATAGTTTGAATAATTAGTACATTTATAAACCTCCTTCCTTCTCAAACTTTAATGCTGTTCCTATAATTTAGGGGAAGGCTGAAGTTACTGGAGTAGAACTAAACCTGAGCAGTAACTGAGGCTGAGAAGACTAAAAATTAATTAAAAAATCCTTGATTTTACAGTCCCACATGGATGAGAACCTAAAAAATCAGAACAAAACACGGGAACATAGCTGTAGTACCAGAATTTGGAAGAATCCCCATCAATGTCCTCTGTCCTTCAACACTGGACTCATTCAAAGGCAGAGGATGCAAACCAAAAAGTTTCTCCTTTGAACAGCTTCTCTTTTTAAGATAAGAGAATGTGATCACTTAATAGGAGGGGACTTTAATAACCTCTTCAAGCAATGTTTTTGCAGAATGCACATTAACAGCTATCCCAAAGTTCTGAATCTTCACAATATCTCTTAAATGAAGAGATGACACTGCCTCCAGGAGGCTTTTAACAAGTGCTTATCCCAAATTAATCTTGAATTCAGCTGAAACACAGAGATTTCTCTCTTTCACAAGTTTTAGAGATGTCTGTGCTGCAGGATTTGTAAAAAACCCTCTCCCCTGCTGCCTGGAGAAGTCTCCCCTGAGGTAGGAAGCAGAGGAAGCTGCTCCCAGCAGGAATAGAGAGCAAGGATTAGCAGAGATAAAGGGAATGATAAAATCCTGTTATCCTGTAACACACACAGAGCATATTTTGTGATTTACACCACTCAACCCAACACATCATGAGTAGTGTGGATTTAAGGAAGCAAGGATATGACTTTAGGTTCTCAAAACAGATTTTTACAAAGCCTAATGTCAATACTCCATAGGAAAATCTACTTTCTGTTCCAACCCCATCAGGCTGGCTAATTTTCTCCTCTCTGAAAGCTAACCCAGCATAACTAATGAAATAATTGAGTCAGCTGTACTTACAGATGACATATGGATTGACTTTAAAACAAAGTGTTAGATAAAGTAATAAAAGTTACTTCTCTGCATAATTATGAAGAGGAGGAGTCCACTGGGCCATGAAGAAATGCAGATGTAAAAATAAATTAAGCTTGAACAAAGAAATCTATAATTTTCTGTGTAGGCTGAAGAAAACTGAGGGAGTCAGAATTATTTGGGGAAAAAAAGAAAATAAAAAGTAGCTAATCAAAAGTAATGTAACTTATAGGTAATACAGACTTCTAATTGTTTCTATCTGCAGATTAATATAAAAAAGATTCAAGTGCCAACATGCTTGACACTACAACTACGATGGAGCCTGCTATTTCCAAGATTCCCTTTTTCTGAGTAAAAAGAAAACAAGTAAAACTCAATTATTAAGGTTTCTCTTAAAATGTAGCCTTCCACTGCCTGCTCATAAATTATACATTATCCCTACAAAACTCAAAATCTCTGTGGCAGCCTCTGAAGTCTCAATAATTCTGTTTCAAACAGAATTTTTCTCCACATTTTGGAGCACCCTACAGAACTATTTATTGCCTGAGATCATAAAAAACCCCTTCCAAAATCTGCTACTTGCCAATAAAGCTGCGTTGTATACCAACAGCTAAGAGACTTTAAAGAAAGAAAAAGAAATATTACACTAAGATGGATTATCGTACAATTATAGAATGTTTTGGGTTGGAAGGGACCTTAAAGATCATCTAGTTCCAATGCAATGCAGTGGCAGTTTGAGATGGAATGCTAAAGTAGAGAAAAAAAATTATATGGCATTTCTTAAAGGATTTTTGGTTTATTTAACAGTTCATTTTGCAAAAAGATGCCTCCTGTAGGCAAGTTCGTGTCTCTCTCCTTCTAAAGTTGCCAGTATTTAAGGACAGAACTTACAATGCAAAGAAACTACCTAATAATTTTAAAGAAAGAGGATAATAATTTTTTTTTTCTCTTTGGTTTTATGCACTTTTTGTTCTAGTAAACTTTTCCAGCCATGTTTCAAATACAAACTTTTACTCAAGAGCACAAGAGTGGGGGTGAGTGCACAGCACAACATGCTCTCTACCTGCAGTGTTCAAGCTCTTCTATCCTCTGACCTGCTGCTGTGACCAGCATGCTCTTTAAATACACTTTAGAAATCAGATTTCAGGAGCTTTGCCATTTCTTTTTATTTTTTTTCCCCCCAAAGTTCAAATTATCGAGGTGAAAAAGCTGGATACTACCAGCTGCTTCTCGTGCTCCACTGAAAAGAGAAATTATTTTATTCTATGTTATTTCACAACAGAAGAGAACTTTCACTTTTTTCAAATGAACTTTATATACTACACACCCACAAAGGCTGAGACCTTTGGGCACTCCACAAAACTGATTTTGAGTGTGACTGCAGTGGAGTTTATTCTCACCTTACAGAGCAATAAAAGCAGCCAACACCTCCTTTGAACTTTGCCTGGTACACTCCAAGGTCAGAGTATCTCTTCTCCTTGTATCACACTTTCTCTAGCATTAAGAGTGACCAAACTTGGGTTGCCAGCAATGAGAAGGGTCAAACACTCAGAGAAAATTGGTCACAGCCTGCTGCACACAGTGAATTTGTCCTCCTCACCATCAGCCTTCTAATGGAAACCATTCACACAAATAATTGTGGGCATTTACATTATTTAGTCTTTGTCTAACTTCTTGCTAAGCAGCTCCAGTAACCAGGTTGACAGTAACCAGTATTGTCCCAGCCTATTTTCATAGCTGATACCTTTCTAACTGGAATTTTCTGATTTCTAACTTATCCTTGTCATATTTTTTCCAGAAAGGGCACAGAAAATATTTATTTTTTAGACTATTAACTACTTTCTCCTTATTCTTAGACA
Organism: Turnix velox; assembly: GCA_013400935.1. NCBI lineage: Eukaryota > Metazoa > Chordata > Aves > Charadriiformes > Turnicidae > Turnix > Turnix velox. The sequence goes on along the minus strand of VZTY01035450.1, from coordinate 8,391 downwards.
AAGGCTTCCAAACTGAACATCCCCTCCATGAGCCTTTTGAAGGAAATTTGTCACATACAAACAATTTCACACTCCTGAATTACTTCTCCTTCTACTTCATTTCCCTAACATTGTGTTAAGCAATCCTAACAACCAGCTTGACAATAAATAGCCATCTATTTGCAGACTTAGCAGCCTTTCTAACTGGATTTTTTTAATGCTCAACCTATCCTTTCTGTATTCCTCCACAAAGAAAATATTTATCCTACTCGAGTTAGATGCTTTTCATGTGGGGTTTTAAATGCTCTCTCCTCATTCTAAACTAATCATCTCCCCAACTCATACCTCCTGAAGAAAATCTGCCACACACAAACAATTGCTTCTGGATTACTTTCCCTAAAAACTTGTTAAGCAGTTCCAGTAACCAGGTTGATAATAATTCCCACCCAATTCATTTCCAGCTTGAGCTGCATTTCTAACCAGACCTTCATGTCCAACCCATCCTGCTGCAGAGAATATTTGTTCTTCTCTTTTCAGATGCTTTTCCTGGGGACTGTTACCTGCTCTTCCCTCTTTCTTAAGTCTTCATTTGGTCTTCTAAACCCAAACCAACCAGTGAGTTCAGAGCAAAACCAGTGTGAAGAAAACAAAGTAGCTAAAGAGTAACCAATAAACCAAACAAACATTTCCTAAAGACAAGCAGATCAGTTTTGAAACAGAGTAGTAGGTTTTTACTGATACATTTGTAACTTTGCTTAAAAACCAACAAATTGAAGCTACATTGTTAAAAACCCTAAGGGCTTCCAGCTGCAATTGACATTTCTGAGCCGGTANCAAAGAAAATATTTATCCTACTCGAGTTAGATGCTTTTCATGTGGGGTTTTAAATGCTCTCTCCTCATTCTAAACTAATCATCTCCCCAACTCATACCTCCTGAAGAAAATCTGCCACACACAAACAATTGCTTCTGGATTACTTTCCATAAAGCTTCATTCCCTAAAATCTTCTTAAGCAGTTCCAGTAACCAGGCTGATAATAATTCCCACCCAATTTATTTCCAGCCTGAGCTGCATTTCTAACCAGATCTTCACGTCCAACCCATCCTGCTGCAGAGAATATTTATCCTTTTCTTTTCAGATGCTTGGAGACTGTTACCTGCTCTTCCCTCTTTCTTAAGTCTTCATTTGGTCTTCTAATCCCAAACCAACCAGTGAGTTCAGAGCAAAACCAGTGTGAAGAAAACAAAGTAGCTAAAGAGTAACCAATAAACCAAACAAACATTTCCTAAAAGACAAGCAGATCAGTTTTGAAACAGAGTAGTAGGTTTTTACTGATACATTTGTAACTTTGCTTAAAAACCAACAAATTGAAGCTACATTGTTAAAAACCCTAAGGGCTTCCAGCTGCAATTGACATTTCTGAGCCGGTATTTTGAGAGTGTTAGGAAAGTAATTGATGCAAATCTCAATTTCATGTAACAAAAGTGCAAAGGGGTTGGTGTAAGTTGAGATTTTAAGCAGTGTCTCTACCTTTTTTGGCATAGTATATATATAAAACACAGATATTTGTCTCAGTCAGACAACCAGAAGTTCTATTCTGAAATCTAAAAATATTTCTATACTTGACTGCTTTGCAATGTAAGGTTGCATCTGTTTGATGAGAATAACCAAGATTTTTCTTTGGCTTAGCCTGCACTGTACTCCCAGATGGTATTGCAAAACACAGCCAAAATATTCTCGTACTAATTTCTGCTAAGCATCATCTCTGAAATGAAAGATAACAAAAACAAAGGTTGGAGCAATGATTAACCTTAGAAATAAAGAAATAAGTTCTCCTAGCCTTGTGCATCCATCTAGAGGAATGAAGAAACATGTACAGACCAATTCCTCAGTGTCCTTCAAAGGTCACAACATCCAGATCTTTTCTGCTGGAAGAAATCAGTACTCACTCACTTCTGAAAAACAAACAAAAAAAAGAATATTTTTCTCAGTTTAACATATTTGATAACTCTCTGCATTAATTCTTCACTTTTGGAGCAACAAAGTAGTGGAATTTTGAGGAATAGAGTGTTGCAATGCAGATGAGTGTATTTATACTTAGATCAATATACAATAGTGCAGTAGCCATAATTCTGAATCATTGCAGTTCAGCTGTATGGAAATCAATACCAGCAGCAGCACATCATCTGCTGGGACAAAGAATATCAGATCAATTCTTCATTATTTACAAAGCCTCATTATTGTTGTCATTCTTAAACACTTGTTGAGCTGGTTTTGTTTGTTGGCAGAGAGAGATGAGCTTGTTACCAAGTTCTTTAATTACTTTTCCTTTGTGTCACTTGGAAAAATTGATCGATATCAGAGGAAATGTGACTTTCCAAAGTAGTAAAAGGAAGGAGGAATCAGTGTCAGAGGTCTCCATACAACAAGTGAAAGGACTTATCAGTTGGAATCTAATTGAGCCTGGTATGAAAGAAATACTATTTAATAAAAGGCATGTGCATGCATTAATCACACATCCTGTGGGTTTTTACCATCACATTTTGAGATGTTCTTTCTATCCCATCACCCCCTAACTATTGGGACATAGCAGAATGATTTCACAGAAATCCATTATGATCCCAAATTAAGCAGGATGTCACCATGAAGAAACAACACTTCAAATTCAGTTTTACCTAGATGCAAAGGGATTAGCAGCCTTCTTGCTCCTGAAAAATATATTCACGAAAATAAATCAGCCATTGTTTCTAAGCAACTGCTTCATGAGGAGCAGAGAAGAAATGCAGATTCAGCCTAGCAAGCTGTTTTCTCCTTGTTCATAAAGAAAAAAAGAAGTAATTTTTCTTCAAAAATGAAGTAACTTTGCCAGGATCTTAAAATCTGTAAGGATGAAAGTTGAATAAAACTGTACCAAGGGACAAAATATTAAACTAAAATTTACATGCAGTCAGTTGCTGGGCCACACTTGACTGCAAACAAAATCTGTTTCAATCTAGAATTAAATCAACCTTTTTTCCTTTTCTTTTAATTTTTTTTGGAGAATTAAAAAAAATTTCCTATGGGCAGTATTGCTTCTTTCACCATTGCTAAGGGGAGGGAGAGAGTGGATGGGAAAAGAGAGTTGAACTTCAGAAAACAATTTCAGATTGCTAGAAAATAAAACAATTCAGGCTTTGACAAAGATAAAGGATAAATAAAGAAATAGGGTTGCTGGTAACAGCTCCTTGTATCACCTAATAACTTAAATTCATAAAGTTCAATGTAAAAATAAATATCCTAAATATTTTGAGCTAAGCATGGCAAGCATACAAAGAGAAAACTGTCAATAATTGCTGGATGAAGCCACAGAGTGCTTAGTCCTAAAGAAACAGGTGTTCTTTCTTTGCTTAATTTTCAAGAAATGTCTCAAACTGCAGCTGCTTCATAAACCAAGTCTCAGAGCCCCAGGATGCAGGTGCAGAGCTGAGCAAGGATTTGCTTAATGGCAGATATTTGTTTCCTCAGGGGATTTCTCACAGAAACTCAGCAAGAAATTGTCCCTGTACTGACTAGAGCTTCCTGGGCTGCTGCAGGAGTTCAGAGCAGTTGGAACCATTTGAGTGAGCTTGGGCTAAACACACCAAACACAATCCTACCAACCCTGATCCTGGTCTCCAAACTGGAAAAGAATGGGTTTGATGGATGGAGCACTGGCTGGATAAGGAGCTGGTTGAATGGTCGAACTCAAAGAGTTGCAGTCAATGGCTCATTGTCCAAGTGGAAACCAGTGAGGAGTGGTGTTCCCCAAGGATCAGTACTGGGACCAGTGCTATTGAACATCTTTGTAGGAGATATGGACAGTGGGATGGAGTGCACCCTCAGCAAGTTTGCAGATGACACCAAGCTGTGTGGTGCAGTTGATACACCTGAAGGAAGGGATGGCATCCAGAGGGACCTTGACAGGCTTGAGAGGTGGGCCCAAGCCAACCTCATGAAGTTCAACAAGGCCAAGTGCAAGGTCCTGCACCTGGGTGGAAGCAATCCCAAGCACAGACACAGACTGGGTGGAGAGTGGCTTGAGTGCAGCTCTGAAGAGAAAGACTTGGGTGTGTCAGTTGATGACAAACTCAACATGAGCCAGCAGTGTGCACTCGCAGCCAAGAAGGCCAACCAAATCCTGGGTTGCATCAAGAGGAGTGTGACCAGCAGGTCAAGAGAGGTGATTTTACCCCTCTACTCGGCACTGGTGAGACCCCACCTGGAGTATTGTGTCCAGTTCTGGAGCCCTCAACACAGGAAGGACATTGAGCTATTGGAGAGGGTCCAGAGAAGGGCCACGAAGATGATCAAAGGGTTGGAGCAACTGCCCTATGAGGACAGGCTGAAGGAGTTGGGGTTGTTCAGCCTGGAGAAGAGAAGGCTCAGAGGGGACCTCAGAGTAACTTCTCAGTACCTGAGGGGGTCCTACAGAAAGGCAGGGGAAGGACTTTTTAATATGATATCGGATGGAAGGACCAGAAACAATGGATGTAAATTGGAGGGGGATAGATTTAGACTAGACATAAGAAAGAAATTCTTTACAGTGAGGGTAGTGAGGCACTGGAACAGGTTGCCCACAGAGGTTGTGGATTTCCCCTCTCTGGAAGGTGTTTAAGGACAGGCTGGATGAGTCACTGAGCAGCCTGATCTAGTGGGAGGTGTCCCTGCCTATGGCAGGGGAATTGGAACTCGATGATCTTTAAGGTCCCTTCCAACCCAAACTATTCTATGATTCTATGATTTTGCTGCTGACGCAGAACAAGGTGACCCCTGAAGAGGGTTTAGATCCAAGTGGGGTCCCTCCCTGATGGCAGAGCAAACCTAGGTTTAAAATAAGCAGAATCTCACCAGAAAAAGTGTCCCTCCAAACAACATGCTCCACTTGTGAAGTGCAGGACAGCTGTCTGCAACATATTCTCTCAATGTTCCATCTGCCACAATGTCAGAGAATGGTTTGGGTTGGAAGGGACCTTGAAGGTCATCTAATTCCAACCCCCCTGCTATGGACAGGGACACCTCTCACTAGATCAGGTTGCTCAGTGCCTCATCCAGCCTGGCCTTAAATACTTGGGTTTTTTCCCCTCCAAAGATTTAATAACTACAGTATGTAAAAGAGCTATGCAAATGAAAAAAATAGATTGCATTTTAATACATCATATTTTCACAAATTATGATTAAAATAAAGTCAAAGGAAGGGAATATTATTTTTTTATTGGATTTAATACCCTATCTTTGGGGTTAAGATCAAAACCTTTTCTAGCCAAGGGCTTTTCCTGAATGTTTTTTGTTTAAAATACTGATTTGCATATGGGTTATTTTTGCAGAGAAGGCTCTTATCAGCAAGATTTTTACATTTTCAGAGAAGCAGAAAACCTGGAGGCAACTGAACCATAAAAAAAGATACTCAGAGGTATAACCTCATTTCTGCCATAAGATAGTACATGGAAAAATAAGAAATAAATGCTGCTTTTTAAAATGTGGATATAAATTTTTTCTTTTCTCTTTTCAATAGTAAGAGACAAGCAGCAATGTAAAAGCACTTTAGTCCTTGTAAGCAGCCAGAATCTGACTGATCCACTTGCTTTTGGAACCGTAATGGTGGGATTTTTTTCAATAAGATTTAATTTTTTTTCCCCCTACCACAACATTGAAAGCTGCAGAGGCCTCAAAGATAAAATTCATTTAAATTAGATCCAAAAGGACTCAAGCATCCATTTCAATTTGGGTAGAAAAACACATCTAATGAAGATGTAACTACCATTATGCACTTAATGAAAAATTATTTCAAAATTTAGCTGAAAAGTTCAAGGTACATGAGACTGCCCAGCATAAGAAACTAATGAAGATTTACCTGCCTCAAGCAGAGTCTTTTGGACCCTGGAGAAAAAAGCAGTAAAACAAATTCCTATGAGGAGATGAAGCTATTTGTGTCACCTTTAATTCTAAAGCAGTTGAAACAGTGAATTAATTGGAACTACTGAACCTAACCTAGCTTTTTTTCTTCCCCCTCCAAAGATTTAATAACTTTAGCTTGCAAAAGAACAGTGCAAACAAAAAGGTAGAGCCTTCTTATTCTGAATTCTTTTTTTCATTAATCCACAGGGACTCAAAAGTATTATGGTTGGCCTCTGGAGGGCTGATGTACCCTAAAAGATGGACTGTCATATTACTGGGCTTGCTTCACTGCACAGAGCTAAGCTACCTCTCTCATTTGGAAAAAAGCCTAGTTAGGCAAGACTTGCACACACAACTCTACTTCCCTGAGGACAGCTGACATTCCCTGGGTGCTTTGCAGTTTTATGGAGCTATTTTGTCTTATTTTCCCACCTCACTTTTAGAATCATAGAATAGTTTGGGTTGGAAGAGACCTTAAAGATGATCTAGCTCCAAACCCCCTGCCATGGGCAGGGACACCTCCCACTAGACCAGGTTGCTCAGTGCCTCATCCAGCCTGGCCTTAAACACCTCCAGGGATTGAGGGGGCATCCACAACCCTTCTGGGAAACCTCTTCCAGTGTTTCACCACCCTCACAGCAAGAAGGAAATTCTTTATCTCCAACCTGAATCTCCCCTCTTCCAATTTACATCTGTTATTCCTAGTCCTGCCATCACGTATCCTATTAAAAATTCCTACCCCAGCCTTTCTGTAGCCCCCTTCAGGTACTGAGAAGCTCCTCTG
>VZTY01035449.1:19091-30176 GCA_013400935.1 Turnix velox | reverse complement strand
GAGGAGAACCTCTCTTGACCTAACCATAATGTCTTCTCACACATTTCTCAACAAGCACAAAGAAAAGACTGGAAGTACTCCATCAGCAGGTGCTGCTCTAAGCATTATATCACACTGCCTTCTAGACACAAGGAGATCATCACTTGTAAACCACTGAGATAATTTTTCCATGGGCTGGAAGAGGTGAGTTGCTTCTCTGTGACTACAGCCAAGAACCAATGACTACCTACTGAGGTATGGCCTAATTTTCCACCCTGCTACCCACCCCAATCACTCAGTCATCCTAGATTCATGGAAATCCTACTCCAGCATTAAAGCATGATGGATGTCATGGCTAGTAGGTCTTCATTTTCATGGGTAATGAGCAAAAGAGGACTCTGCCTAATGCTGACTTTCTAGAACAGCATGGAACTGAGACGTGCCTAAATAATGTTCTTTCATAATGTTGTTATTTAGCAGGAATCGATGTTCACACCTGTTTAGTTCTCTTTCAGACACAAATGAAAACAGTGTCCACAATTAATATAGTTAAAGTGAAAAAACAGCACAGTATTGATTAGCCAGCTTTCCATTATGCTGTACAACATCAGTCAGTCTCTCCTGGACACCAGGAGAAACCTAATGGGCTTCTATTTATCACAGTCTAAGAAATCCCCATGGCAAAGTTAGAATGATAGAACTGTATAATGGTTTGGGTTGGAAAGGACCTTAAATGATCACCTAGTTCCAACCCCCCAGCCATGGGCAGGGACACCTCCTACTATACCAGGTTGCTCAGAGCCTCATCCAGCCTGGCCTTAAACATCTCCAGGGATTGAGGGGGCATCCACAACCTCTCTGGGCAACATGTTCCAGAGTCTCACCACACTCACAGGACAGAACTTCTTTCTTCTATCCAGCCTAAATCTCTCCTCTTCCAATTTTCATCCATCACTCATAGTCCTGCCATCCTGGACCCTATTAAAAAGTCCTACCTCAGCCTTTTTGTAGAACCCATTCATGCATTGAGAAGCTACAATGAGGTCTCCCCTGAGCCTTCTCTTCTCCAGGCTGAACAACCCCAACTAGAAAGACTTCATGTCACATCGTTAGTGTTCACATTCTACTCAAGCAGGAATACCCAAAAGCTTTGGTCTACAAACTCCCCTTGGCCATCAGGGAAGCATGATTTAAATATATTGGTATAGAAGCAACAAACCACTCTCTCATCTTAGGACAGGATGGCTTCACACACCCCTCCCAAATAAAATCCCTCCTCATTTTGAAGAGCTTCTGATAATTGAACTCCTTGGATTCAGAGTGAGCAGCTCTGAAGCTACACCAATGTGTCTTACACCTCAGCTCTTATCTGAGGACCATTAGATTTTGCTCCTTGACCACTGCTAGAAACTTACTTCAACTGAAAACAGTATATCTCAGTAGTTTGGTTTCATCCCAGAAAGTAATATGTTTGCTGCTTGGACTGTAAGTATAAGTCACTCCCCCACATCTTACTGACCTGTTCTAGGAACTGCTTGTCTCCCTGAAATTCTTTTTCGATCACTACCCTCAGCTGATGTGTTCTTAGGCATGTTGTGCATAAAAAGTGTTTCTAATTCATATCACACTTTTCCTCTCAAGATGTTAGAGCCATCTCATCTGTCTATAATCCCCAGATGGAGGTGCTAAGGTCAGAGACAGAGCAGATTCGACTTCAAATGCAAACTCAGGCAAATTAAAGCACAGATGTATTTTAAAAGCTGTCCTCAGTTGTCTCTCAGCTTTGATCTGCTGCTGGCTTTGCTTATTTTGATACCAGTGTTGAGCAGAATTGCTTCTATGATCCTCCTTCTGCCCCATGAATGTAGAGACACGGTTTTGGGTCAGCAGGTGCTTTAATTTGCCTGTTTGTTGGAGAGGAGTCTGGAGAATGTGTCTTATGAGGAGCACCTGATGAAGCTGGGTCTGTTTAGCCTGGAGAAAAGGAGACTGACCTCATTTCTCTCTACAAGAACCTAAATGGAGAGTGGGGGTCAAACTCTTCTCCCAAACAGCTGATAAGACAAGAGGAAATGGCCTCAACTTGCACCAGGGGAGGTTTGTATTTTTGGAAAAAAATTTTACACTACAAAGAGTTATCAAGCATTGGAACCAATGCCAAGGGAAATAGTTGAGGCCCCATCCCTGGAGGTACTTAAGAGACAGATCATAGAATCACAGAATCATAGAATAGTTCAGGTTGGAAGGGACCTTAAAGATCATCAAGTTCCAACCCCCTTGCCAAAGGCAGGGACACTTCCCCCACTGCATTAGGCTGCTCAGTGCCTTGTCCAGCCTGGCCTTAAACATCTCCAGACATAGAGATATGATTTAGTGATGGTTCTTGTCAGAATTAGGTGGATGATTGGACTCAATGATCTGAAAGATTCCTCACAGCCTAGACAATTCTCTGACTCTAATACATCTTTTCCTGAGGGGTGCATGGTGTAATTGGACAAGGAAATAGAAACCTTATTGTTCCTCTGGGGTCATGCCTTTCTAACCAGGTCTTGGTGTCCAAGACAGAAAGTCTCTTCTATGATGTGACCAGCCCAGCATTCTCACTTGCTCCACAGCCAAGAGAATTGTTGACTGATGAAGGTCAAGTGTTCTCAACAAAAAAGGGCCAGCCAAAAAGGTGGTACTTTACTTTATGAGAGCTCATATGGCAAAGAAGTACAAGCTGGTGATAATGCAAGGCACATGTTTTGCCAACAGAAAATAGTAACACATCAGACCTACTTGTGCCACTCACACAAAAGAATGGGAGTCATTATTCCTAATTACATGGGAGCTGAAACCCAGTTTATCAATTTACTTTGAGAGAGAGGGCTTGTTCCTGGGTGCAGAGAATTAATTTTCTTATAGTAATGGCTGGGAAAGCAGAAGATTGGTTCTGGTTGATTTACAGTGTCAGCATTTTTTATTATTATTTCATGAACAACCTCCATTTAATCACAAGGCATCTAGAAATTGAATACAAAAGGAGATGTTTCATTATTCATAGATAGTATCTTCCCCAAGAGCAGACTTGTTTGGTTAATAATAACTATCATAAAAAAAAAATCTTTGTTCACTTTAGCCTCATAGGGCATTTTATTTATTTCTTATTTACTTTTAATACCTAAAGGGATGCTGAAATTGAACAAAATTCCCCCCTGCTGGTCTGAGCTAGAGGATAGAGGTAGGAATTTTTTTTTTTTAGATTATCTTTGCTTCAATATATGAAAGTTTGATTCTTTATTCAAAAGCACAGTATTGCAAGTATGAATAAGAATTCTCTGGCCTCTGTGGTGTAACTACTACACAAGGTCTCCTTGCTGCTCACTGAAGTTGTGTGCAAGCCATAGACTGGCCAATGTCCTTAACAGTGCTTGTTAAGTATTTTAAGCCTGAACTTTGATAGTAAATTAAAATTCCAAAAAAGCACAAGGTTTCACTGGTTTGTGTCAATTTGTTTCTTACAGCTTTGCAGTAACTTTGCAGTAAGTGGAAAAAAACCCTAAAAATTTTCAAATTTCCTGCAATTTCTGACAGTGGTGGCTCTAGATTATGTTACACAGACATATAAAGTTATTTACAGTTAAAATTTTGTAGAAAAAAATTGGAAAAAAAAAAAAAAAGCCCATACAAATTCCATGTCTGGTGTGGTAAAATGAGGACAGAAAGATATTTCTATTTCTCACAGTTTAGAGAATGAATTTCAAATATGAGATGATGGATGGCTATATCTGCATCCATTCTCTTTAGCTGAAAAAGTATTTTCAAAGCTATCTTCCCAGCAATGTGAGGTTAGAAAACGTGTATTACTGCATCTTGGTTAGTAACAAAGATAATCATATTTCAACTTTGGCAGTGATCATCCCATTCACTCCCCTTCCTTTCTTTCTCCCCCCTGGAGAGGCCCCCTTCCAGTACTGTGTCCAGTTTTTGACTTCTCACTACAATAAAGAACTTGAGGTGATGGAAATGGCCCAGAGAAGGGCAACCAGGCTGGTGAGATGTCTAGTGAACAAGTCTATGAGAAGTATCTGGAGTTCTTTAGCCTGGAAAAAAAATCACACTTTACAGGTATCTAAAAGGAGAGTGTAGAGAGGTGGGGGTTGGTCTCTTCCAAGTAACAAATGATAGAAGAGGAAAAAGCCTCAAGTTGTCCTAAGAGAGGATTAGAATGGATATTAGGAAATTATTTTTCAATAGTTTACAAATAGTTCAATAGTTTGAATAGTATTCCCAGTACCTGTAGATGTGGTGCTGAGAACAACAATTTACAGAATCATAGAATGGTTTGGGTTGGAAGGGACCTTCAAGATCATCTGGTTCCAAATCCCCTGCCATGAGCAAGGACACCTCCCACTAGACCAAGCTGCTCAATGCCTCATCCAGCCTGGCCTCAAACACCTCCATGGAGGGGGCATCCACAACCTCTCTGGGCAACCTGTTTCTGGGCACCCTCACAGTAAAGAATTTCTTTCTTCTATCCAGCCTAAATCTCCCCTCTTCCAAGTGGTGGACTTGCCAGTATTAGTTTAACAGTTACACTTGATGACCTTAATGGTCTTTCCCATCCTAAATGATTCTATGACTATATTCATAGTGATTTCCATGAATAAATATGGGGCTTTTTTTACTACAAATCAGAGCTCCAAGGAAGCCTCCCTCTGCATGCATATAGTGCAGATAATCAGCCTCTGACTTTCTGCCTGGGATGCTGGGAAAGTTAATTTGCTAATGCTTATAAAGTGCTTTAGAATCTTCAGCTATGAGAAGAGTAAAACGTAACAATTACTTTTTAATGAACTAGAAATAACGAGCACTTGGTCTCAGTGCCTTTTTTTTTCTTCTAAGAATGTTGTCTCTTAATTTATGTATTTAATTCCCTCGATATATCTACCTAGATTTCTTTTTTTAAATTTTTTTTTCCTTAACATGCACATCACCATTTGATCTTGGCAGTGATGCTGAGATGCAGTTTGCTTGTTTCTCTCCCTGGCAACCCCCGTAAGCTTGTTACTATCGATTTAGGAAGAATTGAAGATAAATTAAGGAGTTTGCAAGTAGTAAGGTGCCTCCAAGGGGTTCATGCCATGGGATTAACTATCTGCAAAGCAGCAGTTAGGAGCAGAGATGTTTCTCGAGCTCCCTTTGCAGCAACCCCTGCATTCCTTTAGAAGAATTCTGTTCATAGATTATTCAAGGCAGAATTTATCCACTGGAAGAATAAAGAGCACCACAAGCTTGTCCACTTCTGCTGTACCCAGTATGATCACTGCCAAGTGCAAAGTCCTGTACCTGTGCTGGGGCAACCCCAAGCACAGATGCAGGCTGGGTGGCTTGAGTGCCAGTACCTGAGGGGGTCCTACAGAAAGGCAGGGGAAGGACTTTTTAATATGATATCGGATGGGAGGACCAGAAACAATGGATGTAAATTGGAAGGGGATAGATTTAGACTCGACATAAGAAAGAAATTCTTTACGGTGAGGGTGGTGAAGCACTGGAACAGGTTGCCCAGAGAGGTTGTGGATGCCCCCTCTCTGGAGGTGTTCAAGACCAGGCTGGACATGGCACTGAGCAGCCTGATCTAGTGGGGGGTGTCCCTGCCTATGGTAGGGGGGTTGGAACTGGATGATTTTTAAAGTCCCTTCCAACCCAAACTATTCTATGATTCTATGATTCTATGATTTAGGGATGTCAGTGGATGAAAAACTCACTATGAGCTGCNGGTTGTTCAGCCTGGAGAAGATTAGGAGAACCTCATAGGAGCTTCTGTACTCCGATTTCAACCTCCAGAAAGGCTGGGGTAAGACTTTTTAATAGGATATATGATTGCAGAATTAGGAATAATGGATGCAAATTGGAAAAGGGGAGATTAGGCTGGATAGAAGAAAGAAATTCCTTATGGTGAGGGTGGTGAAACTCTGAAATAGATTGCCCAGAGAAGCTGTGGATGCCTCCTCTCTGGAGGTGTTTAAGGCCAGGCTGGACCAGGCACTGAGCAGCCTGATGTAGTGAGAGGTCTCCCTGCCCACGGCAGGGGGGTGGGAACTAGATGATCTTTAAGATCCAACCCAAACTATTCTATGACTCTATTTATTACTTTTTCTCACTGGTGTTAATGACAATGCCTTAGTACTTGGGTGGATTTATGAAACAGGCTGCAGATAGCAAAATTCCCTTGGCAATTAGCTCTATTCCATGCCCTCAATCCCTGTAAGTGTATGCTATTAATCCACAGGATGGCTTCAGCTACCATAAGCTTAAAAAGACATGAAAGTGGTTTAGGATGTTCCAGCATTTTTAGCCCTGCAGTTTTCTCATGATTTCAAAAGACTGACATGACCTTAGGAAAGGATTTCTTAAAATAAATTTCTGATGCTTATTAATTTTTTAAGTAGAACCTGGAAAGAAACAACTGCTACCAGTTGGTGTGGGTCCACTGAACTGTAATTACAGTGAATCCCTCCTGGTACTTGAGATGCCTTGACCAAGAGATGTCTCAGGACAAGAGATCATAAAATCATAGAATGGTTTGTGGTGAAAGGGACCTTAAAGATCATCTAGTTCCAACCCTCCTGCCATGGGCAGGGACCTCACCTCCTTCATCCTGATGGAGAAATCACCATTGTAGAAGCTTTGTGGTTATCATGTCAACAGTGGTGGAGCTTTCTCAAGGAAGTATAAAGAAATTCATCTCATGCTCTTTTTAAAGCAGACAGTCCTAATTAATATGAGTACACTTCATGTTTTTCCTTTCCCTTTTTCCCCAAAAAACACCTGAAAATCCAGAGAGGAAAAGTCTCTTAATGTCTCTATCTATTACAAAGAAGAATCTTATTAATTATGGAAACACGTCTCCTTTAATACACCTGGAATTCCTTGCTGATGTAACGCTCTCTTCATTAATATGAGTTTACTGATCCAAAGAGCAAAACCAAATGTTCCACAGAGCCACAGTTTCTGACTGAATAATTTTTTTTCACTTTTCTGGTACCTTGAATAGCAAGGAGGTGGAGCAGTTCTCAAGCTGATGGAAAATTAAAATTGCAGTAGAATTGATTATTTTGTACTTCCTTATTCTTGGATGGGAGAAGACTTGTCAAATAGTCATTGACTGCATCTATGAAACCAGAGTACAAGATCCCAGAAGACATCTCAGCTGCCCAGGGCTAGAATGGAACATTTTAAACCTTATTAAACCATTTAATCTTCCAAAACAAGGAGGCCACATCTAAACCACTTATAATATCTATTTTGTGATGTATCTCAAACCATATTTGTAAAATGCTTTGATAGTACATAATGTAGACACAGAGATTCAGAGGCTGAGAACATAAAACAGAATTGTTTAATGTCATCCTATAAAAATAGCCATTTTTATTCCAGGCAAGTTGAGTGTATATTTAGGATCACAGAATATTTAGGGTTGAAAGGGATCTCAAAGGTCATCTGGTTCCAACTCCCCTGCCATGGCCAGAGACACCTCCCACTAGACCAGGTCTTCAAAGCCACAACCAGCCTGATCTTGAACACCTCCAGAGATGGGATGGAGCATCTACAACTTGTTTGGCCAATCTGTTCCAGCCTTTCCTTCATATGCTGTCTTTGGACAAAGCTTTTCCTAATACAGGTGAAGAAAATAAAACTGTAGAATTCAGTCAATATTAGACTAAATTTTTAAAAGTATTATATTATCTAAAGCAACCTTTTTAGTCTAGTAGATCTACATTTTGATACCTGGGAATGCCATAAATATGATCAATTTTTTGCCCAGTGCATACATTTCTCTACAGGGTCATCCTGTACAGTGGTGATCTGCTTCTTGATGGTACAAGCATAGGATATTTGAGGATGAGAACAGTATTTTAATCAGAATAATTTCAGTTTTACAGGTATAATTGTCTTGGATAGCTGGATTGCCTCATGTGACTAGCACCTGTTAGTACCAGATACATGAATGTGAGAGAGATCTTGCAGTTACATCAATTATTAACAATTCTTAATTACTCTTATTACAATGATTTTCTCTTCTTACTGCCCCAGAGATATCCACAGCATGCAGAAAAATTAGGTTTTAAGCCATTTCTAAGGAGGTAATGACACAAAGCAATATGCTATCTTCTGAGATGCTAGTCATGTTCATTCTTTATTTCCTCATTATACTGCTGCAAAAGCTGGCACTGCCTCCCTCCTTAGGAAAGCTGCCATGAAGCAAGAGGTCCCTGGAAATTAAGAATAGACTTTAGCATACACATGGCATCAACAGCTTTCGAGAAATTCATCCATGGAAATTATTTCATGCTCAGCATTTATTACCATTGCAGGAACAGTGCATTTGGTGTTGCTTAAGCCTGTCTGTGTTGGAATCATAGAATAGTTTGGGTTGGAAGGGACCTTAAAGATCATCTAGTTCCAACCCCCCTGGCATAGGCAGGGACACCTCAAGGTTGCTCGATGCCTCATCCATCCTGGCCTTGAACATTTCCATTGAGGGGGCATCCACAGCCTCTCTGGGAAACTTGTTCCAGTGTCTCACCATCCTCACAGAATATAATTTCTTTCTTCTCTCCAGCCTAAATCTCCCCTCTTCCAATTTANGTTGAGGGCTCCAGATCTGGACACAGTACTCCAGCTGGGACCTCATCAGAGTTGAGTAGAGGGGCATATCACCCCTCTTGACCTACTGTACATCTCACCAACAAAATCCAGAAGACAGAATATTAAACTGGGAAGTAGCTGGCAGTGTGAAATATGTAAAGTAAGAGAGGGTAGAACAGCTCCAGCAAACTCTTGAGGATGGGAGCATGTGAAACCAGTCACAGAGAAATGGCAAAGGGACAGAAAGGCCAGGCTTTTGATTTTATTTTTAGATGAAGGTAACATGAGTGTGAAATTGGGGGGCTTTTTGGTTTAATTTTTTCAGATCTAACTTGTAGTAGTAGAAGAGAAAGAGTTTCCTAGGATCTTTAGAGTCTTTTCCAGCAAAAATGATTTTATGATACCACACAGGACTTAGTATTTTCACTCCCAAGACCCACAAATGCCAACTTTTTCTCAGATATAGGTGCCAAAGTTAGATCACCCATTTAAAATTCAGTCAAAAAAAGAATGGCTTTTTCCACCTCAATTTTGCAGTTGGGCATTCTCAAAACCAGGTTTAGCAGGTAACAACAGGATGAAGCATTCTGTAAAGTTCATTTGTGGTTCTCATCCATTTAATCTGTGTGGGGATAAAAGCTTTTTATGAAGTGGTCTTAAAGTTGGAGCACTCAGGGAAAGATAAGAGCTTGATCCATGAGAGTTTGCTAAGCCCCACTTGGAAAAAAAAAACCCTATTCACTGTGCCACAAATTAGAATTTGTTTGTGTGAGATAGACAGGGAGAAAAACTCCAAACAAAAGTTAGACTCTCTTCTCTTCTGGAGGGGAATGCTACACCCCAGGCCCTGTGAAAGGAGTCTTCCCATCTTTTTTTTATCATTGACTGATGGATGTAATGTCAAGAAGCTATGCCTAGTATTGACATTATATAGCTTTTTAAGGACCTGCTGTCCTTAAAAAGGAGCTTTGTTTCTTCTCCCAAAGAAATGAGATGTGCTTTCCAGAGTAGAGCCATAAAGTTGATGATAAGTCCTGAGAAGAAGGAGCTACTGTGGGATGTTTAGCTGGGAGAAAAGGGAGATGAGACTTTATTGCTTGCTGGTTGTATCCAAGTTGATGTCCCAACTACCCAGTGATAGAACAAGAGGAAATGTCCTCAAGTTGCACCAGGGGAGGATTAGGATGGATATCAGGCACAAGTTTTCACCCAAAGGGTAGTCAAGCCTTGAAACATGCTGCCCAGGGAAGTGGTGGAGCCACGGTCTTTGGAGATATTTAGAAGATGGATAGACATGAAGGTTGGGGACATGTTTTAGTGATGGACTTGGTTGTACTAGGATAACCATTGTACTAAATTATCTTAAGAGTCTTTTCCAGCAAATATACCACACAGGACTTAATATTATCAGTCCCTAAGACCCACAAATGCCATCTCTAAGTCAGCTACTTTTTCCATAGTCCTCCTTTCTTGACAC
Source organism: Turnix velox (assembly GCA_013400935.1). Taxonomy (NCBI): domain Eukaryota; kingdom Metazoa; phylum Chordata; class Aves; order Charadriiformes; family Turnicidae; genus Turnix; species Turnix velox. The sequence goes on along the minus strand of VZTY01035449.1, from coordinate 20,086 downwards.
CTCCCATCTCAGAAGGAGTCTTTTTGGAGAACTTCATCACATATCACAGAGGGAAGTTTGACTTGTATGTTGAGAAGAGAAGATTCTTAATGCTTTGGAAAAAGCAGGTTCTCCCTGGTGGTCAGTATTTCAAAGGTTTTTCTATCCTTTTATTTCAGGGAGGATTTTTGCCACTGTGCTTGGCTACATGAGAAATATGCAGAACCCCAGAAGGTTCTGCAATCAAGATTCTCTCTGTATTTCCAGCATTACCTCCTGAACCATGTCATGGACCATAACCTGTGACTACAAGGACCATTTAGTATTTCTCAATAGCTTCATACCACCTCAAGCCCTGTAGCAGAGATGATGCTGCAGCTGATGAAACTGTTGCTTCACGCTGAGTGCTACTTTTTGCAAGGCCATGACAATCTCTAAATCACAGCCCTCAGTGTGCACTCAACAATGGAAGAGCATTACCTGCAATTTCCCAAGCATTTAATTTCCTTGGAAGATTTATTTGTAAACAAACATGAGCTTTATTGTTGCTTGTTTCAGACACGCAGTAAATTAGTTTCTCGGCGCCGAAATGCAGCAGCATAAAACTCTCACTCCAGGAAAGTACTAACTGGCATTATGGCATTACTTTGTTAATTATATTGGCACATACACTGCTGCTCTTTAAATTAATCCTGTACAGCAGCAACACTTTGCACCTAATGATTTCCAGGACTTCTTGTGTATTAATTCGTGCTTAATCTAATCTAAATTGTTGTCAAAGAGATAAATGCAAGGAGGGCACAGATAGCATCTTAAAGCTTCACCAATCCTGAGTCAGCAAGTCATGGTCAGAGAAGCCATCATGCAGTGATCAGAGGTAAAAATTGGTTTGAATATGTTAAATCTGGCTTTGGTATGGCTGACAGGGTTCTGACTCTTTCTATGCATCTTACCTATCCCCCCAAGCACAGATACAGGCTGGGTGGAGAGTGGCTTGAGTGCAGCTCTGAAGAGAA
>VZTY01035449.1:0-11616 GCA_013400935.1 Turnix velox | reverse complement strand
AGCAACTGCCTGATGAGGACAGGCTGAAGTACTCGGGGTTGTTCAGCCTGGAGGAGGAAGGAGAGGGAAGAAGAAGAGAGGAGAGGAGAGGAGAGGAGAGGAGAGGAGAGGAGAGGAGGAAGTTTGCAGGAAGCAGAGGCCTAACACTAATTATCAAAACTCATTTCTATGTGAAATCTAAACTTGGCCCACATGGGCTGAATGAAAACTGAATCCCTTCCCAGGAAAATTTGTGTTATTTTTAACACCTTTTTTTTGACTTGACTTTGATGCACCCTAGATTAGACAGCCTTCAAGTCAGGTGGCTGGATCCTGGGAGGAGGATGCTGTGGGGACAGGACCAGTCAATGTTTTCCCTCGTCCATAGCTCCTTCTGAAGCATTTTTTTTTGGCTACCACCCAGATGCATGAAAACTAAAGTAACTCAGACTAAACATGACTCTTCTTGTGTCTCTGTTTGCCTTCTGCATGATCATGAAATGATATGGAAGAGAAGCTGTAAGCAGGGATCACAGCAAGAATGAAAGAATTTACTTTGAGTGAAGTCCCACAGACTTTGAATGCTTCTTAGAAAAGACTTAAACATTGTACCAGAGATAAAGAGATACTTGGAGTCAGACATACAAAAATAGGATAGAGGATAGCAGGACTGGGAGTAATGGATGCAAACTGGAAAAGGGGAGATTTAGGGTGGACATAACAATGAAATTCTTTACTGTGAGGATGGTGAGACACTGGAACAGGTTACCCACAAATGCTGTGGATGTGTTTAAGGCCAGGCTGGATGAGGCACTGAGCAACCAGGTCTAGTGGGAGTTGTCCCTACCCATGACAAGGGGATTGGAACTAGGTGATCCTTTAAAGTCCCTTCCAACCCAACCCATTCTATAAATCTTCACTATATGTGGAAAAACACTCCTTGTCAGAAAAAAGAAAAAGTTTTGAAATTATGTACAGTGGATAGTATGAGGACTGCACAAAGAAACATCTTGTGGAATATGTCCAAAATTCCTTGAAAAGCCACAGAAGAAATGCACCAGCTGACAGCAGGATAATATTTGCTCTTCAGAGCACTACACTGCCAGTGGGATGTTCACATGGGGGAAAATGTGTTTGGAAAATGAGGAATTCATTGATCTACAGTGAAGACAGCAATTAGCTCCTCTATGAGAGACAATTTAAAACATTTTCTGAAACTGATGGAGAGTGAAGACATTTCTAGTGTTTGCTACATAAGCAAAGAGAGCTGAAATGCTCTTCTTTTCATGGAATCATTAAATGCTAAGGGTTGTAAAGGATCTCTGGATATCATCTTTACTTGTAGCATCTGTTTAACATGTCACACAAGCCTGATTTCTGAACAGATCTTTAGATTAAGAAAAAAACTTGAAGGAAGCACCTATCTTGCTCCTAGCAGAAGCTCTGAGATAAGCTACTGAAGACTGATGTAAAATGAGCAACTTCAGAGTCCTGCAGTCACCAGGCTCTGACCTGTAGTGCTGCTGGATGGAAAACATCTGGTGAATTTGGGAGTGCTGTGCAGATTTAGAAAGGTAACAGCTTGAAAAGGATGGAGGTGAAGGAGAGAGCAAGGTTGGGAAGAGAGGTGTTGAGCTCAGATGGGGTAAGGAGGTGGAGGAGACACGTAGAAAAATGTGTTTTGTGAAAAGCAGGCTCATTAAGGGGTCCTACAAAAGCAAAGAGGAACAGTGCTCTCAGATGGTGATGGTAAGATGTGAAATGTCAAGCTTAAAGTGAAGGAAATTATGTTCTTTAAGTGTATTTATGAATAAAGGCAGCACAAATAACAATCAGGAAAAACCCATTGAGTTTGCAAGTGAGCTGCAAATGTGTGAAGGCAAACACTAACTGCTTTATTAAAGGCTTCCCTGACAATATCTAGGGTGATTAATTGCCACCAGAGAGAGAAATGTCAACCCATCATACATTTGTCAGCAATCATGGTCACAATCAATGCTAATTCAAGGCTGGAAATTTCCAAGGACCTGCTTCTTAGAAGATGGCAAGAGGCATTATTCATTGAGTACTAACTATATGTTCAGTTATCCCTGTTTAAGTGGTTGTTGTGGCCCCAGACTGACTTCTCAAACATCAGACAGGTCTTGTTACAGAAGTTTATAGTCTCAGTAACTGGTTAGGAATTGATGGGAGCTGCCTCCTCCATGGAAGTGTTTCAGGACAGGCTGGATGAGGCATTGAGCAACTTGGTCTAGTGGGAAGTGTCACTTCCCATGGCAGGGGGGTTGGAACTAGGTGATCTTTAAGGTCCCTTCCAACCCAACTAACTAGTATGCCAGATGAAAGCAACTGGTTAAAATGCTGTTTGGAAGTTTTTTATTACCACTAATGACTTCATTAAAGGACAGAAGGAGCCAGATAAAGAGACAGATGAATGGGTGGTTTGGAGGAAATCTGTTAGAAAGAGAAATCTTCCTGCTACAGCTTTGCCACAATTATGTCATAATCACAGTAAATACAGAGATCAGTGGATTATTTGCTTAACATTGAGTGACTTATGTGGCATGTCAGCAAAACACCCAGGAGAATAAAATGCACCAGTTTCTGCTCTCTAATTACTCTTTTCAGATGGAGTAATGATCTTTAATGTGCAGTGGATCTCATTAATTAACTCTCAGCTTTTAATTAACTCTTTGCCTAATTCACCTGCCATAATACATTATCACAAATGTCAACTTAATGGTTTTTCCCTCATTTGAGGAGGAGAAAGAGGAAATTGTGTGCTCAGAAGTGTTTTCTGCTTCCCCATTTCTAGTGCCTCTTCTGGTAATTGAGTAACTTTCCTAATTCAGAGTTGGCATCCATTGAAAGATCCAATGCATTTGGTTGTCTAAATGTGGGCAACTTGTCCCAGTGTCTCACCACCTTCATAGTAAAGAATTTCTCTCTTATATCCATCCTAAATCTACTCTCTTCCAATTTGCATCCATTCCTCCTAGTCCTGCCATCCTGGACTCTATTAAAAAGTCCTACCCAAGCCTTTCTAATGAACTTATTGGGATATAGGTGTCTGGTTGTCTTCAAGTGTATCTCACACATCTTTTAGGGCACTTTTTAGGCCCATTAAAAAATTACAAAATAAAGCTGCACTGCAATCTTCAATGTGAAACAGCAAAACTGTGGGAGTCAGAAGCATTTAGTGAGAAAGGTGCTCTAAGACTTATTTATTATTAACAGCTACCTCCTTAAATGCTGGATATTCTTTCTATCCTATAAAAATTAATGTCTGAATCCTCCCTATACACGTGTACATTTATTTCTAATCCAGGGAATGTAGAAATAAATAAATCCCACCACTGTTGGCTTTGGCAGTAGTCCCACTGAATGACATTTGCTCCAGCAGAATAATGGGATCATAGAATGGTTTGGGTTGGAAGGGACCTTAAAGATCATCTAGTTCCAACACCCTGCCATGGGCAGGGACACCTCCCACTAGACTGGTTGCTCAATGTCTCATCCATCCTGGCCTTAAACATCTCCAGGGAGGGGGCATCCACAACCTCTCTGGGCACCCTCTTCCAGTGTCTTACAATCTCACAATAAATCACAAAGGACCTCTTTCTTATATCCAGCCTAAATCTCTCCTCTCACAATTTGCATCCATTACTCCTAGTACTCATAGTACAAGGTTCTTCCTTGTGCATGCTCTGATAGTGCTACAACTAACATGGCACCACCAACAACTCTCATTTCAGAAATTAATGTATTTTTGGGGTGCTTCATGACCTTCTCCCTTAATCAAGTAGAATTGTCCTCTCTACTCTTCCATTGGGAAGACTGGTAGAGTCAGTACCTCGTCACAGGAGAGGAACAAAGACATTACAAAGTCCTCTGTTAGGAAGTCAAAGGGACTGTTCCCTCAAATTTCTTCCTTCCTCACAGCTCTCATTTATGATTAGACCTGGGTGTGTAGCTCAGTTGGGAGAGCATCGGACTCCTAATCTGAGGGTCAAGGGTCCAAGTCCCTGTCCAGGTATGAAGCTTGCAAGAGTTGGGCTGATGGTTGGACTTGATGATCTGAAAGGTCCCTTCCAACCTAGATGACTATGACTATGACTATGATTGGAGACCAAATTAGCCTGTCCTTTAATAGTTTGTTAGTCAACACTTGATTTTCATTTCTATCCTCACCACCATATTCCTTTAAAATTCTATTTCTCATGGACCCTCCCCAGTCATCCTCCACATTTCATAATTGCGTAATCTTTTAGGTTGGAAGGGACTTTTCAGATCATTGAGTCCAACCATCATCCCAACTCTAACAAGCCTCATACCTGGACAGAGACTTAAACCCTTGATTTTCACATTTAGGAGTCTGATGCTCTCCCAACTGAGCTACACACCTCACTTTGCACCCTTGCCTCTTTGGGATAGACAACATTTCTCCCTCTGCTTATACAAGACAGGGCCCTGTAGAGCTTCTATTTCATGTTGGTACTTAAGCAGTAGAGGAAGATGAATGCCTTATGCTGACATTTTGTTTTTCAATTTTGTAGAAGATCTATTGCTTTCTTCTCCCCTCAGTATTTCCCAGCATTTCCGAGGCGTACTGATGGATATTTTTAAGCAACCCTCAATGGAAAGATATTCTGTTTATAGTCAAGCCCTTATGAAGATGAATGTGCAGTAAACAATGACTACACTTGATAGTGATCATGCCCTGATCTAACATTTATTGATGTATGAAATTAGAGACTTGTGCTAAGCTGAACTAATTGCTGTAACTACTGCTGCAGACAACTGAGACCCACTAATTACCTAAAAAAAGAACAACAACAACAAAAAAATCTATTTTTTTTCAGGGAGGATATATTCTGTCAGATTCCCCTTACTTCACAACCCCAACATGCACCCACAGTATTTTTTCTTGATTTTTCCTAAGTAGGAAAGTAATTTTTTCACCAAATGTGACAAATTTCCAGAATGTAGAACATGGAAGCAGTCCTGTCAAGCATAAAGAGATGACAAGCTATGCACAGGGTCACTTATTTTGGGTTTAATTTCTGAAGTGTACAAGTCAGGGAGGTAGAACCTGCTTTCTGTGTGGGTAACTAGAAACCATCCATTTTCTGGTATATTAAAAAGTTTTCTTCCTCCTATTCTCGGGGAAGTTATTTCATCTCAAATAAAAGCATTGCTGAGATCAGAAGAGATGTTGACTTTTGATCAGGCTTCTTCTAAAAATGTTACCTAAACAATATGATTTCACAATAAGAAAAACAAAAATATCAATAATAATAATATTTTCCATGTCCTCTTCTGTCATAAATTCAATTCAGATGCAAGACTTGAAAAGAAAACAGCAGGAGGTGGAGAACTAGTGGGTGTCTTTCAGTTATAAGGGACAAAGAAAACGGGTAGTCTTTCAAACATCCAGACAAGCTGGCTGTCTTCTCCTTCAGAGTGAAGTTTGACTGAAGAAGATTGACCAGAGATGGTGAATTATGGGTGAATTCAGTTCTGAGACAAAAAAATTGTCCAAAGAAGTTGGACCCATCCTTGTAATTGTTCAAAGTCAGGCTTAGAACAGGTCTCGTGGGAGATGTCCCTGCCCATGGCAGGGGAGATGGAACTAGATGATCTTTAAGATCCCTTCCAACCCAAACTACTCTATGATGATATATAGTTATAGAGGCCTTTATTTGCTTATCTTGCCCTTAAATCTTTGAAAATTATACATAGTGTTGCAAATTACCTACTTGTTAATTATGCAAAACCATGGTATTTTAAGCACACCTGATACCTTCCTTCATCCTCCATATATTGCTGTCGGCTTTTGGTTTTCTCTGTTGTTTGTAGCAGCTCAAAAAAGTGGGTTCACTTCTTAAAAAAACCCAGCTTTTTCCACATTGCAGTCAAAACCACAGCATTTTAGGTGTACCACAATCAGCTCAGTTGAACCTTTGAGTAGGTTCATATATATTAATAAAAACATTCCTTTTTTTGTTGTTGCAGGATTCCCTTGCTGTGACAACAACATAAATTGCTCCTTTCTATTTCACCTCTTAAGGTAAAAATAAATCCCATCTCTGCAGTACCTTGTCTCGATCCAAAAATGTGATAGGAGACCTGTGCTGTCTATTATCTAACATAGTGTTCAAGCACACTGGGAGACCATTATGCTGTGATTTCCTGCTGAAAAGGATAGGTACTACAAGAAACAGCCATTTTATTCTATTTTATTTTGAAATTGCCTTCAGAGATGGCCACAGGTTGTATGGCCAAATGAATTTCCCATTTTCTTAAGCTATTCTTAACTAGATTAAAACCTGAAATGAATTAAAGTAGCCAGATGTTGGAAGAAACATCCTCAGACATGCAGAAAGAACATCCAGTGTTCTTCTCCTGCATCCTATAATTTCTTCTCTGCTGTATCTCACCTGTACTTACTACATAGGCTTGCTGAGCAAGGTGTCTTCAGTCTTGTAAAAACCTTAATCAGACATTCAGGAAGCTCTGTATCATTTTAAGTGACTAGATAAATGGTTCTGCTTTTGTATTTCCACTGGGGTTTTTTTTATAGGTTGTGATTCATCCCAGTTACCAGTATTGTAATCATAGATGATAGGAGAATGAACAAAGCCCTGATTCAAAGGAAAGACAATTACTATCTAATCCTTCATTTTATTTCTAAAGGATGAGGGAAAAGAAAAAGAAATGTTGTTAAACACTGCATATAGGAACATAGAGTCTCTGGCAATCTGGAATTTCACATCTTGCTCAATTTAATCTCAACTCTCTGTGCTTTTCTAGTCTTCTAGATGGCTGCAATTAGCAGGACAGCCAACAGCAGCCCTAAGGACAAACACTGACAGCAGACAGCACCCACCAAGAGTGACCAATGGCATGCTGGAGTGTACTAGAAGGGACATGGTCAGTAGGTCAAAAAAGGTTCTCCTCCCCCTCCACTCTGCACTGGTGAGACCACCTCTGGAATATTGTGTCCAGTTCTGGGGCCCACAGTTCAAGAAGGACAGGGAATTACTTGAGAGAGTTCAGAGAAAAGAGATGAAGATGATGAAGGGTTTGGAGGATCTACCTTCTGAGGAAAGGCTGAGGGAGCTGGGTCTCTTTAGCTTGGAGGAGACTGAGGGGTGACCTCATTCATGTTTATAAATATGGAAAGAGTGAGTGTCAGGAAGAGGGAGCCAGGCTCTTCTCAGTGACATCCAATGACAGGACAAAGGGCAGAGGTGCCAGATGGAACACAGGATGTTCCACAGAAATATGAGAAATAACATTTTCACATTGAGTGTGATGGATCACTGGAACAGGCTGCCCAGAGAGGGTGTGGAGTCTCCTTCTCTGGAGACATTAAAACCCACCTGGATGGCTTCATGTGTGACCTGACCTAGGTGTTCCTGCTCCAGCCAGGGGATCTAGATGATCTCTTGATGTTACTTCCAGTCCCTGACATTCTCTGATTGTCAAACACAGATGGCCCAATACATTTTTCTGTTCTCTTCCCCTGATGGGGGTACCCAGATTTTGTTACCTCAGGATCTTAATTCTCATCTTCCAGCTTCCTGTGCAGGATGGAGAGAAACTAAAGAGATAAGCCTTTGAGTTAGTGAACTAGTTAATAAGAACCATAAATCAGTTTACAGCCTAAAAGGGAATCTCAGCCTCAGAGCAAGAGCACATTTCCTACATTCACAATAAAGCTGTAGCATGATTTCCAACTACCTCTCACTCTCTTTCACTCATGACCAGCCTCTTGTTTTACAGCATCACAGATCTAGACTTCCTCTAATGACCTCCAGTTGAGTTGAGTGATTTCCCCTGATTTACAGCTAACAGTGGTTGCATTTCCCAGTGGTAAGGCAGTTGCTGATCAGGTATGTTCCAGCTCCGGAGCCCTCAGCACAAGAAGGACATGGAACTGCTTGAGAGGGTCCACAGAAAGGCCATGAGAACTGGAGGACCTATACTATGAGGGCAATCTGAGAGAGCTGGAGCTAGTCATCCTGGAGAAGAGAAGGCTCCAGGGAGACCTCACAGTGGCCTCCCTGTACCTGAAGAAGCTACAGGAAATCCGTNTCCAGGGAGACCTCACAGTGGCCTCCCTGTACCCGAAGGAGCTACAGGAAATACATGGAGGGATTGTTTACCAGAGCATGAGGTGACAGGATGAGGGGCAATGAATTTAAATTAGAGAAGGGTAGGTTTAGATGCAATATTAGGAAGAAGTTTTTCACCATGAGGGCAGGGAGGCACTGGAACAAGTTCACCAGAGAGATGTGGAGACATTCAAGGCCAGGCTTGATGAGGTTCTGAATTACTTCATCTAGCCCAAGAGGTCCCTGCTCACTGAAGGAGGGTTGGACTAGATGGCCTTTGAAGGTCCCTTGCAACCCTGTGATTCTATGTTTTCTGATTCAACCCAATATTCTACTATGAGAATATGAGACTGTTTTTTCCCCTCACATTTAATTGTCCAAGTTTGATGCTTATTAGCTTGGTTTTAATTAAAAAACAAATAAATAAATAAACTTTCAGATCATCAGGAGCACTGACTTCTCTTGCAGCTTCCTGATGCTCATTAGATATTATAACATCTTCACTCTATTTATACCCAAATGAAAGAAAAAAAAATTACTTGATGCACCTCAAAACAGCTAAATATGGATTTCTGGCTTCAAAAGGGAGCTTATATGTTTTCGAATCATTCCCTGTAGCTTCCTAACACACTGTATTATTTTGAAAGCTCATAATAAGGCTGGAATAAGTCCTTTGATGACAATTCTACAGCCTTCTTTGACAATTGCTTCTAATCCCAAAATGACTGTTTAGTTATGGGATTTCTTTTAATGTTACATTCAAGTCCTCCTTGGTGAAGCCTTCGTAGTTTAGTACAGTGTGCTTTGTTCTGTTTATGACTACTTGACTATAAGTGATGCTTGGGCCCTTCTATACCAACTCTTTAAGCAATAACCACATCCTTTTCTCTGAAAAGAGACTGTTCAACCTCTTTTTAATTATCAGAAATCTGAATGCAAAATTTTCATCACTCTTTCATACCTCTCCACCCAGCCATCTTCTAAAGAACTACCCATAATGGGATATCTGCTGTATTTGGCATCAAACTAGTTACTGTTGCACAGATTATTGCATTTTCTTACAAGTACTCCCTTTTGACTAGCTATGTAATTTCTCTTGGATGTATGAGGAAGACAGAGTAATATTTGTTTCTTTGCTTTTCAGTTACTTTTTGTGTGCTGAAAGACATTTAATCAGGCATAAAGAACTCAAGATGTTGATCTTAAAAAAGGACAATCAAGAGGTGACTCTATTGCAGCCTAAATGTCTCCACAGGGAGAAATACCAGGTAGTAAAGCGATCTTCAATTTAGTGGAGAAAAACTTAGCAAGAAGCAGAGCCCAGAAGCAAAAAGCATATGAATTCGAATTGGAAACAGGACATGAATTCTTAAATGTATGACAACAGTTAGCATAGATTAAAACTACCAATGCCCTTGGTGAAATGCTCCATCCTCTTCAGCTTTACAGCCATTTTTTTTGCACAAATATATGCTTTAGATTCATCTCAAGAGAAACTGGACCAATTTCTTGGGTTTGTATTCTTCCCAAAGCCAGAGAATAGGTTTTAATAATCCTTTCAAGCCTCAAAACTTGTGAGGTGTCTGATTGAAAAGACAATTCTGTTGCTATGGACATTAGGAGAAGAACTGACAACAGCAGGATGGGAGCTCAGTAGAGAAACAGAGAGCTTGATGTATAAAGGGTCATAGAAAATTTAATTTATATGTGACATACACACAGAACCTTTGTTCTGTTTCAGAAATATATAGAAGCAGGCACACTAGAGAAAAAAAAAGCATGGGCCATTCTGCTCCCAGATCTCACTCTACATAAGGAGTGGGTGAAGGAAAAAATAGTGTAGGGCAGATATGAATTCATGTAGTAATAGAACAACCTAGGCTGAGAAGGATCTCAAAAGGCCTTCAGGTCCAACTTTTCGTGGGAAAGGGGGACTAAATGATATAATCTAGCACTCTGTCCACTGAGCATCACACTCCTAATCTGAGGGTCAGGGGTTCAAGTCCCCATCCAGGTATGAGGCTTGTCAGAGTTGGGCTGATGGTTGGACTTGATGATCTGAAAGGTCCCTTCCAACCTTGATTATGAAATTATGAAATCTCAAAATCTTCAGTGAAGTGACTCTACCACATCCCCATGGAGGTTGTTTTATTGATTGGTCTCATTATAAAAATATTCTTTACATCAAGGTTGCATCTCTTGATGCAACTTGTACCCATTGCCCCATGTCATCTCCATGTCTCACTGGGAATCTCTGTTCTCTTACAGCCATGTTTTAAGTACTGGAGCATTGTGATGAGGTGGCTCTGAGATTTCTCCAGGGAAATACACTTAACTCCTCCAGCTTTTCCTCACAGGGCAAATTCTCCAGCATTCACCATCATACACCAGCTCTTTCCTTCCTGTTGCACTCCTTTTCCAGTTTTTTTCAATGCCAAAGATCCCTGTTGGATTTCATTTTCTATGGAAAAATGTCTTGTCATTTTTCTTTGAGAGTCTCACTCTTGCAATCTCAGCCCCACATGTTAATGTCTCAAGATAAATTTGAATTTTAATCCCATCCTTTAAAATCTTTTAATTACCTCTTTCTTTATAATGCCTGAAGTGCTTTTCCTCTGCTATCTTCTGCATCCTTAGTGAAAATACTGAATATATAAAATCCAGCAACAGTTGCTACTTAATTTTCCCACTAAATTCCTCAAGATCATTCTAGCCAGCTGCACACCCCTTTTGTAGCAGTTACAAAGAAAATGCATATTCCCCATTTTCAAAACTTATCCCATCCTTTGGGAATGAAGGGGTGAGTTCCTGGATCCCTACCTAGTCAGTTAGACATATTTTTGCTGCAAATGAGAGGAAGAAAGGGAAGATCTAAGTTTTGTGCTGAAGATGCTTAACTGTATATTCAATGAGAGCAAGTTCTCTTCAATGAAGTTGCAGTTCTCTATGTTAAACCTGTAAATATGTCATAGAATGGTTTGGGATGGAAGGGACCTTAAAGATCATCTAGTTCCACCCACCCTGCCATGGGCTGGGACACCTCTCACTACACAAGGCTGCTCAATGTTTCATCCAGCCTGGCCTTAAACACCTCTAGGGATTGAGGGGGCATCCACAGCATCTCTGGGCAATCTGTTCCAGTGTCTCACCACCCTCACAATAAGGAATTTCTTTCTTAAACCCTTTTCTTTCAAATTAAAGAATAATTTGGGCAAATCAATACCCTCCACAGAATTAGGATTTGATATTTTGTCATGAAATACAGAGAAGCTACATTTGGTCTTTGCTTATTAGCTTGGCCTGTGAACTGGTACAAAGAAGAAATGAGCCAATAAAGATCTCAGTCTGTCTTGACTTCCTTTTGCTTCCTTTGACAAATACAGAAGGAAACACAAATTGACCCTATTGGTGTTGCTCCCCTAAATTGGTCTCAGACAATTTTATATATTCTGCTTCCCGTTGCTCTGCTTTGGTCACACTATTGCTCCTTTACACTCTTCAAATGGAAAAAAAAAAA
>VZTY01035448.1:40324-62664 GCA_013400935.1 Turnix velox | reverse complement strand
TTCCCTGTCATTCCTTGTTGGTATTGTGTAAGTGAAAAAGCATACAATGCTATTATTTCTTGAGACTTCAGTATATTAATAAAATTATTATTTAGTTCCTTGTTTTTATATAATTTCTTCCTGAACTGTTCATAATGTCTTATTCTTGCAGGGGAAGATTAATGCTGACACTATGGGGCATCAGGTGATAATATTTGACTTTGCTTTCATAAGAGGACTGTGGGAAACTCGAGTTAAGAAGAACAAAGAACGTCAGAGGAAAGAGAAAGAAAGATTAGAGAAAAGCTCACTGGAGAAGTAAGCCAGATTTGCTGTCCATTTGATCTGCATTCTTTATTGTTTTCCACTAGCATTGCCATTTACCAAACATTATGAGGTGATGGAAATTTTATTCTCACATCCTTTCCTCAGATGACTTTATAAGCAAAATGCAACCTGCTTGTATTTCATTAGCTCCTGCTCTTTTCTACATAGATTGTGATTTACTAATGGAATGTTTATTGTCAATTGTATAGACTTAACTTGAAAAGAAAAGTAACATATTTTGTATGTTTCTTTTGCTGATATGCTACAACAAAATATGGATTATTATTGTGGGATTCATGAAAACATACTCATAAAGTTTAGTACTAAGAAATACTGAGTTGATGGAAGAAACAAAAGAAATTAAATTAATTGACAGACACAACTGCTTCTGAGTGGGAGAGAAAACAGATTGAAAGAATTATCATGGGATTTTTTCTTGTTCAAATACTAAAGAGAGCCTTGATGATAATACTTACATCCACTTTGTTTGTTTTTTGGTTTTCTGTGGTGCAGAAGATAACTTCTGAGTTTGCTAGTACAAAAGCAAAACAGAGCACCAGGCATGGGAAACCAGGCGTGGGAAGAGCTAAAGAGGGTAACTTTACATGCTCTGATTTAATCTCCCATATTTTTGTCAGTTGCATATGCTAAACTTCTTACTGCAACTTCTATTTTCCATTAAAAAATATAAATTCCCCCTGCTATTTCTTCCTGTGATTATTTATTTGTCTGTAACAACTTTTCCAGCTAGAAGAGTGCCTGTTCTGCTCTTTTTCACTAATGAGGTCCAAAGCACTTTTTGCATACACAAAGGAATTTTGTTTTTTCCTTTGGCTTGCAATTTACATACAGTACTTTGACTTTTTACATGCCTCCATGCAATCGAATTGCTTCCAACTTTTTTTAGAGCTGCTCCTGGAAAAAAGGAAGAAACACATCAATTATATTTCCTGAATGCGACTGAACAGGATTTCATTTACTGAAATGAATGGCAAGTTTAATTTTTATGATGTAGACCTTATAGAATACTCTGTTTTATGAGGTGTGCAGTGACCAGTGGCCTTTAGGCCCTAAAGGTCAGATCTCAATTTATTTCTTAGATGCTTTTCGGTTCACCCAAATGTTATTCCAAAAGTAGAATGAGATATGTGTTTTTGTTAGCTTGAAAAGATTAAAAAAATAAATGCTCAATAGAAATAACATTTTCCTGTAAAAATAAATGACAGTACTTTGGGGAGTTCTGTGTGTGATGGAATTTTTGTAATTAAAACTTTACTGCTGTCACATAGGTGTACTGAAACCAGTAACAGTGCTTACTGTCAAGCCACAGTAAGAAACTGTTTGGAAAGGATTTAAAAATCATAGAATAAGTTAGAGTTGGAAGGGATCTTCAAAGGTCATCCAGTACAACACCCCAGCAGTGAGGAGGGACATCTTGCACTAGATTAGAGTTACATGCTCAGACAAACAGTCCCTCTCCAGATTTCCTGCAGGCCCCCTTCAGGTACTGGTAGTCTTCTTTAAGGTCTCCTGGGAGCCTTCTCCAGGCTGAACGGCCTCTCTTTATAGCAGAGGTGCTCTAGCCCCAAAATCATACATATAAAAAGATGTTCAAAGTAGGCAATTACCTGAATTAAAGATTGCACTATAGCATTTAAGATACTGGATATTTGCTTTTGCCTGCAGCCTGAATGAATTCCCAAGTAGGACTAAAATTAATAGAGTTTGTCTGCAAATACACTCATGTAACAGATGAATTTGAAATCTTGCCTGCTGAGGCTGCTTAGATTTTTAAAAAAATAGAAATCCATCTTTTCTTCATGGGTTTAAAATTCACTAATTCTCTTGAGATTATGCACTTCCTTATCAACTGTGTTGCTATATAAAATTACCTCATAATTTGTAGTAAAATATAATGTGTATTATTTAAGGAAGAACTCCCAATTAACCTCTAGGGAACTCTGCTTGCCTTAGGACAAGGTAATTTCATTCGTTCAGAGTCAATAAATAGTAATTTTAAAGATATTTTTCTTTTTTGGTTGAAGATTTTCTTAACACAAATCCATGGAGAGCTTGAACTACATTTGCAATAATGGTGGAGTCTTGTAAAAATTTTGGGAATTTGCAGGCCTAGAAAAGATATTTAAGCAGCTGGCCAGTAAAAGCTGATTCTGGAGCAGAGTCTACTGAAAATGTTGTGAGGGATTTATATCTGGCTTTCAGAAATGCTAATATCAGATCACTCTGGGTGGAGTTTCATCCTGTTTCCTGTTTTGTTTTGAAGTATGTATGTTTAAGGAAACCCTACTTCTGGATAGCACTTATACATCAGCAACTGAATATTAAAAAAATGAGACACTACAGTGTTATGCAGGGATAATTTCACTTTATGTTCTTAATCAGACAAACCCATTCTAAATTTCACACAGGACATGAAACATGAACCATTACAAAAAATGTGCACTGTTCTGTCATTGTCTAAATTTTTAAGTTCATACTATGGAAAGAAGTCTGTGCTTATAGCATTGTTGTGTATTTCACCTTCTAGATTATGGTAAGGATGGATAATCTTATATTCTACCCTGAAATCCTGAATGCTGTTAGAATAACTTAAAGTGGTATATTGTTTTCCTTCATTATCTTTTGCTTTTTACTTGAAATTTGTTTGGAAAAGAAACACTTTAGTTAGATTTTTTTTTGAAGGGCTGTGACATACTGGTCTTCTGCATGAAAGGTAAATAAGGTGAGAATTCATAGCTGACAAATTAGGCATTCAAGGGAGGAAATGCTCTTATTAGCTATATGAATCTTTGCTGCGAAGTGGCACAATGCCCCTTGTCCAGCAACCAAACATGTAGCAAAGGTAATAGTTTATTCTGCCACCTCTGTCTTTTCTCAAAAAATTTCCTCTCAGGGTATGCCCAGTTAAATGTGTCTGTATTATTTTCTGATCTATGCTCATATTGAATATTAATATTTGTATTGCATATTAAAAGTCAAATGAAAAATTTCACCATACAGTCAGAAATGACTTTTTTTTCCGCGAGATGTTGAATTTTTGTGTAATTGAATAGATTTGTCTCTATCTCTCTGCCAAACTGCAGCATTACAGCTCTATTTGCATCTGAACCAAAATTTTATTTGAGTTGCTTATCTTTATTCTCCAACTGATTCCCTAGTGCAGAAATTTTTAAAGCAAGAGTAAAACTCCAGCTGAGATTCCATATCCCCAGACCCTAACTATAAATTGGATGTAGATCTTCAGCATTGGTCTGCGGCACTAATAACCCCTTAGATTATTAGGCACTTGTGTATACAGACCTTGCATCTAATATAACTCATGCAAACGATTTGAAAGATTGTTCAGCCACAATCTTTTACAATCCATGGAAGACTCTGGCAGAGGGATTGAAATAAGATAAATTCAGTTGAATCTGCAGCAAAAGTTACTTGAGCATGAGGAATATGAATATGGACTGAGCTCCAGTTTGACTATACTGTTCATATAAAAATTCTATAGGATTATTTAATGATCCTCTGTGGTTGGCGATTCTGATTTAGATATCACTCAGGCATACTAAACTGATGTAACCACGTGGTGCCTTGGGCATGTCTTCAATCCTGATTTAAAGGAAACAGTGCCATCTAATGAAACTTCCTTCCTTTAATGAAGAAGCATAGCTATTTCTCAGGACCTCCTGATCAGATATTGAGTAGACTGTAACTGCAGAATCATTCCAAGAAACCCAGCTACACCTCATTTACTGGAATGGCTTTGAGATCTGTACTAATGCAAACCTCTTGTTTTCCAGTCTGGTTTCTCCTTTGAAGGGTCCAATCATTAAGTATATTCTTCAGTAATTCTTTGTATCAGGTTAATTAGATTCATGATATTGTTGGAGAAATTTAAAGTACTAGGGAAAGCACTTCCATATCATTGAAATGAAATATTTATTTAAAAAAAGTTTTAATTATACAGTGTTAAATCTCTTTGCTGCAGATATACTCCAGTGGAGTAATATTTGGGGAATGTAAGTTCAGCACTAAGCAAAATGGAAGAATGTGAATATTCCATTTTCCTTCCAATTCTGTTTCACATCTGTAGTGTATTATTTCGGAAGCTTACCAAAGAACAGCAATGTATTGGGAAATAACTTGACAGAATTAACCTTTCCTCTCTACATTTTACAATATGCCTTGTGCTTTTGTGTTACAGGCAGGAAGATATGAAATATATCTGGAGGCAAACATAAACATTTTATAATCAGTCTTTTTAAAAAATCAATTGGACTGTCAAGTGGAAATACATGAGCTGTCTTGGATCATTAGGTCTTATATGGGTATTCCAGTCTTATATCCAGAAAAAATATTATTCTGTGTTCATATTCCCACCTTAATTAGGCTTGACTTGAGTAACACTGTTTTGTATACTGAAAAATGTAGCTTTTTTCTTTAATCTGACTGCTGCTGCTTACTCATGCTCTAGAGGAAGATCAAAATATATTGTTGCTGAATAGTTCAGGATATGTGTGATTTTGAAACTACTATTTATTTGTCATACATGAAAATGTGTTCCAGGAATATCAGGAATTGTTAAAGTGCCAAGACCAGAAATTTAATTTTTCCATTAGTGTATTAGTATACGTAAAAGATGTGGATATTTTTTTCTATTTGCCACACTGGTTTAGATGTCTTTTCTAAAAATTCACACGGTAGCCTCCAAATATAGTAAATGTGATGATAATTCTGTTTGAAGATTATTACCAAAGGAAGACTTAAATGGCATTTATTTTCATAGAGATCCTTTAGGGAGTACCATGATTTCAAAGCTGTGTGACAACCATGTGGTCCCTTTAGTTTGATTTCAAATGTAACTTGCAAATTACAGCTTTGTAATCTTTGCTTAATGATACACACCAACTTAACTAAGTCACACCTCCAGGCAAGGAGTATTCATATCGATACATTTGGGTAATGTGTACCAAGGGTACAAGCATGAGTTGTAAAGTGTCAGGCCCTCTGCCATTGGGATATATAATATTTTCGTTCCGAGATGCACTATCAAATTTAAGCATGTTTGTTGCTCCATCATGTAATTTTACAACTTTTCAATATAAACTTGTACGTATTATTTAATGTGGTAGCATGAGTGGACACTCTTCAAAAGCTTAGTGAGCATGTTGCCATTATTTAATGATGAATAAACAAGAATTTTTACACTGGATTTTCACATCATTGTGTACATCCACAATGTAATTTCACCTAGATGACTATGACTATGAATTCCAAACCAGGTTCAATTCTTAGTATCTTTCTTCTGGGGGTCAATATTTCACTGACTGATTTGGTTAATGGCGATTTTTGTTTGGTGATTTTTGTTTTGTGTGTCATGACTTGAGATTTGTGTTTCGTGCATGTTATCAGTAAAGTGTCAGTGGACAGTTTATTCTTCCATCTTTGGTGTAGCTCTCTTGCCATTTTCTATATTCCTTGCTGTAAAATAATAAAATTTTAGGTCTGAGCCATTGACCTTTGTGCTTTACATTTTATCAAGAGGTAGATGCTTTGATCTCTTTTTTCTGTTTTTTTTTTAGTTTCTACCATTCTTAAAATATACTGTGAGCAATGGGTCAGTCCTTTTTTGTGCTTAAGTGAAGAGCAATGAATACAAAAAAGGCATCTTGAGGGAAAACTTTTCCAGTGCACTAAATTACGCTCTGAGATGAAATGTTTATGACTTTGGTAGAAAATGAAGAAGGGCAAGGAAGTGGAAGGGTACTAATGCAGAGACGGAGAGAAAAGCTGTATGAGGATGTCTGGAGGAGAATGTAAGAAACAGCAATACAGCTGTGTTGAGTAAAGCTAGGATTATTTAGAATATTTTAGAAAAAAAATGGAATGCCAGTTCTTTGGTTCTTTTCAATTCCTGCCTTTTGTTGTAATTAATTTTTCCTTGGGGATTTAGTTACCTTGTTTTTTCCTGAGTCTGTTTTACCTCACACCCATAGTAATATAGAGCTTTTATAGCTAATTAGCTGTGCTTTCTCAAGATGAGTTTTGGAAAAAGGACGACCAAGTGTTTTGAGCCTGTTTGTTTTTCCTATATGTAAGAATTGAATTTGCTCATGTATAAAAGCATCTGAAAGAGGCGATTCATTTATACTGCTATGGAAAATTCTTTTAACTGAGCACTTCCAGGCTAAAACTGCAGGGGATACCCTTTGGTAGGGCTAGAGATGAGGTAATTGCAGGTACTCGTTCTCTAACCAGAAATATCATGTGCAGAATGTTGAATGAGCTAAGGAGCTGTGTCTGGTCTTCTTGTTTTTATTACACTTCAGAAAATATGTTGAGATACTATGGATTGGTGGTGCACTCTCCCTTGACTGTACCAGCAATTTTGATATCTCTAAGTCAAATATGACTTTTAATCTGTAATATCATATTCTATAAATGTACTCTGCCTTGCAGATTCTGTCTCATATCTAGCCCTATGAATGTCCAAAATTTACTTATTTTGATGTCAAGCTTTGAAGATTCTTCTTGTTACTTAAGTTTTAACTCATTTCTTGTATGCATCTTAGAAGCAGACATTCTATTTCTTATACCATTGTTTTAATATCTTAGCATCTTAGAGAAAATTCCCCATATAGCTAGTAACATCTGTACAGACTGTGTTACTACTTGAACTTTAAAAACCTGCATCTTATTCTCTTTCTAGAGCATGCAATTGTTTTGTTTCCTTGAGGAGTCATATTTATGTAAACTTTCTATATTTCTTCCCCTGTAAGTTTTCTTTTGGTGTTTAGATTAAAATTTCTGCTAGTGGAGGAAGTCACATAAACCCACAAAAATCTAGCATTCAAAGCATAAGATTTATAATGCAAATGGCTCTCAGTCTTGTTTTGGTGTAAGAAAAGTTTGCTTCAGTTAATAAATTTACCCTTAAATGGCTAATCTGAAATACAATTCTTAAATTAAAGCAATTGCTTAATTGTATCAAATTGAATTTGTATCTGAAGATATAGGGGTATAAGTTTGCCCTGGATGTGAGCCTAAAGTTACACTGCAATTGAATCTGAAATTGGTTTGGATCTTGTGACTTTGACACTTGCTTCTGCCTTCTAAGATTATTTTGCAAGCCAATGTATAAAAGTAAATAAATAAATTGTTATATTTAAATAAGAATGAACAAGAAAAAGCAAATATTTTTAATTTCTTCCTTTCTAAAATGACTTTTTTCCAAATGAAAAAATTTCCTCAAATCACCAGGTTTTGTTTTTGTTTCTGTAGGTAACTTATTCTGTGAAAATGTATTTCCTACTTGATTGAAATAAAAGACATCATTCATGCTATTTTCCCTGACAATCCACCCAGTTTCCATTTTTCTGTTATTCCCTAAGTGTTGGTGCTTTGTAGTCAGTCAATGAAAGCCAACTTATCTGAAATCTATGTGTAAGTCTAGAAAATCTAAGCATGACTGTAGGAATGCATTTTTTAAAATTTTAAAAAAAAAAATTTACAAAATAAGGTGGATTTTACTAAATACTTGTGCAAAAAAAGATCAAACTTTAAGATTTTTTTTTCCATGCTGGTTCAACTGATTCATATGATCCCTGTTTGGTACTATTTCAGGATAAAGCAGGAATGGAATTTCATACTAGAATGCCGGAAAAAAGGTATTCCCCAATCCAAATACCTCATCAATGGCTTTGTAGACACTGATAAGAAGATTCTGGACACTTACGGAAAGACTCCTCATCTCCAGAAGAGACACCCATTGTCAGATGAAGCAAATAAGGAAAAAAACAAGTTTATTTTTCAGCTTTCTGGAGAACAGTGGATGGTAAAAACCAATGGAAAATATATTTTTCTATTGTTAAAAAGTTTGGATAGCTTAGACTTGTAACCCACAATTGTCCAATTTTTTTTTTTAATGCTGTCAGAAGGGATAGAATCATAGAATCATAGAATGGTTTGGGTTGGAAGGGACCTTAAAGATCATCTAGTTCCAACCCCCCTGCCATGGTCAGGGACCCCTCCCACTACACCAGGTTGCTCAATGCTTTATCCAGCCTGGCCTTAAACTCTTCCAGGGAAGGGGCATCCACAGCCTCTCTGGGCAACATGTTCCAGAGTCTCACCACCCTCACAGGAAAGAACTTCTATCCAGCCAGAACCTTCCCTCTTCCAGTGAAAGCATTTCCTATCCTACACTGAAATACTGATTTGGTTTAAAAATGCACTTATTTTAAATTCTCTACTGATACATACATGTACTTTATCCCTCTCAAAAAATTTGATATAATCAATCATACTGCGACAAGGTATCTTTCTCTAACGTTTTCCATTAGATAGAAAGATATGAAAATAATATTCAGCTTTGTTGTCTTGTTGATGTTTTCTACTACTGAGAGATCTGTCTTCTTGTTCTAATAGTGTCATAGCTTTTGTTCTCATTTCTGTTCAAACCAAAATTGATAGTAGCATCAATCCACAGTGGTCTTCCTGAAAAAAACCCAGTTATGTTGCAGTTATGTTTGATGTGAAATATCACTTGGGAACTAAGCTTTGATTTAATGCTGCTTTGAAACTCAGCACAAGGTAGATTAGACTTGGAATGTAGTTTACTAGAGCTGTTAAAGCTTTTACTTAAACATATTTTCAATATGAAATAATTTACTAATTAGAAAGAACAGTTCACATTTTGACTTTTATGTAATTTCTAGTTTTGAAATATAATGTTGAGATTTTCATTAAAAAAAAAGCAAGTAAAAAAGCCAATCAACTTTATTGACTTGAAACGTAACTGTTTTCCAGATTTTGTGCTGAATATGAAAGTGTTTTCTTTTTAATCTTTTTCCCCCTACTTTAATTTTTTTCTCTCCTGGGTTTAGCTCTTTTCTGAATAAATGTAAAATTGTCATTGCTGGAAAACAGTAAATTCTGGTTCAAATCCAGCGCCAGTATGGACAACAGTTCTTCAATTTATACAGGTCACTCATGTGGCTGGATTAGTTGCTGGAGAGGTATCATGCCTCCTTTTTCAAGAACTTTGTATATTGAAGATTGTGTTAAAGCTGTATGAATTTATTCTACATACTTGCCTATGTGGTGGTTCATTAGGAAAAAAACCTCCAAGATATCAGATCTCCATAGGCAGCTCCATAAAATAGCAACTACAAATATACTCAATGCATCAGAGAACAGAGAGCTACTTAACGAAACTTTTCTGTTGCTTATTGATTTTTGACGTTAATATTTTGTCATTATAGACAAGGCATTACATTAGGAAGTAAAACCAACATACATAATTAATTCTGCTCTCCAGAGTGTTTAATTTCAAGCTGACATACTGAAAGATCACATTTAAGAGATTTTTCAGTACTGCTATATCCATTATGCCAGCTCAAGTAGTACACTCCTAACCACCACACACTTTGATTCTGTCTCCTTATTAGATGCACACCATGGCTGTACCACACAACCACTGTGCCTTGCTGTCTAGCTCTACTCTGTTTAAAGTGGTTTCTTGTTTCAACAGGATATTTTTCAAGTCACTGCAGACAAAAATAAAATCAACGGTGCTTTATTTATAGAAGACTGATGCTCCTTGAAAATCAAAGAATATTGCCAACTCTAGAAGATGAAAATTATTTTTAAAATGTGAAAATCCACTTGAAAAAGCTATTAGAGAATTTTATTTCTCCCTGTCACAGAAATTTTGTAAAAATGACATAAATTTAAAAAATCTTACTACTTATTTTGCTTTTTTGGGTCTCAGCTGTTCCTTCTAAGCTAAACATGGAATCAGATTACATTATTTGCTCTATTACTCTCACAAAAAGTTATACTTAGGCAAAATTAATTTGGAGACTGCCTAACCAAAGCTGAACAGACTGGCAATCTGCATGTGAAAAGATCTGTGAACATGTGACAATTTTCTCAGAGGGGTCTGAAAATTATGTAGCTGGGAGCTATGGCATTAATTGTGGGTTAGTTTTTGTAATGTGTTTCACACACAAACCCATCTTTGAGTTGAAAGTCTGTGAAGACAGTAGGAGGATTGAAAGCTAGAACTGCCTGTGCAGTTTCACAGGCACATAAACAGCTTGGTTTGCTGTTGGCTGGCTACTTACCATTGGGAGTAGCAAACAGCACTGTAAAATGTCCATTTGGGAACTAGCTGTCCAACCCTCTGTCTTTTAGATCATAAGTATTTCCATTATGTTTCCCCTTTTATCTCATCAATAAAGCAGTAATATATCCTCTAGACAATTGATAGCAAAATCAAGGAAGATGGCTGCTGTGACTTACAGTCTCAGTTTTGAGAACTGGGCTTGATTCTGGGCTGTGTCAGTTCTCTTTCTGGATGCTGTGAAGTTAAATCTTAAAGAGAAGTAATTCCCAGCTTAAGGATTTTTCAAGATCAAAGCAAGCAGCTTTACAGCATTTTTCGCATTGGTTTAAATGGAAAGGCTTTCACTGGAAACTTTGTGGCACGTAAGCTGAGTTCAGAAATCCATCAATGGTGTTATCTGCAATGCTGCAACCAAATAAAATAGTAGTATGTGTTGGCACAAAGTAGAACCTAGACTATCTGTTGTCTCATGCTTCATATGCATATGCTGTAATGATGAATCTGAGCCTTGTAAAACGCTAAACACTCCATCAAATCCTGGGATAGCTTGGACACTTATTTTGAAAATACCTGGACAGCAATCCTTTGGAAATCACCTGTTATCCCCTTCCGAGAGCATTTGTGAGGGGGAAAGTCAGAGTGGAACATTTATTTTGATTCCTAATAGGAATTCCTGACTTCAGAATCTCTGTGACACTTACTTCCCCCCTATCAAATGTCATTGAAATGATAATGCAATTCTCTCAGGTGGACACTGACTATTCCTTTTAATTAGTTTAACCTATCTGAGGAAACAAAAAGCTCATACAATAAATATTAGGTAAGACAAGGAGGCATAAAATACTATCAAAAGACAACAGGGATTTATTTTACAGTATGTGAATTCTGAGGAATTCTATTCTGTTTATACAAATCCATAGTTATCTTTCAGTTTTAAGCTTAGTTTTTTGAGACATGCAATTGTAGCCTCTAAACATATTGAGACATGATTTTCTAACAGTATGGTCACACTAACTTAATGAAAATCTTCTGAACTAAAAATGTTCTGAGTAGTACTCGTATCAAGAACTTATGTTTGAAGAGCATACACTCAGCGAGTCCCTTTGAATCTGAAATTCATTCCGTAAGTGTTTTGGCCATGCCTGACCAGGATTGTTAGCTTCCTGCTCTGGAGAAGGGCCGGTAACTGCAGTGATGAGAGTTTTACCCTTGTCTGTCAGTGCTCCACTGTCACTGCGTGACAGCATCCATAAGGTTTAGTCCTTGCTTCCTGTTTTACATAGCAAAGGACATTAAGGTCCTTGTGTCCCCTCTTGCATACCAACTAAATATTTATGACTCAAGTGTCTACATCCCAGTGTGATACATTTCTGCCAACTGGAAAGAATAATGAAGTAGTATTTTGTATTAAGGAAAGAAAAGGTCTTACAATATCAAATAGGTTAGTCTCATAATCTGGGGTTATGAATGAATCCACACAGGCTTTTGTTTTCTCTTTGTAAAAAATGGGCAAAACCCAGTTGTATTACCACAGCAGTGAGTGTCCTAAATTCTTGTGTGTTTGCAAAACTCTTGGGACCTGACAGCATGAAAACAGTACATTGTGCCACAGGTAATTCAAGGTTCTGAAACTATGTTTCAGAAAAATTTCTTACTTATCTGAGAAAATTATTTATCAGGCAAATGATCTTGGAAAGGAGTTGTGTACAGACTTTGGACCCTTGAATTGTATGTTTGAATCCATTTCCTAGGAGAGAATGATGGAATGCTGATAAAAACCACCGTTATTTTGTAATTGTAAGCATGAATCTATTGAATTAAATTAATTCAGAGAAGTAGGACTGCTGCTAGAGCAGAATGAAAACTGTGTCAAAACAATGCCATGAATATTCACATGAATTTTTCAGTGAATTTACTTTAACTCTGTTTTTCCCCTCTGAGTATTTACTTTCTGCTCCTAACTAATGACTGTTTATTCTCCAGTGAATCAGTGAAATATAAATGATTTTCAGACATTATTCAGGGAAAACAGTTTTTTGTATTTTTGATATCAGTACTGGTAAAGATAAGGTGATGATGTGCACAGAGCAGGACTGTTACTGGCTGTGTAGCTTTACTTAAGAAGAGGACTGAAGTGCATATCTGCTTTATACACTTTTAATGACAAATGTGTGCAACAAGAAAATGACCGATGATCAATTTCTTCACTCATAAATCATGCTATTATGGGATGTCATTTCTTCACAAAAAAGGGCAGCACATTAATTACTACATTTGTACTTATTCTCCCAGCTTTGTCTAATATTCTGTATATTTTCACCCAAAAGAGTTTCCATTTGTTATTTTCACCTTCTAGTGATAGTGGAATATTTTATTTGCCACAGTAAGTCTAGTAGAACTGCTGTATTGTGTCTTATGCTTATTTGCTTACAGTGAAATTTTTCCCCAAAACCTCACTATAAGATCCCATACCCAGCCAGGTAATACACATAGCCCTGAGACGTTTTAGAGTTGGAACAAGATCCAAGCTTTCTCAAAGATAAGGAAAATTTAGGTCCAAGGTTTTGGGTTGACTAAGAGCTGGAAATGAAACAAACCTGAAAGTTCTCAGAGCTTGTATTTCACACTTGTATTTCAGGCTTACGATTAGTGGGTAAATTCTCTACTAATATTCTCTACTAATTTGAATTAGTATAATCAGCAGTGGTTGTAGATTTGCTTTTTATTTCCTGTAATACATTTTTAAAACCTTTCCCATAATCAAAGGATTTTGAGGTATTGTTTTGCTTTTAAAAGCAAAAGACTGGCTGTCCTCCAAGTGTCAGTCCTTGTGGAGCAATTTATCAGCAGGCTGCCAGCATTAGCATGGCAGTAGAAGATTACAAAAGAACACAGGGAAGCAGACAGTAAAATAACCATAAAATTTTGCAAATTTCAGCTCCCACCCCTATCCAGTTTGTAAATGAAATAAAATACCATTTCAATTTAGGTTTCAGCCATAAAAATAAATGTACTGCAAGATGGACAATGCTAAGGAAACATTTACAAATGCTAGTAAAACATTTGTAAACTTACATTTAAAAATTGTAAATATGATGACAAGTTATAAAGAAATAATTTCAAGAAAGAGAAGTCAGTTAGGACAATTGAGAGATAAATTAAATCTCCATCTATTATTTTGAAGTCTTATTTGAATTTATTTCAGTTGCCACACAAGAGTATTTTGGTGCTTTAAACTACCCTTAATACAGAAGTAATTCTTTTAAAAAGACTTTTTCACTCTAACAATACCAAATAATTAAAAAATGTTTTGGATGTATTACTCTAGAATTACCAAAGAGTCTGATCTTAATCACAGAATGGTTTGGGTTGGAAGGCACCTTAAAAATTATTTTTTTACAAGTCCTCTACCATCGTCAGGAACATCTCCTATTGGATCAGCTCTGTCCAGACTGGTTTTTGACCAAACATGCTTGGTCTCTCTTATGGGACTTTGAATGAGAGGGGAGAACCAGGTTCATTTACAGATGACAGACATCTACACAACACACACCTACACCAAAAAAGTTTCACAGAGCTTTATCACATGCCATGAACACCCTTGCACCCCTCTTTAGAACTCTGTAAATACCAGAAAATATAGCTATCATTGGAGCTGTGTTGATACTGATGTCCCTGAATGGGGCAGACGACATGAAAAGAGAAAAAAATCAGTCATTGATCATTATGGAAAAATTCCCTTTTGATTCTCAATACAGTATCTATTTTAACTGTGGGTATAGGAGCTAAAGAGAGCAGAAAGCAGCTGGGCACTTGCAAAGACTAATGCTAATAGGACTGCAGTGACACCTTCCTCCACTCTTCTGCCTCTTTTGTTATTATTTAATGAGTTCTATGTGTAGCATTCTGTCTGTTTCATTACTTTCTCAACACATCAAGAAGTCTGTGGTATACACTCTTCAATGTGGGAGAACAGTAAGGCTGCTGGCTTCAAAGAGGCAGGTGTTCCCCTTTGCTACGCATTCTATTTGCCAGTAAGGAGCTGGAGATGGTCTGTTACAACAAGGTAAAAAAAAAATTAATTGGTAGAAACACAGAGGCAGATTTGGCCTGTGGAGAAATAGAGTGGCAAAGGGTACCTTTTATCTGGATGTATTTCTTTCTGTGGTATGACAATTCTGCATCTGTTTTCTCTGTAAATTGAGATTCTTCCTTACACTGGTATTTAAGACACTCCAGCTAAATGGTATCCTCTGAATGCTGCATTTTCAATTCTGTACAGATAGGAAAGACAATAATAATTGAATTAGTAGATGGAATTTATTATTTTATCCTGCTGCAGAGAAGTGTGCATCACTGAAGGTGGAGGAGTTAGAAATGCAATTGAGAAAGCTGTAGAGATTTCTCATTACCAGCCCTGAAGCATTTTGGGCACTTAATCTTTTTAACCACCATAAACTGACAAAAAAGGTCACATTTTAATACACTCTGACTGGGAAAATGAATCAAGAAATGAGATGATCCATATCAAAAATGGAATGGCAGGTAGCAAGGCAAATATCTGCATGGATGAGTCTGAAAAGAACTGAAATTAAAGGCAGCAACCATCAAACAAAGCATAGCTTATGATCAAAAGCTCAGTATCTTTTGTTACAAATTAGATTAGATTTTTAATTTTGTAAGAGTTAAGTAGCACTATTTGTACTTGAAAAGCTCTGAATTAATAAAAAACAAAATTCATCACTTTTGTTACTATCTTGGGTATTTGTGAAATCTAGAAGAAAAAAAAAGAAAAGCAAGCCAGCAATGTCCTTTGAATAAAAATCACTAATTCTTACTATGTCCTGTTTTTCATGCTGCTCAGGAAACAAATTTGGTAGTTATAAAAGGACTTAAAGGGCAAAACTCTTACATCTCTTTTCATGAAACAAAGTTAGTAGCATCTCATCCAGATTATTTTTACCAATGCACAGGGGTATAAAACCCAAATCAGACTGGTAAATTATGTGCTGCTTTAGAAAGTGGAGTTTAAATGATCTGACCTTCAACTTAATTAATTAATTTTTGTCTGTTTCAGGTTTAAGGAATTTGATGTCATAATTCAAACAAAGATATGTACATCTGAAGCAAATACTAATTAACAAAAGTAATTTTGTAACAATTAAAATCTCTAATAACTTCTAGTTTAATAACTTATACACTGGAGACTTGAGAGAAGGGGAACAGTCTTAAAATTACTCAGAAGCAAATTTATTTGTTGTGTATTCGGAATAATACTCGAATTCCTAAAGAAAGTGGTTCTTCATAGCTAATAGAAGAATGAATTGCAATTATGAACAAAACCTGCTTATTTTTATTCTTCCTAAGGAATTTAAGAAAAATTTTTTCAAAAATTGCTGAAATATCTTTGGGACTTAAGTCACTTATTTCAAAAGAGACTTTGAAAAGGTGATTTGAAATGCTTCTATTCCTTATAGTGTGTTCTACCATGGAAAACAGATTTTGAAACATCAGTTGGTATTAAGAATGTAGTCACACTTGCTTTTTTTTTTTTTTTTTTGCAAAACCTTGTAGATATTTTTAACATAATTATTCNATCAGCTGGTATTAAGAATGTAGTCACACTTGCTTTTTTTTTTTTTTTTGCAAAACCTTGTAGATATTCTTAACATACTTATTCTTTTGTTCCATGCTGCATTTTGATGTGTGAGTTAGAGCATTGAAATACATTTTAAAAAGAGTCCTCCAGCTGGAAAAAGAAGTATTAGAGCACAGTGATTGTATTAACAGCTAAAAAATTAATATGCTATGCATATTAACAGCTGCAATGTTCTTCAAAACCAAACAGCTGCTATGGGAGTTTGGTGAATTGCTGTTCTACATTAAGATAATTGAGGCAAAGTGTTGAGGTTGACTGTGGAATTTTTCTCCCCATCTTTAGAAACGTGGTAGAAAATTCTAACTTGATGCTTTCAAATTACCTGTTTTATTTCATTTACAGGAATTCCCAGATTCTCTGAAAGAGAAGATCTATCTGAGAGAATGGCATGTGTCCAATACGTTGATACAAACCATTCCAACGTACATTGCATTATTTCAAGAGCTGAGAGTACTGGAGTTGTCAAAAAACCAAATCAGCCATCTCCCAGTGGAAATTGGTAAGTCGGTTCAAGATATTCAGCTGTTAATACTTATGCTTTCCCCTATATTTCAGGGAAATTAGTATCCATGCATTTGCTTGTATTGTTCTTCTCACTTGTTTCCACTGAATGGTCCCTTCTAAATTTTTGCAGCTTTATGTCTGTAATTGTACTTGCTGAATTGTATGCAGTAGCATTAATGCTATATAGCTGGAACATAGGAAAAAGCTCACACAATTTTGTTATCTGACCTTAAAGTAGTCATTACTGGTATTCAGGTAGATGGATAGTTCTTCCTGACAACAGATGTTCCTTACATGTTAATAAGGAACAAGTTAATAAAAATAGAAGTATTGGAAAAGTGTAAGTCTAAAAAAGAATTGAAACATAAAATTGTGGTAAAAAGAAATCAGAAGAAAATGCTGCATAAAATTAGTGTTTTGAATTATAGAATGAGTTTAGTAAAGATCCTTGTTTACAAAATGGTATATCCAACAGGATCATCAGGGTTTTTAGAAAAACAAATTCTTAATACTTACATACTTTGGCCTTCACTCTTTTTAAGGTACAGCACATTTTGCCAAATCAGTCTAATAATTTTCAGTCTGTGTTGATAGACCACCTATCAGTAACACAATACAGCTGCCCGTGTTGTTGTGGCATGTATTACATAGAAATTTTTGTCTCTATTTTATAATCTCTTTGTTGGCATGTAATCTAGTATGCTTGCAAAAAGCTGAGCTTTTATTCCATGTATGTCTGAGTATCCACACAGATATTCACCAATGTATTGTAAATGTTCATTATTTTAGTAAGATTATAAAGGTTTTGTATATTTCAAAATGAAACTTCTTATACTTCATCTGTCTAGCTCTTAAATTGTCACAGAAAAACTAATCAAAGTGGATTTGGTTTGGAAGCTCTACCTAAGCAAGGAGTGAAGACTAAAAAGGGTACTAAATCAGAGGGGAAGGTCTGTGGAAAGGTTAAGTGCTAAGGTATTAATCATTTTGTGTTCCATTTACAAAACATCAGCAAGAAGGTAAATATCACAGCTAAAACATACTTGAGAGTAATGACAGATGGCTGAAGCTGGCAGTGACACTCATGCTGTTGAGTTTTTAATCTTCAGGCAGAATTGAAGCCAAGTTTAGACCAACAAATCATACAGCACAAACTAAGCTGTTTATCCATCTTCGATTCTCACCACAGAGCTTTAATGTGGGAGAGAACAGGAAATTATACGTGTTTTCAGTGAAAAATCATATTGCAGCAGTAGCATTTTCAGGACTATAATATCTATGCAAACTGAAGTTTATATTCTGCCTGATTTAGCATGGAAGTCTTGACTCAGAAAGAGGAAATACTTGATTCTATTCTCAGATATTTCAAATTGCACTGTTAGCTATAATCACCAATGCAAGTGAAGAGATATATCTGTATCAGAAGATAGATGAAAATAATTCTGGTGTGATTCTTTCTGTGGAATAGCAAATATTTTCACAAAAAGTAAAGGGGAGAAAAAAAAATGGAGCTGCCACTTGTCTCAGAATTGTTAGTTCTGATTTTATGTGCAGGGGTGCAGCCAGGAGTTTTTCTTTGGCAATGGCTCCCACGAGAATTTGCAGTCCTGTCTATGACTGCATGGGGGCAGTGCAGTCACTGTGTATCACTTAGCACTAGCACTAATTAATGCGAGTATATTAGTAATTGCTATGACTGAAAATATCCTGTGCAATATACTCTTATATTCCTAATGAATGTAAGGGCCTGCATTTTCATTTGATCCCAAAGTATTTGTGCTGGGATGGGAGAATGATGTCAGGATTTTTTAACACACAAATTATTCATTAGGATTTGTTAATAAAATCTTTGTACCTTTATTATGTTCTCTCACATCTTAATATGGCAAATATTTAAGAGGAAATATGATGTGGTTTTGAGACACATATTAATAAAAACTCACAGGAATTTTTTTTTTTTGCTTCCCTTCTTTACATTATAAAATTTCATTTGTGTATACCCATAATCTGCCTTCCTAGAACTTAAGAGGGAAACTATAACTAGTACAGTTTCAAATGATTTCTGGATACCTAATACCAGCTTTTTTGGTTGAAAAGGTTCCCAATGCACTGATGCATGAGTTTCCAAGGAGAAAACATTATTCTCAGTTTAAATGAGGTCTAGTTCTAAGAAGTTGCAGACTCATCCCTGACACTCATTTGGATTTGAATGTTACCTGTCCAGCACTTAGTCTTGACTAAGGAAAATTTTTTTAATATTCTCCATTTCAAGGAGAGTATTAAACACCTCTGGTATCAGTTGACGTTTTTTAGGAGACTGACAGTTGTTTTAATGCTGGTGGCTCAAATGTCTTGCTCATAGTGGAACATCAGTTAATCACCCCAAAGTTTGACTCTTGATTTTACATCACAGAAGTACAAACCTCTTCTTTTTGTTGGACCAGCTGGAGAGGAAACAGTCTATTTTATTCATCTACTTAAGCCATAAAAGATGAGAATATTGTACTAAAATGTAACACATTAAGCTTTAAGCTTAGGCTGTAAACAGTGTAATGCAGACTAATTGCATAAATAATTTTTGCCAAATCATTCCTATGTAATTACTTTAACATATTGCTTTATGAGCCTACATTATATTTAACAATGTTAGAACATGATTCTCCTGCTCACAACAGACTTTTCAATAGAATTTCAGATCCACCAAATATCTTCAGTTCAACACCCTGCATTTTTACTTAATTTCCTTCTCAGCCCTTTCATTAAACTCTCATCCTACACTTTTCCCCCCAAGGTCTCTCACTACCATTCATCCCATAGGATATTCATCATGCCTTCCTGTCTCTGTTTTGCTAAAAGAAAACCATCTTTTTTTAAACTCCGTACATTGTACTAATACTCTTCTGACCACAGACTAAGATCTCCAGTTTTATCCTTTTTTCTGCTTTATGTTTCTAATAGGATCTCAAAATTTCTCTCATCGTGTTTAAATGTTTTTAATTGAACACATGACAGTTAGTTGAAGAATGGAAACATAGTAGCCAAGGTCAATCTGTTACTGTGCTACAACCTTCAGAAGCTCTAGTGGCAAAATGGTTTCACAACTTTCTTTCGCAAAGGGAATTAATGAATTCTTCATTTCTCCTTTGCTTGGAGAAAAATTGGTGTTTTAACTGTTAGCTCTAAGCTTGAACATCAGTATTTCCTGTTAGATAAAGGCAGTATCACTGATTCAGCAAAGAAGACTGGAAATAGGAGGCTATTAGTCTTGGTTCATAGGAAGCTGCTATTAAATCACTGCAGGTCAAAACAAAAATTTGTTTTGCAATTTACAAGGCTGTTTCATTTCCATTGAATTGGATCCTTATGTAATAAAGATACGTATTTTGTCTCTGACATAGTTAAGGAAGAACGAATTAAAAAATTAAACTGGGAATAAACACTATCTTAGGCAATAACTATGGCTTTGTAACTTCCAGTAAAAATTAAAATATTGTTAATAGTGAAACTACTAGGGAAGCAAAGGATTTCATTACCACTTTTACTGCCTCTCCTTGGAAAAGTGAAATATTTTAGCTGTTTAACTCTCTGATTTGCATTTTTTATTGAGCTGAAAATTCAGTGCCTTGAAGCGTATTTAACAACAGTGTTGTACTAGCAGCAATTTTATTATTGCTGCTTTAAATGGAGAAACTATCCTTAAGTATTATTTGCATGTATAAATGGCAGGTGTAATGTTCAAATCATGCTCTACATTTGTACAGCTGTAAAAAGAGTGTCACCTCCTCTCTCCCCTTTCTCAATTGCTATATTGAATGGTCATTAAGTGTGGTGGTGGCTGGGGACCATATCTAAGAGAGAGAAGTACTTCCACTCTAAGAAGTTATAATTAAACCCTTAATTACAGATTACAGGGTAGAGTCTTTCACACTGCCTTATCGCTCCCTTCAGCCTCCCTTGATCCTCAGCTGTTATTGCAAGAAACTTCAAATGTAGGAGAGAATGGCTGAAATCTTACTGCCAATCTGAAGCATTTGAAGGCTACTTAGGGACTCACTGGCCTTCAATTTTACACTCCTTTAGCTAAGATTCCTGGATTTGAGAATCTTGAATTATCATAGATGTCCTACAGTCGTAGATTTGTAGTCTTAATCTGGCAAAAATCATCTAGTAGCCTTGTCTAACAGATCTAGGGGGAAAGGGGAATGATAGTCTTACTCCTTTAGCCTGAGAAACAAAAAGATTTTCATCTGTATCCTGAATTACCAATCAGGCAACACAATTTTGTCCCCATGTAGATTGTGGCTTCTGAGAATTAAAATCAATTTTTCAAAGGAAGGAGTAATTTAACATGTGGAGCTCAATGGGAAACAGGTTGAAATAAAGAATTTTTGAAGCAAAAGCTAGTTACACCTAACTCATTTGGATTCTGTCTTTCTTTTGAGATGATGCTTGACCTTCAAGTACTAAATTTTGTGTATCATTTGGCATTCCATGTAGTATTTGAAACAGTTGACTGTGGAAAATTAATCTTTGAATCTAAGAAACTTTGATGTAACAATAATAAAAACAAAGAACTTGTTAAAGGAGAGGCAACAAGGCACTGATTTGGAAAGTGAAGTTATCGGTCAGGAGGAAATTTTTGAAGGATCAGTCTTGAGTTTATTTCTTAACTATGTAACTATTTTGAGGAACTGGGTTACTGCGATTTTATGCTGATGCAATTTGAATGCTATTGTCACTACACAAACAAGTGAAAATATGAAAAGCTGGATGTGCAGGTGAGCTTCCAGAAGAGTGAAGAGATTAAATTAATGATTGCAGAGTTCAGGGTCATGTCCTCATGACCTGATAAAGTGTCTAGTCAAGAGCTCATTAAATGCAAATAACTGAAAGAAATGAAATTCATAACCGTCATAGAGAGGTAATCCAGTATGATACATACATGAAATTGTGGTCACCCAGATTCAAGAAAGATTATTTCAAATGGGTACAGATGCAAAATCAGTCTATTAGGACCAGTCAGACAGGGAAATTTTTATACTGTGGGAGGACATTTAGAAGAATTAGCATATTCAAACTAGTAAAATAAATTCAGATATGTTTGCTACCAATGAAAATATCGGAGAATAAACAACAGGGAAGGAAGAGAGTTATTTAAAGATAAAATTAGCTTAATTTAAGCCACTGGAGAACCCAAAGATGAAAAAAGCTCATTACACAAGTTTCAAGAGATTGCTTCCTGCAGGCATGTCTTGGTGTAATGTATCCCACTCATCTGTGCCATCTTAAGTTTGTTATAAGAATTTAATTAATTTGTAAGACACATGTTTTTTTCCCAGTAAGTTTCATAACCTTAGCCACAACAATTGTTGTCAATTTAGTGTAGGTTCTGTAGTGTGAAAAACAAACAAGGAAACAAGAGAGTTAGGCATAAATAATCACTCACCACCAAGCAAAACAATGCCAAACTAGTCTCTGAGCAGTAGCAACCTTTGTGCCTGCCTCCTCCTGTCCCTCACTCCCATCTTCATTTTTTACTGCTGAATGTGATGTTAAATGCTATAGTGTATTTCTGCAGTCAATAGAGTTCTAGTATCTTGACTCTATCTCCTTAGAATCATAGAATAGTTTGGGTTGGAAGGGACCTTAAATATCATCGAGTTCCAACCCCCCTGCCATAGGCAGGGACACCTCCCACTAGACCAGGCTGCCCAGTGCCCTGTCCAGCCT